>JANBXA010000141.1:37577500-37942500 GCA_030556225.1 Cricetiscus sungorus | reverse complement strand
TCAGAGCTTTGGAGCAAGAAAGGAACATAGGAGATAAAAACAAAGGAAGCATCAAAAGAGACCTTATCTAATCATAATGTATGATCTCATTCACGGTGATAACATGTCAACATAAGGTATTAGTTAACAGAGGTTGCAGAATATTTATCAAAGTAAACCAATTCTAAAACTAAAGTATTATTTTGAAAAAAACTTTTTATTTACAATTTTTGTAAGAATGTATGGTTTTATAATGTTTCCATAAAGATGTGACTTTACATTCAACAACCTAGTTAGTTTTCTATTCATTTAAGGCTGTTTTTATCTCCCTGAAACTAGTTCATAAGGAAAATTTAATGATAGTAAACATCTCCTTTGCTAGTTAAAATCTTGAGCTGCGATTTAACATGATTGCATTGGTTTTTTGTGGAACCTTGAATGAATCTAAAATATTTTTATTTTTGTCATTTCCAATTCAAAAGTCATATTCCTAGAATGTCTCTTAGAAAGGAAACACAAATCCTTAGATTTACTGACCTATATGATGTAGACATTTGTGATTTGTAGCAAAAGCAAGCAAAGATAAAAGCTAGTCTAATTTTTAAAGATGAGTTTTAATTGAAAACCTCAGATACCAGAGAAAACATAATAATTGTCACTCTATTCTCGGGATAATTATTACATTGCACATGAATAAACAGAAGCAAGCCTGTAGAGAGTTGGGGATTTTTTCCCTTCAAATATCTTGCCAAATTATATAATTTTCAATACAAATGCTTTTGTCTTTTAGTTTCCACTTTTTAAACACATGACCCATTCACATTTATGGAACAAAAGTTCGAATGCATGTTTATAAGTGCTCATACTCAGAATGGTATGAAACATCTACAATCCTTGCCTGTGGGAGCTCAGCTGTGGCAGTTGAATGCTGCATGCTGTTACAGAGGATTTTCCTGTAGAGAGAAGTGGTTACCTGATGGGTGCTTTTAAATAAATGTCTTGTTGCTAGGCACCATACTCAGGCTTTCAGTTATAACAGAAATAAGAAACCTGTTCCAGTGTCTGTGAGTACATTGTATCTAACTATGCATGCATTATTTGCTTAGTAAATAACAACTGTAACTATATGTTTTCCTTATAAGTGAGCTTCCTGAAGACAAAACCCAGCTCAGACATACAACTGATTTTATGTTCTAAATAAGAAAAGAAGACTTTAGCGAAAGGTCATGTATGTTTAGTTGTTTTATATATGAGTTAAAATGAAAATACCAATAACAATAAATATATATATAAAAGCAAATACACGAGGATGATTTGATAAAACATCCCTCTTTTGGCTCTATGAAGACAGAAATTCATCTTTAAATCTTGTCACTTTATCAGTACTCAGTAAATACTTGTCAGATAATAAATGTCTTTAAAACTAAGAAAAGGAAAAGGTGATTTGTATTTACTTCTAAATGTAGTGTTAGAGAATTTCATACATGCAAGTCATGTAGCTTAGGACCTATTGGTGTTGGTGGCTGCTGCAAAGGGAGTTTTTAAATCCGGTATTTGACCCATTAGACAATGTGCTTTGTGTGCATACTAAGAGATTTGTTTACAAAATTAAGTAAAGAATTTGACAATATTATTCTGGCTTCAACATAAAATAGCAAACAATAGGTGAAAATGAAAAACTCTTATATAATGCTAGTGAATAGTAAGCAGGCAAGGTATATTTTCCCACATCTGTAAGAGAAGGTACTCAACAGTGGCTTACACAGTTGGGATGTAAAGGTAGGCAGATAGTCAAGGTTAATACTTGCACTAAGGCTCAGGTGACTGGAATGAGGCGAAGCAAGAAGTTAAATTACCTGAAGCTTTGCTATGTGCAAGAGCCGTAAGGACACTAAACAGCTCTTTCACCTATAAAGTTGATGTTATTTATCTCAGAACAAAGGTAGTGTAAATAATAAGTAACTGGAGATTGAAATGTTCCCATCTGCCTTTTTCCATCTCTTGTCATATTTATAGGTAATGCCTTGTGCAGAACACTTAATCTTGAAATGGGAAACAATGAGCAGTCCTCCCCCAACTGAAGCATTTCTGTTCTTGCTCAGTAAATACCAAGATCGCAATATGGCAAAGTTTTATGGAGACAGTATGAAAAGATTAGAAAGATTTATGTTAAAATAATTATGGTGCTTGGAAATTTTGTATCAGATTTGGTCTCTTGCGCTATATCCAACTTCCTAGATCCATTCACCAAACATAATGAAAACATTCTAAAGCGGTAGACAAAAGATGTCATTAATCACTAATCACCTTACTCCTACAATGTCTCACTATGGCTGTCAATACCAATTCCTCTAATTCAATATATAAATACATACACACACACACACACACACACACACACACACACACATGCTTGCACGCGTGCGCATGCACACGCACACACACACACACACACTCCTGAAAATCTTAAGATAAAACTGCATGTAATATAATGATGCATACATGTGAATATTTTTTTATCTCCAGCTATCATGTGGTTCTTGCTTGCTGTATGTTTTCCTTTTAAGACACAACAAGCTACAACAAGCAAGGTAGCATCAGATATCAAAGGTTCATTTTCATGGGCACTTGGGACATAACAATGTCCTCTGGGTTTACTTTTTCTAGGTCTTTGTGGGAAGATCTTATATTGGCTTCTTTCTTAGTTTCTAGAAGCTATTCTTGAGTGTCCTTACCCTACAATGTTCTTAACCTCTGTCACTGTGGTCATTGTTTCCAGGTATACTTATGTCTCTGTCTTCACAAGTTCTGCCTAAGAGGACATCAATCAATGAAATTAGGCTATGCTCTCTTCCAGTAGACATCCTCTTTACTTGATTGCATCTGTACTGACCCTACATTTATATACAATACCAGGCACCAGTTCCAGGACTTCAGCATTCTTTTGAGGAGAACCAGCTCCACTCCCAAGCTGTTACTAATGAAACCTTACATGGGACAAACAATTAAAGCAGTGGGGGGGGTTTACAATCCAGCAAACTTGGTGTTCATATGTGGGTTCTGTTTTCAGTCCCACATACTAAGATGAAGTCTAAACCAAGTCTAAGCATTATTCCAATAACAGAGAGTGGGAAAACATGTCATTCAGAAACTCTTGTTAACTAACCAGGCAACAGAGAGGTTAAAATGAGGGTGACAAGGCCTGGCCAGTCCATTGGAAGAGGAAATACCAGTATGACAGAAAGGCAAACCATGGCCCTTGCATCCATGGATTTTTCCAACATGATTGTCATCACAGTTAACTATGTATATAATCCATTTTTAGAATAGAATTATTAAAAGCTGAATTCAATTATTTAAAATATAAGGAGCAATTTCTTTCATGTCTCTGTTTTACACACATGCACACACACACAAATCACAAAGGGAAGGAACATTTTCTGCTAGAAAGGACTCTCCTACTGTTAGATTGCTGGATGAAGAGTCAGTTTAATGTACCAGAGTGACATTTTCTAAAATTTTATTTGTTTTTTTACAAATGCTACAGCAGTTTATACAGTCAAACAGTGGAAGTATAAAGGTCAATGATGATGAGTTGAATTAATCAATAAAAACTAAAAAAGTTTTTTGTATTGGTGAAGTAATTATGTTGAGACTTTTGCTGTGTGAATGTGTGTGGTTAGAGGATGAGAGATGAGTTAGTCCACTTACAGGCAGGGATACAGCAGAGGAAGCCCATTAGAGCAGAGCAGCCTACAATTGCAGAAACTGCAATGACATCACCATCAAGAGACAATACAATTAGCATGGGAGTGAGCTTCTGGTAGAACCATTGTGTTTATTGATGGACCACACATGCTGTCAGATTGTTCAAGAGAATAATATTGGATTTAGATAAGAAAAAAAATAAACTTTTAATGTCTGGATCACGACCTTTTCAGGTTTTACATATTTATTTTTTTTTAATTTGATTTTCTTTTCCTGGTCCATCTTCATATCAATTCTTTTACATAGCTGGAACTGTTTATGTTTGTTTTGTTTTCTTGTCTGTCCCTGGTGCCATGCATTTTGCCACTGAAATTGTTAGCCCATTATTTAAAATGAGACAAATATCACTCATTTAGTATATAATTCTACAATATTATTAATGCAAGATAATTAGTTATATACTAAGAATTTGAACTAAGCAACTTGTTTAAGATAAAACTCCATATGAACTATCTCTTGCCTTGTTCAACATTGTAGTAGATCTTTGACATAGCTTTGAGTTATACAGGTGATGCTCCTCCCTTTTAAAATGGCATTGTAAGACTCTCAGAAAAATTAACTGGAGGATCATTTTCTCATAGCTTGAAGATTCAAGCCTTTTTTGATATCCCAGTTCTGTCAATTGCCTATATGTATTTCTTAAGGGATAACTCTCACCTTTAATAAATTCAATTTTTTTCATTCAAGTGATGATTAAATTGAGGTAAAATGTTTGCTATAATATTTGTATGGTAAGTGATTAATAACTAAAAATTTTCCAAATAATATGCATTTCAAAATTGAGCATTTATGAAAAGATTATCATGGCATTCTTTAATATAACTATCCATTTGTTTTTAAATAAAATATGTTAAAATATAATTTTTCATGTGCATTGTTGGAATATTTTAAATGCTGTTTTTGTATAATATGTGGAAAACATCATTTGCCTTTCAAAATAAGAATGTCAATCTCTTGAATACATTTCTTGTCACTAAAGCAAAGTAAGGATTGTCCAGTAGGACCATGTAGGCAGAATATGGGAATAAATGACTTTCACTTCTCCTTGGGACTCTAGCCTGTATTTCCATGGAAACCAGGCATGCAGTTCTGATTCTGGTCGTCATCTCGGTCCTCAGAACATTCTAGCTATTCAGGCAATTATAAAACTACATTCTTTTCTGGTTTGCTTTATTCTTTGAATTACAACTAGAGCTCAAATAGAGGACTGAAATAAATAATCCCTGCTCAGTTGGAAGTCCGAAAGTTCATCTATTTTAGGTAAACTTGGTTAGTCCCTCAAAACTAAAAACACATGACGTTGTTATCAGACATTGGATGCAGCACTTTAAGATGCTCTGCAGACCTAGAGAGGAACCCAGGTAACCCCAAGGGTTGTTTCAGGTCCTCTGTAAATAGACTTAAAACTTTATCAGTACTCATCAGTTGTTCAACAGCTCAGCCCAGGTCTGCCATCAACTTGTGCAAGGCAGTGTTATAAAGAAAACTGACAACACTAGTTGACACCTGATGGGAGATGTCATTCTGTAAATATGTTTCTCTTATTGGTTAATGAGTAAAGCCCTGTTGGCCAATAGGAAAACAAGAACAGCAAGACTAGGAGACAAGAAATATTTGGGGAGAGGTAGTAGGAGAGTCAAAATGTAGGACCAAGAGAGCAGAGGTCCAGGCCCTCGCTCCAGTAAGATAAGACCATGTGGAAACACTTAGATTGGTAGAAATGGGTTAACATTTAAGACAGAGTTAGCTATAAGAAACACTAGTAACAGGCCAAACAGCTTTACATCTAATAGAGTGTCCCTGTGTGTTATTTGAGGCTTGTGTGGCTCTAGGACCAGGCTGGTGAGAAAACTGCTCATAACAGACACCCCAGTCTGCATAGGGGAAGTCTCTCTCACAAGGCTCAACCACTAGATTTAGAGCTACAGGAAATTAATGGTGGCTAAATGAAGGAGAGTCAGTCTTCTACACAGACAAGCCCCTGGTAGCTGACTCAGTCTCAAGTGGATATCCCTAAACACACACACATGACAGCAATACTCAGTGAACTCAGCAGGGAAATATACGGACAGACAGACAGACAGACAGACAGACAGACAAAGAAATGTATATTTAATAATAACTAAATTAAGTTAAATCATAAATACTAAATGTTAAGAATTTGCAAGGGGAACATGAGTAGAGTTAGAGGGGAAGAGGATGGGATTTAATGATGTAAGTATTTGCCATACCCATGTATGAAATTTTAAGAAAAAGGAAGAGTATTCACTCATTTTCCGGGGAAACTGATTGATAATCTTTTCTCTGTTCCTCCTGGAAAGAGAATTCCACAGAAAGAAGAAACCTCAGAACAGTCATCATACAAATTGAAAATTGACAACCTATGAGAAGCACACATTACTCAAGGTTAGATAGATAGGATAGGGTCTTTTAGAAAATGCATTTTGTTTCTCTGATTTAATCTTTGTCAGGCCCAAATTCTTTTCAAGATAAGTGTTTTCCATTGTTGCCTTCCAAAAGTCCCATATCCATTTTTCTGTTCCTATGACAATATGGCTAGCAAGTCCATTCTCTCTCCTCAGCTATAAACTTCATTGCAAAGGAAATGAATTTACCAGAAAACAAATTTACCAATAAGAAGGCAGATGCGCCCTTTTTTAATGTGCTTTTAATAATCAACTCAGCTAAACTATGTGTCAGCTATACGTTTCTAAGTTGGGCACCATGATGTCCTCATCTCATTAGTTTGCTTTCCCTGCTTCAGTCTCATCCCTGGAAATTCCAATGAGTGGAAGGATTACTACTTTGAAATTAGCCCTATTCCCATAACTAGTTATTGAGACAGACAGTTTCCCTCTAAGGTAAACCACATTATTGTGATTACTCATGGTCCTCTCTGGGATTGAGCCACTGTCTGTAGTCTATAGACCTTTCTCAATGGAGCTCTTGTATGGGATTCTCCCATGACTCACTGACTTCAGAGAAACGTATCCATCATCAAGGAAACACCGTCTGAACTCAACCTGAAGATGGAGAAAGGAATGCTACAGGGACTTTCTGAAGATTTCAAGATTGTGTGGAAACTTTGAAGGTTTCCAGTTTGTGTTTTAAGTAGAGAGACTTTCTTATATTTTTTCTTGGTTCTTCAGTCTCTTGAACAACAATCCTTGAAGCTAAAACTCCTTTCTCCAGTGGGTACCCATGACCTATGTCTTCACAATTATTGTCAAATGTCAGTGTTTGTTTCTAGTTTACTGTTCATTTCCTTATTATTTGGCAGGCAATAAATCCAAGTTAATCCCTAGAAGCAAAACCCACCTTACAGATTTTAATTGATACTAAAAGTTGCTAAGAAGTTTATTGAAGTAAGCTAGTTAATTAAATTGTTACACTTTATAAGCAAGCATGGGATTAAAATCTACCTGTTTTACTAAATATCTGGTTTGAATGTCCCCTCAAAAGTCATATTGAAGTTTAGTTACATTGTTTCAGGATGAGGAGGTGGAACCTTCAAGAGGTGCCTGGGCTGTGCTAGCCCCATACTTCTCAAATCAATGCCACCACTGAGGGTGGGTTTCTGATAAATAGAGTGAATTAATCCCATCTTCTGTCTGTCTAGCATATGTTTGCTGCTGCCATTTTGTTAGGGTGCTGGCTGCTGGTTCCCATGTTCTTATACTCCCCAGCACCCAAAATTATATGCCCAGTAAACATCCATTGTTTATAAGTTATCTAGTCTGTGGCATTCTGTTAAAACAGTGAGAACTGGAATAGGACACTAGGTCATGTTAAGGAAACAGTTACTGCCTTTTCTCATTGCTTTGCAGCAGGCATCCCCAGCAATTGGCTTTTCTATTTCTTAAAATAAATCTTGCTGTTTCTGGTAGTCGAATGCCAACTTGGGCCATCTGGCACTATTTTTCTAGAATATCACAGGACTGCTTTTCTATTTAAAGATACACTTTCACATGTCCCTAAAGCTTTTTTTGCCTTCGACCTTGCAGTGGACACTCTGCTATAATCGGCTTCCCACAAACAGGATTCTGAAGGAAGTATAGGATGGGGATGCCGACAGGATCCCCGGCAGCAGTGTGGTTAATGAATACTGATGACAGTCCTATGTCCACACTCAACACTACAGAGTCCTTCACGTAGCAGGTACTACCTCCCCAACAGTGATGGCTGTACACCAGCACTCTGGTGGTAGAATGAATGGCAGTGCAGGTATTCTGAGAAGTACTAACATCTCCAATTGCTGAAAGCATATATAACCAAAAGCTCTTGACAGGATTGTATGGAAGTTTTTTTTTTTTTTTTTTGTATTTTGATAATTTCACTTTGACATATAAAATTCACAAATTTTCTTGTGAAATCAACTCTATGCTGTGGAGTTATATTTATGGGACCAAGGTTGAAGGCCCAATATAATGCCCAAACCTTATGTCCAGCTTCAGATGTTTTCTCTTGGTACTGAAGCCTATCAATCTGATTCCTAGAGAGTATATTTCTGATGATATAATTTGTACAGGCAGGGTAAATTGTGATAGAATATTACTGAAATTTGAAAAAGTTCAATCATAGCATGAAAATGCCCACAATGCCAAAACAAGTTAACATTTAGGTGGAAATACACCATCAAAGATTGTCAATATCTCAGGGGGAATTTTGTCATAACAACCACTTCCTGTGTTTATAAAGAAACTTCCAAACCATTTGCCTTCAGCCAGATATTTCCTCTTAGGTGTGTTTTCATGGCTGGTGCTGCTTTGGTCACCTCAAGCCAGTCTGACCCCCCCTCCCCGCCCTGCACTGACCACAAGCAGCTGACCCTTCAAACACTTTTCAAGAATGTCTTCTCCCAATACTCATTATTGCTGCCTTTTCTTCTCAGACTCCTGCTCATGATGTAAAAGTTCTCATAGAGTGTGTTTTTCATATAAGCCAGTGATATCGGTGATTGGATTACATATGAGTTGGTGGTGAGGAGTAAAATGGTGTGTCATCCCTCTGTCTTCTGCAGCACAAGCTGTCTGATGTATGTCCTCAGAAAAATCAATGTGTGATGTCCAATTTAACATCTCAATTGTCTGTAGCCTAGACTCACTCTCAGGAGAAACAGTTTCTATATTACTTTATTGTTTATCACAGTTGAACTAGGTTTGGGGCTATCACTAATAGTAATTACATGAAGAGGTCATTAGAATAAGAAGTGGATGAACTTCATATGTGCTGATAAAAATACTATTTCATTTATTCCTGATGAACTAACTGAACTTCTATTTTACCTTAAAAATGCGGCATCATACAGTCTTATAGAAGCAATGAGATTCTGAGAACCTTAATTACTTTCTCTCCTAGCTGTTAGAATTTTCCACTTTGGGAAAAAAATGTCAATTTTGTTTTCATAATTCAATTTTGTATTTTATAGGTACATGTTATTTTATATTGTAATTTTAACTAGTATGTACTTTGGAGTTCAATTATAAAACTTACAAAATCCATTTATATTAAAAGCTATAATAGAGAATAATTTTTCACAAAGCTTCTGTATTAAATTGTTCTGAACTGACAACATTTTTTTCATCTATATTGGAGATGGTGAAGTTAAAGTATTTTTTTCCAAGTGGGATAATATTGTTTTAAAGTAAATGAAAGAAATACATTGGAATGAAGGCACAGGTACTCAAAATACTATTATTCTTATGTGAATCTATACTTTGGCTCAAAAACAGAAAGCAAGCTTTATTGTGTCCAGATCACCCAAATGAAACTACCAAGGTTATATGCCCTTGGTGGTAATGAGCCCTGTGTCTCCTCGATTAAAGGGGGAATACCACCACAATAAAAGGAGTTTTGTTTTGCTTGATTTGGGGTCTATATCTATTCTTCATTTAGAATGGCTTTCTAGCTAACACAATGTCTCAGTCATATTTTTCTATGCAGAGACATCTAACGCCTGTAAAGTGTGGCACAGTAACAGTATATAATCCCCAGTCCTATATCATGGTTTCTGCAGATCCTCTTAGAAGTTGGAGGTCCCCTGAGAGGGGACCTGATATTGGCCATGCACTGAATTTTCTGATTATTAGCTAGTATTTCAGATAAGTTCCAGTAACTCCAAGTTGCTAAACTAATATGGCCTTTCTTCATGATATTTTTTAATCATATGACTCATGCTGGGATATGCATTTGGAGCTAATATAGGACCTTTTAGGTAGCCCCCTGACTCAAAGGCTAGTATCTTCTCATTTTGGATATTGCTTTTAAACAAGCCCACATGTAGTTATCAAAATGAGAAGATTTGCATTAATGAAAGGATTTTACTGTTATAAGTTTATTTCCCTCACGCATTGCACTTCTGTTATTCTATAATGGCAAGATGATTTAACTCTGGGTCTCTTATATGACACAATTAAAAAAAACAAATTTACTTTTGGCCAACTACTCTAGGAAGCTATAGGACTACGACATCTGTATACATGCTTGGTTGTCACTTATTCTCCCAAGTTTCCTGCTCATTCCTCCCTCTTCCTTCTTTGGTAACAAAAAGGCATCATAGTTTCTAAAAGCTTTAGAATATATACTTTAATTGCACTTTAAAATTTTTGTAAGCAGGGTGTTGTGGTGCATGCCTTTAATCTCAGCATGTGGGAGGCAAGGGCAGGAGTTTGAGGTCCGCCTGGTATACAGAGTGAGTTCTAGGACAGCCAGGACTATACAGAGAAACTCTGTCTCAGAAAAACTAAAAAGGAAGAAGATTTCTATGGGATTCTTTTTTCCCCATGAAGAAAGGCAAGGTTTTGTTATATAGGAAAGTATTATTATTATTATTAATATTAATATTAATATAAATTCATAAATAAATTGGAGCCTCTGTTTTTTTTCTCAATCATGTTGCAAACTACTAGCCACAGGCTCACCTCATGCTTTGTTGTATAATCCCTAACAATCATGTGAGAACATCCAAGGATAACAAATATGAACTGTTGTTCAGAATGAGAGCTGTGGGACCCATACTTACTCTCCAGAAGATTTTTTTCTTAGTCTAACATTGAGAACACCAAGGTTTCAATATGCCATATTCCAGTTGGTGGAACCCCTAAAGTTTGTCTTGTGACACACTTCCTTAAATTAGACAACAGTGTCCTCTCATCCAGAAAACCGTTAAAATATGTTACAAGGGTCCCTGCCCCACCCCTCACTGCCTATGGCAGGTAGGAGAGCTGGCCCTGCCTCTCACTAGGTGTACCTCTCTGGAGAGTGACCCCTGGACCTCACCTAGGCAACACAGTAGAGCTTTCCCTGGTGGTGTAGGTGAGATTGTCCAGAGGGTGTGAGAGCAGGAGAAGCAGCACAGCCCATTGCTGCTTATTCCATATGGTGAGCTAGCCTGGGCAGTGCTGGAGAGCTCACCCTGGTGTTGAGCTCCAGGGACAGCCAGTAAGCTGACCAACCCAGCAAACACCCAAGCCCAGAACTACAGCTATGAGTTGGCCTCCCCGAACACCCACCCCAGCTCTGACCAGTGAGGGCCCAGTGTCGATAAAGTGCAGCAGAAACCACAGGTCTTGAACCAGACCAATGACTCATTGCAAGTGAAGATTCATGAACCAAAGGGTATACAGTGATAATCCACAAAATATTCCTTTTCTTTTTTTAATTTCATTTTGTTTTATGTTGGGTGGGGGTTGCAAGGGCACAGGGTGAATATTAAAAGACCAGGAGAGAAGTGGGATAAAGATGCATAATGTGAAATTCACAAAGAATCAATTAAAGGATATATATATATATATATATATATATATATATATATATCACATCACAAGGGAAGCAGAGGTTTTCCAAGGACCTTGCACAAAACAGAAAAGCATTCTAGATGCTTTCCTCAATTTACTCCAATTCAGCAAACATTAATGGAATCCTTGTTTTGTTGGAGGTGGTATGCTCACTGTGAAGAGAGGTCATTTAGTGAAATCAAAGTGTTGTCACCCATAGCATCAAAGCTGCTGTGAGGCAGCAGGTTTACGTGTTGGCTTCAGTGTCTCACACTCTAGTCCTTTGCAAGCATCAATTTTTATTCTGATAAGGTCAGCACCCAGATGATTTTCACGTTGAGATGAAAACACTAAGTTGGAGTCTAAGAAAATTCAATGAGTCGTCAAGAATTAAATCAGGAGTCATTCAAATTTTAAAAATACCAACTGGGCTCAGTGTGGAGATAGGGGAAAAGACAGACTGACAGAGGAGGAAGGGATAAAAATAAGAACAAACATAAAGTTGGAAAAAAATTGTAGAAATAGGGGAAGAATTAATTAGAAGGGAATAAGGGGTAAGTTTGAACCAAACATATCATTTGCATGGGTGAACACTAAATAACATACTTTAAAGGAATCTGGATGCATGTGACTTGATTCTTTTCAAGCCATAAACGTCAGTGAAGCAGAATTAGAGACAACAAGAAATGGTATGACAAAACAAACAGGACTTGGTGTGTGGGGGAGCAAAGTGAATCTTCAGTAAGCAAGGGGAAACGAATCTCTGAAGGAGGAAAAGAAGAATACACAAGAGTGACAAAGTGATTTCCTGTCACTGTGAGACACACTGCATAGGTGACTATACGAGGGAGGAATGGACATCAATAATTCATTGGTTATTATGTCAAATGTATTTACTGCAACCCAAATTGCTGAAAAAAATTTGATTTTAACCTACTGAAATGGAACATGTGACAATGTTAAATTAAATACACAGGAAAGCCACAAAATTCTTAAGAGGCATTTGCAGAGTTCTTACAGAGCTACAGGAAAAAATGGTGGATTTGCCCCATACTGCACACAATGAGCATGGCTGTCTGTCTGCTGCAATGGCTGTCAAATGTCACAGACACTCCAGTCAAGGTTTGGGGCAAACTTGGAAGGAAAAAGTTCCCTGTGACATGGAATTGTACAGAAAATTTGCCTTTTTGTGGAAAAATGTGGTCTCACCTGTAGACTCCAGGGTATCCTGGTGGATGGAAGTGAGTTTTGAGGTCCCCAGAGTCCTCCTTTTTTAGTGTATGGAGCCTGAAAGGGAGCTGACATCAGAGAGAGGACCAGAGATGTAGAGAGGAGAATGGAAAAGGAACTTCCCAAAAGAGGGAGAGCCTACCAGTGCGGCTGAAGAAAAAGTGGCACTGGTTCAGACATAAAAGAGAAATTTCAGGAAATTATAGAGAAAAATGAAAATCAGTAAGAATGCTTCCTTCATTTTATCATATGGCAATGTCGAATGAGGGAGGCAAAGATAAGCAAGTTCAAACTGATAGCTCACTCAGGAGGAGGCAAGAGAGAACATGATACGATGTTACAATATACGATGTTACAATATTCTTGAGAATGACACACCCTAAAGTGGGAGTGGTCATTCAGCCTAGATGAGAGCCAGGCCCTGTCCCAGACTTTCTGGAAAAGCTGATGTGAGATAATGTCTGAGATTTGACATTACCAGCCTCCTCTGAACTAGGGGATTCACCATACACTTGGGAAAATTAGATTTTCCTAATTTTACTGAATTAGGAAAGAATATGGAGAACCAAGGTCCACCAGAGTTTTGAGCTATGTTCTTTCCTATATTTGATCTCTCAAAGATGGACATACAAATACATCTTTAAAAAACAAATATAGAAGATATGTATCACTTTTTGATGTAAGTGAAATTGGAAGAGAGTTCTGTCTCTGCCTAATGAAAGTGCCTGGACAACTAATGACTAATTTCAAAATAATCATAATGAGAATACTGAAGCAAGTAAAGATTAAAATATTGTGGGCACTTAAAGGTCTCTTTATAAATATTACATTAAGAAAGTTCCAGTATTAAAAGTTATCAGTTTTTATAACAATATGTAACACTCCAATCCAGATGCTGTGAAATATTTCTAAATCCTTAAAAAAATTTCCCCTAAAGAAAAAGTCATTTATGTAAGAAATGACTTTTCTCACTGAATTTGGTATCTAAATTTATTTGGGCTGAGTACACAAATGTAGGTGGTATGGAGAGAATTATATTATGCAAAGAAATAGACAACCCTATTTGTTTTAATGATTGAACCAGAAGCCATCTCCCATGGCTTCCTGTGAACATTACATAGAAAAAGTAATTGTGACTGGAATTCTAGGTTATAGAATTTAAGGGTAATGGGGCCAGCTGTAGAAGATGAAAGAAAAACAATTTTATAGTAAAATAATTGGTCTAATAGTCAAGATGCCCTCACCCAGAAGCAAAAGAGATAAAATAAATTCACTGTGGGAAAATTTAAGAAGGTTCATGGATATGCTTCTGATAATGAATGACCAACAAAGAAGGTTAGCATACACTTTGGGACAAAATGGTGGCACTGTGGGATGAAAAAATGGTAAAAATATAACATTATAAACTTGTCTTAATATCCATCTGTTGATGTGGTGAAACCATGACCAAAAGCTTACAATTCTTATCACCATGAAGGAAGTCAGGGCAGGAGAAGCAGGAAACAAAACAGAGGCCATGGAGGGATGCTGATTACTAACTTGTTCCCCATGGGTAGTTCAGGGAGCTTTCTCAAACAGTCCAAGACTCATGCCCAGGGGTAGCACTGCTCACAGTAGACTGGGTGGTCCCTCACATATCAACAATTATTAGGAAAACGTCCCTACAGATTTGTCTTTAGTTCAATCTGATGGGAACATTTCCTCAGTTGGGATTTCTTCTTCTCAGATAAATCTAGTTTGTGTCAAATTGATGCACAAAAAAAGCACAATATCAAGGAAATCTAGTTTTTCCAAGTGTATGGTGAATCACAGGCAGTAAGTGATGCTAAAAGACAATCAAATGAATGAAGGTGAAATTTCAATGGGAGTAGGAGAATATACAAAGGAAAGATGGTTCAGTGGTTAAAAGCCCTGGATGCTCTTCTTGAAATCCTGGTTTTGATTCCAGGCACCTATATGACAGATTGCAACCATGTGTAACTCCAGTCCAGGATCTGGCTCTCTTTTCTGGTCTCTTCAATTGCTGCACCCGTATGGTAAACAAATATAAATGCAGCCAGAAAACTATGGGATTTTTGCATCGTACAGAGTGGAGGGAGGACAGATGGACAGACAGAGAGAAAGAGAATAAACTTCCCAGACTGAATATGACTACACACACACACAAATGTACACACATACACGTGCGTGCACACACACACACACACACACACACACACACACACATACACACGCACGCACGCACACACAAAGAAGAAATTCTTAAAGTTTACTGCCATGCATGATGACAGTGGAAAGGTTATAAGACCTGGAGAAACAAGAAGTTTCCTGTGAGATTCACTTGCTAGAAATGTCAGAGGAAATGGACCTGTATACACTCTTATAATCTTCCCACTGCAGGTTTTGTGTTTATGCCTTATTCAAATCCTGCCCTGTTACTGAACACAATGAATTTTTTACTATGAGAGTTTCCACTTCAGGCCTTCTGAAAATGGACACATTCTGGGGTCATGTGCCTCGAAGAAGCCCAGAGGACTTAAACTATAAACTTGTCTTTTAATTGTTTCACGTAAAACAAGTCTACAGTGTGATTGGAGATTTTTCTAATCTCATTTGCAGACATATCAATGGGAAAATTCTCCAAAGTATCTATAAAGAAGCGAGTGCTAGCCTTTTTTTAAAAAAAAAATATGTCCTAATATTGACTCTATAATGATGGAAATGCTCATTTGATGTTGTTACAAAGGTAAATTTGAAAATTTAGAATTCTATTGAATGCGTTTAGCTAAATAATTCCTTTATCCAGATAGAAAACAAATGATGAAAATATTTAATTCCATCAGAACCAATAGTAATGATGAGTTCCCCATGAGAATCCAA
The DNA here is from genome assembly GCA_030556225.1 of Cricetiscus sungorus. NCBI lineage: Eukaryota > Metazoa > Chordata > Mammalia > Rodentia > Cricetidae > Cricetiscus > Cricetiscus sungorus. Next base: position 37,926,868 of record JANBXA010000141.1, on the reverse strand, counting down.
ACCATCATAAAATGCATACTACTTTGTACATTTGCCGTTACAGTCCATTAGGAATCTAGGATGTACCAGCCAGAGCAGGCACGTAGGCGGATTTCTTTGGTTCACACTTGGCTCTGCCTCTCAGTAGTTATTTGCTGATATAGTTCTCTATGTACCACTCTCCTCGACAATGCTAACCACAGGACCCACGTCAGATGATGTTGAGGACTAAATGGCTGAACACATTCAAAGTGTCTTCATTGATTCCTGGCAATGATACTGATTAGTGCAAATTATTATCATTGTTTTGTTTCACTGCTCTCCTGATGGACCAAGTAGGCTATAACCATGATGTCTGTTTCTATCCTTTATCCTAAAAGGATGTGGCAAGGGATTAATCGCTATCTATCATATGAACAATGGGAAATGTGAACAATGGCTTTCCCTGTACAAATGGACCTGGCAACAAATATCAACCATGAGTGGTGCTTGATAAATTCTATAACTTTTACTGCAAATTTTCTATTTACCTGAGTCATTTTTCCCTCTTAGTCCTCTTTCAATTAGGTCTTTCCACAAAGAAGTTTTTGCAGAATATATCTCTTCCAAACAAAGGGCAGGGATCTTGAGAGACAGTGGTTCTTTGAATAACTAATTTTCAGCACCTGTCTGTGTGTAATGAACATAGAAGAGAAGTTGTGGCAGTGCCCCAGCTTCTCAGTTTGTCCAAGCATCCAGAGCACTGATTCTCACAGGCACTGAATTAGACATATGGTTCTTTGCTGCCTCTCTTCAGTATTCTAAATACACCCTGGCTGTATTCTGGATCTATACTTCAGTGCCACAGGGAAAATCAATAGTAATAACAAAAGATGCTGAGAGCAATGGTTACGTAGCTCTGTTTTCTAAACTAGCCTTGCAAGTCTGAGACATTCCTGGGAACTCAGAAAAGAGTGAATCATGATATAGATTAATGCTAGTAAAAAAATATTAAAAAATTAATACACCAAAGATAGCTGGAAGACTTCATTTTAGCCATTTTTAATGAAATAGTCAACTTAGTAAGTATATGTAGATTTGGCAGCTATTGATTTGGCAATTTTCTGCTATTAGGATTGATATAATATCTGTAATGAAAGATTGGAGAGGGAAGAGTCCAGGTTTGCTCCCCTCATGAGCCAAATAAAGATCATATTTCCATTGTCAATTATAAAGTTAATTCCATTCTCACTGGAAGGATACATAGTTTGTTATGTCATGAAATTTTTCTCTGAGTCTATTCAGTTTTACAGCTAAAGATTCTTCAAACATGTTCTCCAGAGTAATGGGGTTAATAAATCAAATTTCTGCAAGAAGTAAGAACATGCGTTTACTGTGGGTATAAATTTTAGAAGTTTAACAGTACCAGAGATTTTTTTATACAATTTGATCAGTGCACATTAGAACATTTGGGATAGAACATTTACTTGTGTTAAAATAAAAGCAACCATAGTAGGTATCAGAAAGTAAAATGACAATGTTGTAAAAATCTGTCTGAATTTTATATGTACAGGCAAGGAAAGAAAAAAGAGGTATAGGTTACAGTCAAGACTGGCCAAAAACACTAGTATGACCACCACCACACACCAGTGGGTTAAAACCTCATTCATTTCCCTGCATTATGAATGCAGATGAACGCTGGTCACTGCCCTTCAAAGGCACTAAGGCTGGCAGACTCCACTTCTTCTCGCAGTACCAGTCTTCCTGAAGCAGGATGAAGAGAAGGTGATGACTCATGTGCTGGCCTTCCCACCTCCTGACAAAGCCAGGCTCGTGGCCAAGACAAGCTCAAGAGAAACCGGGTAGTCTGACCTCATGATACACCCAAATAAGAACTGCCACAATATCCCTGACACAATCTCCCCAAATGGCTCTTGCCACTGTGACCATAAAGTGATTGTGTGACTGCTATTACATTCACTCTCCTACCTTTTTGGCTCTTAAATTAATTTCAGAACTAGAATGGTAATTCCAAAGGATCTAATTTCCAAACACATGAAATAGCTGTTACTCTAATTTTTCTTGCATGTATTTTTCTGACATTATATAAATAAGATTCATGAATTATCATACGGAGTCAGACCTATGGCCATTCCAGCAAAAAAAAAAAAAAAAAAAAAATCTTACCCTTGGCAAAATTAAGTCACTGACATTATTTCTCCATTCTTAACAGAGAAAAATGATAGAACTATTATAACAATTCCTATTTCAAAAATAGATTCTTCTATTCAATGTGTATAAAGGTGAATATGTACTCTCCCAAAAATTGCATATTTCTCTTTTGGAATTTTAATAAATTTTAATAATAAATAAGTTGCAAAAAATCAGTTTTAGTGGAGAGATTTTTTTATTTTTTACGTATTTATTTATTTTATTAATATAATTTAAAATTTTTACATGTCGATCCCAGTTTCCTCTCCCTCCCTCCCTCCCTCCCTCTTACACTCTTTCCCCTGTGACATGCACCTGGCCACATTCCCCTCCCATCCCCGCACCCCCATTCCACTTGTAGGGCTATGCTATCCAGGTTGGGTAATGTAAATCTGTCAAGTCATTTTAAGTAGGGACTAGAATTTCTCTCCTGTCTCTAGGTTAAGGGGGTATCCCTCCATGGGGATGTGTCTGTAAGGGCCTTTTGTGCACCAGGAATACATCCTGGTTCTACTGTCTGAGGTCCCCTAGACTGTTCAGTCCTTCTAGCTGAGACCTATAATCAGGGGGTCTGAGTCAGTCCCATGCTGGATTCCCAGCTATCAGTCTGGGGGGGGCATTAGCTCCTCTTTGTTCAGGTCAGCTGTTTGTGTGTGTTTCTGCAACCTGGTCTTGTCCTCACTCTCTCTTTCTGCATCTGGATTCTAGTTTGACTTAGTGTTTAGTTATGGGTGTTTGCTTCTGTTTCCAATAGGTTCTAGATGAAGGCTTCATGATGGTGGACAATTTAGTTGATGATCTCACTATCAGGGATAAATAGTGAAGAGTTTCTAAGTATTTTTGAAGGGTGTAATAAAAATAAGAGGAAATTTTTATATAGAGCAAGACAGAGAAACTCAAAGAGTTCCATTTCTTCAGTTTTGAATTCCAAATCGGAAAACAGTGGTCCTAATCGTTAATGATCCCAGCTTTGAAAATACACTCTCCAAAGACCATGCAACTCCACATAATCATTTCACAAATAGAGATACTACAATCCAGGAGATAAAAAAGAAAAGAAGTAGTTTCTGCCTCTGTATTAAGCTTTGTAAGAGTAAGATATCACACCACAAATTTGATTTAGATATAATGAAGTGTGTACTGTGTGGGAGATATAGTCATACTCAGTAAGCCGTGGGGATCCTCAGTTATCTGCGCTTTACAATAGACCTCTATCCTGTGAGTACTCAATTCACAAGTCTTCTTTATATATACATGTAGCTTATAGGACATTCAAAGGACTTAGAAAGCTCTCTTTGTAATATATTTAAAACATGCCAAATGAACTTAAATATTAGAAATATTTTGTGATAGTGCTTTCTTCTAATGAAAAGGAAGATAATGGCTGTTCACAAGAAAATTATTTTGGCTTAATCGCATTTGATGGCAGAATTTTGCTTTAAAATTTTACCGTTTACATATTGACATGAATGACTATCATCCTCAGAAACAGAGTCTGTGGCACTCAGCTAACATCACCAAATGATTTTAAATGCAATATGGAAGGCCTTGTTTATGGAGGTTAAGGTTTCGTTTTCCAGCTTATATGAAGAATCAGTCTTTATCATTTGGCAGTCTTGATAATTAAGTTTGGACTACTATATGTTTTGTAACATGCTGTGATTTTATGAATCCTCAAAAAAAAAAAATAAAGGCTATGCAAAACAAATAGTGGCACATATGCTAGACATGAACTTTCATAAAAGAGGACTTTTATATTCTTTTGACATGGAAGAAGAGGAATGAATTTGCATGAATATTTACAAGGCAAAAGCTGGTATAAAATATATGTGAAGAATGATAGCATTGTTTTGCCTTACTGTGGCAAAGACATTCTTGACAACAAAATAAAAGACCAACTCTGGTAGCATTTAAAATTTTATAGCATTGGCTTCTGACCATATAAATTTAATTTACATGAGTGATTTTAAAGGAAACCAAGAAATCTATGGACATGATCCAGAAAGGGAACTATCAGTAAACAACCTATTATTGTTTTGAATAGGAAAAACACTTGATTCTTACTGAAATGCAACAAATGACTCACAATACCATTAAATGATTCCTTCCCTAGTCTCGGCAATTAAAAATACATTTTAGAAGAAACATAAGCTCTGAAAAAAAACACAATAAAAGGCTCAGTAAATTATACACAACTTTTTTATTTTAGCTATGTTACTAAAATATTTTATCTTATTTCCTACATCTCTCTCTCTCTCTCTCTCTCTCTCTCTCTCTCTCTCTCTCTCTGTCTCTGTGTGTGTGTGTGTGTGTGTGTGTGTATTGTGTAACCTATAGATAGATAGATTAAACATGCATCTCTGTGTATAGTTTTGATTGCCAAACTCAGGGATTAATAATTTGTAAATTTCTGCATAAATATGTTATACTCAGATTTATATAAATATGTGAATCAATATATATATATATGATTTGATAGGGACTGCAAAATTGCTGTCCATATACAGTAAATGTGTGTGTGTGTGTGTGTGTGTGTATGTGTGTGTGCACGCGTGCCCTTATAAACTAATGAAAGTTGTTGCCTAATGTTATGAGTTATGATGAAACTTTAATATTTTGCCATTTTATGGGAGAAATGTTATTTCCAATAGGAAATCAAGCATCTTTTTTATATGTTGTTAAACTATTTGGCACTTTCTGGAAAAAAGTCTTTCCTTCTTCAATTCAGTAGGTTCTCTGGTGCTATGTAAGCACAACTTATTAGTTACTAAAGGATTTTTCTGAATTTTCTACTTGTCTTCTGAGTTTACTTATAATAATCTTTACCCTGTGAAAACATTTATCACTTGTGTTGCCAAATTTACTAACATTTATTTTAACAACACATACTTTTGAGTAAATGTTGAAAAAGTATAGAAAATATCACAAAGAATTCTGTGATGGGTCTTTAATAACTTTTATGTTCATTTTTAACACAAATCATTTACTTCCAGAATTTATCCTAGCTTAATGAGTGCAAATTAATTCTTTCCTCCCCCAAAATGAATATCTCTCTAAAACACAGCACATGACTTTGGTTATCCTTATCTTATTTATGTGCTTAGGATAGCTGCATATTTTTTTCTTGTTTTGCCCATTCTTAAGTTTACTCATAATCATTTTTGTTACCATTATATGTTTGGTTTTCACCAGAATCTTGTGTCATTGTTTATGTAATTGTGGCTATTGACTTACGTACATTGATTCTGATTCTTTACAAAGTTGTTTTGAGGTAGGTATACACTTTCTTAAACTTGATTTTCATGAGTTTGCCAAGCATACAAGTTATTGTGATTATTTCCCCATTTCTGATTTAATTATATCAAATTTATTTCTCTTGACAATTGCAATTACCCAACTCAAGTGTTACATAATAGTAGCCATAGTTCATTTTGGGGTCTGACAGATGTGTTTACCAGGTATTATAAATTTACATTGATCCTGTAGTAAAATAACATCAAGAATACATATAAAATTTTGACAAGTAAGTTTTGGTATCAGGTATCAGTATGTATCAAAATACTTTCTTCCTTTGATTTGACAGTATGCCTTGGAAAAATAAAATCATATTTTAAAAAATCTATAAAATTATAACCGGACATTTTTCTCAATGGTATATTTCTTTTTCTCAAATAAATATAGCAAAATAAATTTAAGATATTCCTGGAGTAAGTACCATTTTGTAATTATAAATTTTTCTTGTACCAGTAGACTCTGATGGATGAATTGTAATATTTAACACTAACATACATGAGTAAAAGTGCTCTGCAGTGCATATTTCTGAAATCACTGCTGATTTTGTTAAGCATGATGTGAATAGTGTTTATAAAGAGGCTCTGACTCACTTTAGTAATATTGGAATCACATCTATAAATAATTCCCCTGATCTATGGTGGAACGTTTCTTTTGAGTGTTCCATCATCTATTAAATTATTTTGCTCTATTCATGACTTTTTCTTTTGCTATTGTTCCTGGTGAACAGTTCTGTGTTAATAACTGTCCTTCTATAAATCAGGTTTCCCCATGTATTCTCATTGTTTTTAGGTAGATAGGCTATCTACAGGCTACTCAGGCTTCACCTGCAACAAACAGCAGGCTTCACCTGCTGTGCTGTGCATTTCTAACTCACTGTGAGCCTGTTGCCTCTTTTTTCCTAGCTAAATTTTGAGGCAGTGAGGAAGAGGATTACATTTTGCTTCCCATCCATTTCTCCCTGGACCCCCAATTGTAAGCAAGGCTTTAGGCTAGTGTTTCTCAACAGGTGGGTCATAAGCCCATTTGGATGGCCGAATGGCCCTTTCACAGGGTTCATTGAAGACCATCTGTATATTATATATTTACATTAAGATTCCTAACACAGTTATGAATCAGCAATGGAATTATTTTATAGTTGGGAGTCACTACAACAGGAGGAACTGTATTAAGGGTTGCAACACTAGGAAGGTTGAGAACCCTGCTTCAGGCCATCTGTGTATGTCTCTCACTGTGAGGAAGTGGGGACAGCTCACTGCACTGGACGTGCCACAGGCCCTCTCATATCCTGCCTTTGTCCTGAGGGCATCTTCGATAACCTCTGGTGCCTCTGGACAGCCCTTTATATTCCTGGGTTTTTCTCATCTGCTTCATTAACAAGATTTACTGTTTTCTTGTTTCTGAAGACAGCTTTGAAAAGAACACAGAAGAATGATGTCACACCGTCATGAAACCGATCTCGGCTTTTTTAGAGCCAACACTTTGATAGAATGTGTAAATTGTCACCTACTCTGTGCCTCTCATCATGATCAGTCTTCTTGTAGCAATAAAAGCAATGCTCACAGCTGTGAGTTCTCAAATTCCATTGTGATGTCCAGTAGAAAACCTGCCTTTCCACTCACTGCATCATAAAACCTAAGGAGTACTTTAGCCAAACCAGCGCACTTTTTACTTTATAGTAAACTAATATGATTAAGTTCAACACTGTATTCTTCTTATCATGAATGATGATTAATAATTTTGTAAAGTGCTTTTCCATTTGACAAAAGTACTAACAGCAGTATTCATAAAATATAGAGTTCCTACTATACATTCAAAGCAAACTTTAACTTTAATATTACTATTTTAATAACATGCCAATTATATAAAAGAAAATATATTTCTTTATTTTATAATATTCAATGAGTACAATCAAGTGTGATTGAAAAGCACTTCTTAAAAGCTCAACAAATTAAACTAGTTTTATAGATTCAATAATAATATTTTAGGGATATGCACATATATAGGCAAGGAATAACATGATGATATAGAGGCTTTTCCTAAAATTTTGTCTCCATAGATAATGAAAATACAGCATTGGAAAATTTTCCATTTGTAATTTTTATAGATTTTGTTTAAACATGCTTTTATTACTTTATTTTAAAGCTCAGTGATAAATTTGAAGGTACATATTTTTTTAATGTTAAAATACTACTCTACCACTTACACCTCAATATGGTATTAACATTCAGCCTGGATAAAAGTTAGATGAAAACCAAATAAAATATAGGCAAATCTTTTAGAATTCATTGGCAGTTTAGTATACTATTCAAAAAGCTAGACTCAGCAGATTCTATTCTTGCCTTTCATACTTAGCTCTTATAAGTTTAGGAAAATTGTTAAACCACTATGCCTTAATTTCCTTGTCGGTAGAATATTACCTTCCATGATTGGCTCTCAGGAAATGTTGTGAAGAAGAGAGAGCTAAGATGTCTGAAGTGTTGGTGATGGTTTCTGGAACAGGGTGGCAGCTATTCCAATTTCAGAACACTCATCTCTGAAAATTAGAGGCTTCCTCTTGATGCAAAACCATATAATCTACTTGTAGTGTGGCATAGTCATCACAGATCTCAGAAAATTAATCAAGAGTAAAATAACTTGAGTAAAGTCTTTATACCACAAAGCAATTTTTGGAAGAAGGAAAAAGTCTCTTAATATTTAATAGAGAAGGAAATTACTTAGCTTAAAGTACTTGATTTACCAGTGTCCCAGTCTCCCCAAATTAGCTTATTATTTCAAATTATTGCAAAAAAAGTAATCCAAATATCATATTGGGTGGTAATGTTCTGGCAAAGAAGTAATGGGGAGAAATACTTCTCAGAGGACCATAAAAAAGCCTGAAGTTCATGACTAATAAAATTCTATAATCAAAATCTTTCCACTGTATTAAATCACATTTCCACTGGTAAACGAAATTGAGAGTGTAGCTACTTTAGGACCTGCTGGCTACGGGATATAAAACAACTGGCCAAAGTGAGACAATTATTTGTATCATAAGAAATTAATTTTTGTCATCTTTTTACAATATAAAGTTGTCACATTTTCAGATGGACATAAAAACCCAAGAAAGCTTGAAAACAAAGAATTAAAGGTTATAAAGTGAGCCTTACAAAGTAAAAGCCAAGATTAAATCTATAGTGGTTTTAAAAATGTACAGCACTTGCTCACATTTGGAAGGCACAAAATCTCTGCTGATAGTTGCTGCTTCCACTAATAGTTGGAAGATTAGCAATAACTCTTTTGAAACTAACTGAATTAAGGCAGAATTTCAGTTATATCTGAGAACAAATTTAGTGGTTATCCAATGATAAGGATGAGATGCTTTGTAGAGAATTAAATGTCATCTATAGCCTCAGACCTTTAAATCCAGACAGAAGAACTCAATACGACTGTGGGGAGTTCTATCAGTATCTCTCTGAAGAAAAGAGAGACAAGGAGGTGGGTCCTCTGAGTATCTTACCAATTACGAGATCACATGATGGGGAACATGACCTCAAGTGGCAAGTATTAGGAAAATATTTAAGCCTGAAATAGTCACTAATTTTATGAAGACTATAACAGGTTTAATCCTGTATACATCCAACAGTATACCATACTATATAAATTCAGCCAAAAATTATATATACAAAGATTACACAATTGTTATTAAAATAATTAATAGTAGAATGTTAAAGACGCTTCTATCAATGTCCTCTACAGATATAAAACATCCTCCAAAATGAAATACAACATAATAAATTAAAAGTAACAACTCATATTCAGGATATAATAGAAGATTAAGGGTCCTGATCCCAATCACAGCATCAGTCTCTGCCAAGATTGGTTTCTGTATATTCCATGCACCTGTTGAAGAGTTCCATCTTTTAAGATTTCAAAGAACTTGACAGAGATATCCAAGCATCAATAAAATAGTATAAAATATCTAAATTTTCTAATTCACCTATTTCTACATTTGATTATCCATAAAAATATTCATTTATAATTTATCAATCACTGTGATAAGAGTTCAAATATGAAATTGACTAAAGCATGGTTCTTCTAGAAAAATTTCAAAAAACTGTTTTAGGTACTTCTATTTTTTTTTCTTTTTTGTTTTTTTTTTTTTTGTTGTTGTTGTTGTTTTGTTTTGTTTTGTTTTGTTTGAGACAGTTTCTCTGGGGCCTTGGAAGCTGTCCTGGAACTAGCTCTTGTAGATCAGGCTGGCCTCGAACTCACAGAGATCTGCCTCCCAGGTGCTGGGACTAAAGGTGTGTGCCACCACTGCCCAGTGTCTTAGAGACTTCTAAACATTGAAAGTGTTCCTCTCATGTATGTATAAAGGCTGGTGTGTGTGGAAAATATCCCAGTAAATGTAACTTGAAATGCCGTGGTCCTCTGAGACAGATGATCCATGTGTTCAGGATACAAACACTGCTGCTAGAGACTTAAGATTGAGAGAACAGATGTGGTTTTAATATGTCAAACAGAGCCTTGCAATTGTATTCCTGTAGCTCCTTAAACATACCAAACGTCCCTGCATACCAAGTCGTTGGCTCTTTTCTGATCCTACCTTTTACTTTCCTCTGTCCTTATACAATAAATGAACAACAAAACCACTGGCCTCTGGGGACAGACAAGACAGAATTAAAGTTACATGGATCTTGCTGAGCCCCAGTTTCTGCAATTTTAACATGTGCCTGGTAAACTTATCTCTCATCGTATTTGATGAAAATGTGAGATAACGGTGAATAGACTTGGCATTTTAAGCATCTACCATTGTTTTTACTGTCTGAACTTGAGTATCTATCACCAAAATAATTTGCTAAAATTCTAACTTAGTAACTCTGTATTTCATATCAAATGTGTTTCTCATTCATGAATTCATCTACCGAGATGATTTCTCTGATACATAGTAAATAAAGCTCTTAATTATATACATTGCAGAATCCCTAGTAAGTGTTTGTTGAATAGAATTAAGTTCACCTAGCTTAGAAAGAAAAAACAGCAAGAGGCAGTAAGATGATCTGTCATACAACCATTTAAAGTCAGAATGGGTCTAGAGCCAGCTTCCTGGTACTTAGTCCAAATGACTTTGTCTCTTGGGAAATATGGCGACTTATCCTCTCAGGCAAAAATCCATGCTTACTTGTTTATTTCCTCAACTTCTGTAGGAAATCAATCAAAGGAATAACCAATCTAGTTTATTATATCAAATACAGAATTTATTAATATTTTATAAATGGTGTGTATGCGTGTGAATACACATACATATATATGTATATATTCATTTTATCTTCCTAAGCTCATAAGTAGGATTGGCTTTAATATTAAATATTCACAAATAAGGGAAACATCTGAGTCACAGAGAGGATCAGTTATGTTCTAAAATCATACTGGGAGTGACAAGATTTAAACCCAGATGCTGAGGGTTTAAACTGAAATACTGCCTTTCAGTTTCCATATTATCTTACACAATCATCCCAAGTAAACAAAAACTAAAAATATCACACACCATTCTTATACTAGGGATAAATATTGATCCACTACCAGAGGCCCCTTAGAGTGCCCAGTCCTCCCAACTGACACCCACATTCAGGGGGTCTGGGTCAGTCCTATGCTGGTTTTCCAGCTATCAGACTGGGGTGCATGAGCTCCCCCTTATTCAGGTCAGCAGTTTCCATGTCTTTTCCAGCCTGGTCTTGAGTCCTTTGTTCATCACTCCATCCCACATGGAGGGATACTTTCTCAGCCTAGACACATCGAGGAGGGCCTGGACCTTATTCCAAACAATATGACAGACTTTGAAGACTCCCCATGGAAGTTTTCACCCTCCCTGGGGAGCAGAAAGGAGATGGGAGGGGGATTGGTGGGGGTAACAGGGGAGGACAGGAGGATTCAGGAACTGGGATTGACATGTAAAACAAGCTTGTTCCAAATTTAAATAAAATTTAAAAAAAAAAGAAAAGAAAATCAGACCAGTGAAGTTTATCTCATTAAGAATCTTTTGGGACTGTCTCTTATTAGAAGATGCTCATGTTGTTCTTCTAAATAATTCTTAAAACTTCATAAGTGTTGGGGCAGGAGACATGACTTAGCAGTTTAAAAAAGTTGTTCTTGAATCATACCTGTTTTGTTCTCAGTACTTGCCATCCAGTTCTAAATGAGCCAGTGCCATCTTCTGGCTTCCTCAGGCACCCAGCACATACATGGTATATATACATTCGTGCTGACAACATGCTCACACACATAAAATAAATGAATCTAATTTAAAAACAGAAGGATAAAGTTTCCTTGGGCCTTTCTTCTGGACATGTAGTCAGGACTTCTCCCTGCAGTTCAGGCAGCTAGAGCTGGTTCTGTTAATGAAATGAATGAGTTGGGAGCAGGAGTCATGTGTGTTGCTCTGAAAAAGAACAGCAGTAAGAGCCAATGCACGATTCTACTCATTGCTTCCAAGGCATAGGTGATCAATGAAGTGTAGACAGGAACAAATCCAAGTCTCACCATAAATATAAAGCAAGAGCCTTGGTGACTCTCGGTGAATGTTTCCCAAGCTAAGTCTTTTAGGTATTTATGTTTTCTGCCAAAACTTCATTTACCTGGATACTTATGGGTTAATTATTAGAGATACTTTATATAGTTAATATACTTAGCTATGATAATTTAACTTTATCAAAGTTAGCAAATTATATGGTAGACTCTGATTTGTTGCTTACTACTTTTTGGAACATATGTTTTCTGTGACTGTAGAGAAAGCATTTCCTAGATGTGAAACTAGCTTTACTCTTCAGTTTCTGAATACACTCCCTTTCAAGGGTGTTCCCTGGGCAATGGAGACTCATAATCACACCTAGGATGGGACTATTTCTGTCCTATTTTTGCTATTGCTTGGAGGTATTTTCCATGTTTTGTTCTTCTTGCATAGCTCATTACAAATGTTTCAGGTACATCTTTGCCTTTCCATTTTACTGCTCTTGACCATTGAGCAAATCAGAAGTGCGTGTTCATATAGCGAAATACAGTGTATTTTGAGGGAAACTCTTTTAAAGTTTACAACATAATTCTCCTCAAAAAATTCCAGTCTGAACCATTCTTTATCTATTTTTTATAATGGTCTGGTCTTAATTAATCAACCTTACCATAGAGAATAATGCTAAACATAAATTCAAAACCAAAACTGGTCTAAAATACACCAATACTTGGTAATTAAGTCTGTCCCATCATCTCATTGAGGCAGGACCAAGGCACCTCTCCACCCCACACCCCTGTGTCTATGCTTGGCAAGGTATCTCTCCATATAGAATGGGCTCCACTAAGTCACTGTGTGCATTAGTGTTAGATCTTGGACCCACTGCCAGTGGCCTCATGTATAGTTACAGATGCACCATTGTCACCTATATTAAGGGAGTCTAGTTCTATCTCATGCAGGTTTCTCATTTGTCAGACCATCATGTCCTTGACTCCTTTGTTGATATTATGGCTTCTCCCTCACTTTCATTTTTCCTTTCTATTTTCATCTGTAGAATACTGATAGGGATCATTTCTGAGGATTTGCAGAATTGAAGTTCTCACAAAGCACAGAGAAGGGTTAACGGGATAATGTCTTCTCCTTTGGTTTGGTATTCCTCATAATTTACTTCCCATTGCAGAGAAGTTAAATTGAAAGAAGTGTACTCTTAAGTACCTAATTTAACATTTCTTTTTTAAATACAGGAAAGTCAACACAGACTGTGTCTTCATACCAAAACTAATAAGTCTGACTTTAGTTATCTGCTTTAATGAAGATTTCTCCCAGCTTATTATGGAGTAATATCTTGATAATTGATCATAAATTGAAAAATACAGCAAATGAAAACACACTTAAAAGATGTAACCTACTAAGCATCCTAGGGAGGAGCTCACTGTTTTCATGACTGTGGGCTGCGTAGAGATGTGACTCATTGTCACTCTCAACATCAGTTGTCATCAGACACCAGATTTCCAGTTTGTGCAAAGTCTGAAATTCAAACTTAAAATCACTGATTCTACCAAATGCTGTCAGCTTGCTGCATCATTATCAAGTCAAAATTCCTCATCAGACCACAATAATCAGGTATTGTCTGCACATGGTTAGGAGCCATTTCTTACTGCCTACTGCAAAATGATAGACTGGTGTTTGAGTCTACTAGTAGAATAATTTAAAAAAAAACCACATTCAAGTGTATATGGCTTTGTGTTCTTAGATACAAAAGCTACAAAATAAAAGGTCCTAGGAAGACTCTTGGGTGGGTTACCACTTATTCCTATGGGATTCAGGACAGGAAAATTCTCTATGGTCTAGGTTCATATAATTTGTTGTTAAAATATGGGCTCTTAAAGAATTTCTAATTTCAAACAATTTATTAAAATAATGCATATGGCCTAGCTATCCCACTTCTGGGCATCTACCCAAAGGACTCTGTATCCTACTACAGTGATATTTACTCATCCATGTTTATTGTTGCTTTATGCACAATAGCCAGGAAATTAAATAAGTCTAGATGTTTATTAGTAGATAGAAAGATAATGAAATGTAATATTTATATACACTATACACATATATACATATATATATGTATATATAGTTGAATTTTATGATGCCATAAAGAAAAGTGAAATTATGTAATTTGCAGAAAATAGGTAAAACTGAAGGGCATGATTTTTCAGCGAGGTAGCCTAGGTCCAGAAAACAACAACAACAATAAACCAAAACCAACAAAAAATCATTGAATGTTCTTTCACATGTGAAGATCTCTAGCTTCTAATTTTTATATTTTTATATATGCATAGATACATTTGGAACAAGAGAAGCTAGATAATAGGAAAATACAAATGAGCCCATGACAGGGGGAAAATACATTATGATGAAATCTCAGTAGATAACAATCTTGTGCCCCAATGTTAAAATTGGGCATACCTGGGCAGATGTGGTCTAAAGCAGTCTTAGGTACTTCATCCTGTGAGCTTGCTTAGGCTTTCCTAAAACTGTGCTCCAAAACATATTCTTGCTCCTGCAGAAACCATGTGGTAGAGTGAAATAAGTAATGACTGAAACTGGCTCCATTCTGGAACCTACAGCCTACAAAATAAAACTGGGATTACATCTCCTACTAGCTATTTCATTAACGAAACAAAAATCCAATAAAGAATAGTTCACACTGGGAAACATGGAAATTTACAGTGGATGACTACTATTTACTAAATCTCTCTTCTTTTGTTCTTTTTCTACTCAAGCAGCCCATTCTCATTCTCAACTCAATCTTCAATTTTGAATAATTGAAGGAAAGTACCTTGAAAGCAAAACCACTGAGAATCCAATATACATTTGGCAGGTCAGAGTAAAGAACTCAAATCTGGTACTTGGATAACTTAAGCATGACTGAGCATGAGCCAAGATTCACAGAGGCCAGACTGGTGATCTCACACCTCTCAAATGGTCTATTAATGGCTCTGAGTCCACTTGTAACCACCATACAACCTAACAAGAGGAAAATAGTCTGCTTTGTAACTATGAAGCTGATTGACAAAGAATGCCTACAGGGAGCACAAGAAGTCTGAATAATATTGAGGACAAGAAGTAGGACACAGAGAACTGATACTTGGCATCAGATGGAGAGGCTGGGATAGGAACATCCTCTGCTTGGTTAGTAATGGGAAGCCAATCAGAATTTGAGCAAAAGGTTGTCCACCTTCTTCTTATAAGTAATTTCATTTAAATAATATATACATATATACTTATGAGTTTTATTTAGTATTTTTAAATAACAGTAAATAATATTTATTTTATTAACGTTTTATATAATACTATTGTAACTCCTGTTAAGTTCTTACAGATAGCATTGAGTTAAATTCTGTCCTCCCATTTAAGAAAATGAAGTTGAATCTCAGAAGATGAGTGGCTTTATCCAACACCATTCCAGTATCACATCAATATTAATGATTCCAGTTATACCAGAAAACACTAGAACTAGTTTAGTTTGCAGTTTTGCAGAGTTTAAAAGAAATGGTAATGGTGGTACTGAAAGAGCCATCCTGTGAGTTTGTTACTGTTTCTGTGATGAGATACCATGGCCGGGGCAACTGCAGAAGCAATTGTTTACTTGGATTTACAGTTATGAAGGGCTAAGAGTCCGTGAAAGCAGAATGAAGGCGTGGTGGCTAATACCAGAATCTGGGAGTTTACATCTTGAAATACAATCAGGAAACAAAGGGAACGAACTGAAAATGGCATCAATCCTTAAACCATCAAATTCATCTGCAATGATATACAAGGCCACACCTCCTACAACAATGTCACACCTCCTACACATACCAAACATCACCAAAACTGAAAACCTAGTGAAAACCCCAGAAACCAAAAACATGTGCTGTGTTCCTATTACAGGTAGAACAGTGATATGGGAAGAAAGAGATCTGAGGACAGTGTGTGTGTGTGTGTGTGTGTGTGTGTGTGTGTGTGTGTGTGTGTGTGTGTATGTGTGTGTGTGTGTGTGTGTGTGTGTGTGTGCGCACGTATGCATGCATATACACATTAATAAAAGTAAATATAGAAACTTAAACACAAGCCAGTATGAGATGTCACAAAATTTCTTTATTTTCCTAAGGACATAAAGCTATTGGCAATGGCATCAACATAGATCAAGGATCTACCAGTCAGAGAAATTCATCTGTTATGCATCTATCATGGAGTTTACATTCCCTACTGTGCAATTTTCCATTTCTACTTACCTTAAGAAAAGCCAGCTACAATGTCTATCCATTGAATACAGTAAAAAAGAACCCCTGTAAATTTCTGTACTTTTAATAATGAAATTGGATGAATCATAGGTCAGTTTTCTACTCACAATACCCCTTGTCAAGCTGAGGTTTCAAGGCTGCTATAATTCTATTTCACCAGTTCTCATAAACTCACAGCTATCCCCAGGGCACCAATCAACCTGTGCAATGCTGTCCTGCTTTAATCTAGTGGATGCAAAACAGATTGAGGCTGTGGATCACAGTGGTAAAGAAGCCAAATCCCATGTGGACTAAGGTTGGCTTCTGAGAGCCATGTGCAGGAGGCAAAAATCTAGTAAGAATAAGCATGAAGAGTAGGTGTATCAGTTGGTCCCAAGTCTAACTGAGAGCTAGTCATCCAATCTAATTTTTTTTGGAATTGAAAATAGATTAAGATCACCAATCTCAGACTGATGTTGATACATAAATTTTGGAAACCAAGAGAGGTGACTTCACTTGATGACAATTCCAGAATATAAAATGATTAGGACCACTTTTGTTTCTACTTCACCTTAAAAGCTGAAAAGGAAAGTGATGATATCTGTAGGAAAATGCTAAATGGTTAAAGAAATACAAGGAAAGCAAGAATAGCTACTTTGAAAAGCAAGAAGTAATTGACTGTGGAGTCTGGATTATTTGATGGTTATTAATTAAGTCATCATAAGGTCAATGAGAGAGAGAAAAAGCAACTGATAAATTACATGTTTGAGTGGGGCAAGGTGTAGGCAAGACTTGAGAAAAAGAGTTAAAAGGAAATACTAAAAAGTTTTGAAATGAGATTTCAGAGTTTAAAATTAGGGCCAGGGAAGGAGAAGATAGGTAGAGATGGGAGGAACGACACAATTAAACAAGACATTATTAGGAATTTAGTATATTGCCATTATTGATCAATTTACTTTAACTCATATACTGTCATATTTAAATTAACATCTTACACAGGGTGAATGCTTTAAATGCAGAACCACAAGATCTTCAAAAGCATGACATACTATCTACTGCCTCTGGATTTGTGTTTGGTCCATGTGTTTCAATCACATGGAGAGCCTACAGAGCAGAATCATAGGCTCTTCAGCTCAACACAATAGCAATGATTGAATTTGTGGAAAGGCACAATGTTAAACTACGCCTTTAGATGCTGAAGATCCAGGAGCTCTAGAAAGTGCCCTCAGATTAGCTTGCATTTATAAAACAAAGGATACATTTTGCTTATACAGATCACAGGACAACACAACCAACAGAATTGGCATTCTTTGGCTTTGACTGTAAATGAACATAATGGCTTCATGATGCTTCTTTTCCTCATCGGTGGGCTTTCTATTTTGATGCTTCTTGGGTAGTTCAAAATATGGTACATTTTCAGGACACTGTATTTGGAGCCTTTGCCCGCTGAATTTAGAGATACCATTCCCACTGTTTGGCCATGTTTATGTTGAAGCTTGGTGCTATTGTATTTGTCACAGAAACATGAGCATTTGCCAACATTCTGTAGAAAGAATTTCAACCCACATTGTTTTGACATATGAAAGATGGATGGCATTTCCAAACAGTTCTTTTTAGACTTAAGAGAATGATGGAACTCTAAAAAGATGGTACCTGCTGGAAAGCAAAGAATGCCTGGAATCCAGCAACCCACATCCTAACCCTGGGTACATCATTCATGGATGGCTATTATAAATCTATTTGACTTTATAGAATAGTGATTAAAGAATGAAGAATAATTTGAAACATAAGGTTGTCAGAGTATTGCCTTCTAACAGGAGATTCAGGCAAGTTGTTTATCATCCATGAAATCAAGATGATAATGTTATTTAACTTGAACTGTTGTGACTTTGTAAAGTCATGAAAATGCTGTGTATGAATACTCGTGGCATGTAGAAAGCATTCAATAAGATTACTGTGAGATGCTCTCTCAACTACTGACTTCCATGTGTTGAACATATGACAGAGAGTGTCATGCTGGGAGTTGTCATATAGTGTACTGCAATCATGATCAAAAGCATGACAGAAACAGTGTGGCCTCACTTTGTGTATGTTCTCACAGAGCTGGTTGGCAGGAGCTGCGAAAGCAGTCCTATTAGACTGCAAAGCCTTTCTCTCTTAACAGCTCTGCTACACAGCCTTCCTTATGCCTATGAAGTGGATTTTATTGGATTCTTAAAGCTAAACACAATTGATTGTAATAATTCTGAAGCTTACAACTTAAAGCATGAACTACTTACCTGGCACATGCTATTGCTGGGCAGCTCCGTGTGTGCTGTCTCAAGTAACTACTGAGTGAGCAAATGTTTTGACTTTGTTTTTTATATTGTGCATCTGTGGTCCTATTTGTCAAAGTTTCAAAGGGAAACAGGAAGAAACTCTAAAGGCATTCTAATATAGACTAGGTATATAATCTAATATATATATATATATGTATGTATATATATATATGTGTGTGTGTGTGTGTGTGTGTGTGTGTGTATATATATATATATTGACATTTACAAAAAATCTCAGAAAATGAACACAGACTAGTGACCACATAGAATTCTAATTCATACACACCACAATCAGACTCTTTATGAAGACCCTGTGGGCCTTTTCTAATATTTCATATGATGATAAAAGGCAGTTCTGCTCATATCTGAAGAGAACAAAAACAATACATTTCTCTCTATTTGCATGCACGTATATATATATATACATATATGTATATATATGCAATATGTGGACACATAAAAATCAAGTTGAGTCATTTTTCTTTTATTTCCTAGTTTGTATTTCTTTCTTTCTTTTTGTTTCTTACCAGATCAACCCTTTAAAAGAAACAGAAAGAATAGATTGCATAAAATGTACCCACCAACCAGGAATCTACAAGTTATTTTAGGATACTGACAGCAAATGACAATATTATCATCACTGCCTGCCTCACAAAGCTTTGTAGGGCAGAGAAAATTATTTCAACACATGGCATGTGATCCTTTAATTTATAGATGAAAACACTAAGTTCAGAAATATGTATGTGCATCTTTGAAACAATATGACTGGCAGGTGGCCAACCCAAAGATTTCATTCACATTTTTCATTTATTCCTTGCTAAACATAATGACCATTTTGATCAATGGAAATAACAACAAATGACTTTAGGGGAAATTGGCAACAGAAAATATTTTCCAGTCGTGAATAGATGGCCATGTGTGAAGGTCTCTCTCCAAACGAACTGACCATAACTGAAAAGATGAGGTTTCAATATACAAATTTCTAATAAAATCCTCTTAACCAAAAATATGGCCAAAACATTTATTTTCATTGCACTAAGAATCTCTTAGGTTCTGTTCTTTTAATCCAAAATGCTTTTGCCATAATTCTATCAACCCCTAGAGCTTGTGTGTAAGAAGGTCAGTGTGCTGGACCCAGCAAGTCATAGAAACTGACTTAAAAGCAGAGGCTAGAAGCTCTGATCAGGATTGCTTTCCCACAAACCTCTCTTGAGGATGACTCTCTGCATACCACTTCTCCCCACCAGGTTCCTGCTGAAATATTGTCATTATAAATAAGTAAAGAGCACCATGGTATATGTTCATAAACTGTAAAACATGTAGAAGATGTCCTGGTGCACATCAAATTGTTATGGAAGTAAACACAAGTTTCCAGACTACAATTCAAATATGCATTGTACTCTTATAATTTCCCTCAGTATATAAATATCTAAAACCCTACTGCTAGAATGAACCAACTACTCCTGCTTACAAGGAGCTAAAAGTATTCATAACATTCAGCAGCCCAAGGAATAATCAACCTAAATCTGTGCCAGATAAATATGTGTTCCCACCCCGAGAGAACTGGCATTTGTCCTCTGGGCAGCTATGATGACCACTCTTAAAGGACAGTCTGTTCATATAGAGTCTACAGACTTTTCTCCTTTCCATATCACAGTTTTTAGGAGCCTGTTTACTTTGAGGGTGATTTCTGTAAATGACATGCCCATTTAAATGGCTCTTAGTAGATTCGTCTGCAAGATTCTTCTTCTTTTGAAAGAATAAGAAAGAGAAGGGAACTGAATGAAGGCAGAAAGGAACACAAGGACGTGTGTGGTGTGTGTGTGTGTGTGTGTGTGTGTGTGTGTGTGTGTGTGTGTGTTTGTGTGTGTGTGTGTGGTGTCTGTGTGTGTGTGTATGTGTGTGTGTGTGTGTCTCTGTGTGGTGTGTGTGTGTGTCTCTCTCTCTCTCTGTGTGTGTGTGTGTGTGTGTGTGTGTGTGTGTGTGTGTGTGTGTGTGTGTTCATTAGAAGTAGAAATTGTACTTTCTTTTGGGCAAGTTGGTATATTCTCTTTTTAGATACTAGCCTACAATCTCTGTAAGAACCTTCTCGGTTTTCTCCATCCAGAACCCTCATTACAGAAAGCAATGGGAAGCAAGTTGGGCAAAGCCAGGAGAGAGGGGTGATCATAGTCACTTAAGACACCACATTTTGCAGACTTTGAGGACCTGAGGTGCATGAACACAGTGCCAAAGCTGACTGAGCATGTTTCCTTTGCAGCATGAATAATTACTTGGCAATGAAGAAGCTCTTGCTGATAGAGCATTTTGTCATACGGTATTTTATTATCTCTGTCTTGGAAAATGGTGGTCACTGATTATCTAATAGAGAGGAGAAACTCACCTCATTAATTTCTTATAGCCCTGAATCCTAGACAGGGTTTTTTATCGCAAGAATGGCACACACTTTAAATGAGGCAACACTTTTGATAAATACCTTCTGAGCACTCTCTTCTAGAAGAACATGGACAACTTGCCCTTTGGATTTTCCTGTCATGTGATATTTGCTCAATTTCTATGGATTTGTTTTTACTTTGACTTTAGTAACTGTCTTGGTCATTGTTCTGTTGCTGTGAAGAGACACCAAAGCTACTCCTGTAAAGAAAGCACTTAATTAGGATCCTGCTTACAGTTCCAGAGGCTCTGTGGGTTATCGTCAGGGTAAGGGAGCACTGTAGCAGACGTGGTGCTGGAGAAGTAGCTAAGAGCTTTATATACTGATCCTCAGGCAACAGGCATAGAAAGAAACACAGTGCTTGGCATGGTGTTTTGAAACATCAAAGTGATACACTAACGACACTCTTCCTCCAACAAGTCCACTCCTAATTCTTCTCAAATAGTTCAGCTAGGGATTAAGCATAAAAAATATATGAGCCTATGTGGGCCATTCTCATTCAAGCGACCACAGTAACAAATTCACACGGGCTGTATTACACAGGTTTTTCATCCCAGAATGGTACAATAGAGTCAGAGCCCCCGGCCCTGACCCTGTACTCCTGCTGATAGCTGTGCCTATGATGGTTGAATGACCTTTGATAACATTGACTCCTGCTTCTGAGAGAAGAAAAGATGGTACTGAAGTGTCCTCTAGCCATTGTACATTACCGTTAGTGATGAGAGTCAAAGTTGAGTGTGAGCACAAAACAGTTCTCTTTCATGTTTCAAAAGAGAGAGATTTGTTAAATTCAACAAAAGATTTGTTCTTTGATTTGACATTTATTCTTCTCAAAAAAAAATATTCATTGTAGTTTGTGATGTTGACCATTCCCACGGGAGATCATCTGGAGGATTTCCACAAGTGTGCCTCAATCAGAGAGACAGCATTTGCTTCTGGATATGGTTGCAATCACCTTTCTTGCCTGGCTTAGTAAGAATTTTATCATCTGTCTAGTGTTAGAAGTTATTTGTTTTCTTCATTAATTGATAGAATCCAGGTTTTTTTTTTAATGTCAAATACTATTTTCAAAGGGATGCATGCTAGATTCTGTCCTGGACAGAAACACAATTAAGACCGACAAATGTTCTGAGATCCTTTAGTCCAATTTCTGCACTTACTGACAAGGGGTAGAGCAGAGAGCCTATCTCTCTTCATCCCTGTTATCTTAGTACGTCACCAGAAAATTGCATTTTCTCATTCCCAGAAGTGCATCTCGTTTAATATTTTTAAATGCCTTTGATTTCAAAATGGAAGGAAGCTAAAAGAAGCAAAGCCTTTAAATTTCTGTTGTTTTCATAAGTTTGTTAAACTTATTAATCTGTGGAGACAGTTGAAGAGTCAAACACTCAATAAGGTTTATGACAGAAAATAAATTTTGTCTCCTCTCCTGTTCATAATCCTGATCCCATGTACATTTCTTTGCTGTTTGTGATTTTCATTTGCACATTTTCAAACAAGTACTTAATTTCGTTAGATCCTGATCATTAACTGCAGATATCATTGTAGACACCACCACTGATGTGTTACTGGATCATAAGAACATTTCAATTTAAGTTTAGCTATTTTCATAGATATGCAGTCAGCTCTTCATTCCACATCCTCTGTCTTCCCATTTTTGTGAATATATGGCTATTTTATAATTAAAGACTATCACAAGTGACTCGCTTTGAGCTATTGCACTTCCCGTGTTATTTAGTACCACTTCAGTGTGATGTTCCTCTTATGTGCTTGCTCTTTCTCTTTCAGTAACTCACAGGCAAACTTTCTGAGGCAAATGTAATCTTCAACTAAGCATAGGCAAAGTGATTGCTTTCATCTTCTCTTGGACATTTCTGTTCTATTGTGCACTTACAGCTTCCTGGGCTTTGCAAGGGGCTTCATTATTCTTCGGGCACTTACACTGCCTTTACTGAATTTGAATTCTGTTTCCTTAGTTCTGACCAGCCCACTTCTGAATTTGAAAGAACGCATTCTTCAGCAGCTACCTGGTAAATGGTACAAGAAATATTTTTGAGAACCATGGGGAAGAAAATGTCTATTTCCCTCTTGCTTAACCATATTACCATCTATAAAGACCTAGTTTGGGATTGCAGTCTGCCAGGAATTGTAAAACACTGCTCTATGGCCTCACAGCTTCCAGTATTGCTCTTGATTTCCTTTCGCTGCTCCAGAGGTTTGGCTTTACCCATTGCCAGAGCTCAACAGTCCTTAGCACGCTCTTGCTACCAAAGCCCATGGCCTGTTGGATATTTTGATAAATTAATTTCTGGAATTCTCTCAGAGAATTCTCTCATAGAGATGGCAGAGGAGAAACAACAGAAGTAAAAATGGGCACAGCCACCAACGGTTTCCATGATTTGTTCTATAGTAACAAATCACAAGCTAGATGATAGGACAATGCACTTGTATGTTCTTGTAGATCAGTGGTCAGAAAACTACAGTCAGTTTCACTGTGTCAAAGTCAGTATGTGGGCAAATTTTATAACAAAACCTTCTGTAAATATTGCAAAAGCAAGTCCCCATTTCCACCTCCTTCTGGCCCCAGAAAATACTTTCTATCCAGTGCCTATATGAATGTTACTATTTCAGGTTCCTCATGTCAGTAGAGTAATGCACTGTTTGTCTTGTGGCTTAGTTCACTCAACATAATGTTCCTTAAATGTGTTCATATCATCACAAACAGCAGAATTTCTTTTCTTTTTAGAACTAATATTGCATTATATGTCTAAAACACATTTTCTATCCTTTTACCTATTGATGGATGCTTGGTTTATTTGAAAATCTTAACTGCTATGAAGTATGCTTCAATAAGCATGAAAGCAAGTCTATCTCAAAATATTTATTGTGGTTCTTTTGCATACATACCCAGTAGTAATGCTGCATAATCATATAGTAGCTCTGCTTAAAAAAAATAAAAGTTTGTCACTCTACATTCTCAACAGTGCACAAATTATTCCATGTGTATCCTATCATTTATCTTTTAGAGAACAATATACCTTAATAGATGTGAAGTGATATACATTATGGTCTTTCATTTGTATCTCCCTGCTGACTAGAGATGGTGAGTCCCTTTTCATATATTTGTATGTCATCTCTAGAGAAATGTTTGTAAAGATATGCTTTGGAACATGATACCTGCAGTTGGCAGTATGGTGTTGTGTACTTTAAATGTTAAGAGCATAGATCCTGTGCTCTTATTGTTGCTTACCAAAACACACACACAAAGACATGAGTGACTTGATGCTTAGAAACTTGGCATGATGGCAATGTCAAGTAAGTGAAGGTTTCTGAGTTCATCAGGGTATGCATAGTAAACGTATAAAATTGTTTCCTCATTTATGCCTCCATGGAGTGATATTAAAAAAACTGTCAGTAAACAGGGATTTGCTTGCTTGGCTTTGGTTTGGGAGCTGAAGAAGAGAATTTGATTTCCTTCCACTCCAGCATGTACTCTCGTATTTGTGGACATAGGATTCTTCCTCTGTCAAATCCAGCAGCCTAGAGTGTCTTTTTATGTCCTTTCCTCTCAAGAGGACCTATAGATTTCTATAAGACTTGCCCAAATAATCTAGAAAAATCTTTATGTGCACTAATTTTCTAAATATCCTTTTTATCCTAGTGATCAATTTTTTCTTGCCTTATTGCATTGACTGATATCACTAGTGTAAGCTAGATCAGAAGCAAAGCTGACAAGAAGCCGTATTTTCTGCTGCTCTGTTTCAGTAATACAGTATGTGTCAGAAAGCTTGGTTAGTGTTCACATCTTTATCAGTTTGTAAGCAATCCTGTCTACACCTAGATTGCTAAGCAGAAGTATCTATTTTGGGGCTAGTTTCTTTTTATAATCAAAAATGCATACACACATATGAAAACATATTTATATTATGGCAAAGTTTTCTTTCTACAAAATGTGTAGGCTCTTGGTGTATTACATATGCATCTTTCGAAGTTTATACATTCTTGTTTCAAATCACAATCTTCCAAGAATTTATCTGAATCATTCACTAAATGTTCTCTTTAGCTAAAAATGGATTCAAAATAGATTCACTGTGCCTGCTGTTGACAAGTAGAAAATGACTACTTCTAATAATATCCTTAGTCATTTACCAACTGAAAAGAGCAACAACATGATAAAAAAGAAAGTCTTGGAATTCTCTGGTTCTACATAAGATCTTCCCAGCAGCACCCTGTCAGGGTAATGCTTCCTAATCTAACAAAGTTAATATGGAAAATCAGTGGTATTAGAGATTTTGCAAGGGGCCTAACACCCTCGTTTAATTTAAGCAAGCGCCCCTTCCAGAGGAGAGTGTGAACGCAGCATGTACAAATCAGGAAACAGGGCTGAGACAATGGCTGTGTAGCCGAGGGGCACAAGTATGAGGAGCAGTATTTAGTGTACCAGTGGGCACCTGAAACCAGCCATGATGGTGCTGCTCAGGAGAAACATGCACTGTGTTAAGTACAGTTATATGATGAAGATAGTATATCGATCATGTTTTGGTTTTTCACTGTTGTGACCCAATACCTGACAGGAAGCAACTTAGGGAAGAAGAATTGCTTTTGCTTCTGGTTTGAGGGTAGAGTCTATTATGGCATGGAAAGTATAACAGTGGGAACAGCTGTTAGCTTTGACAGCAGGAGCAGGTGGCTGCTTGTCCCTTGTGAGGGGATCAGAAAGGAGAAAGAGGAATGCTGGTACTTAGCTACTGTTCCCCCTTTCCTCTTCTTACTCAGTCTAGGACTTTAGCTCATGGTGTGGTGCCAAGCACATTCAGGATAGCTCTTCCTTTATCAGTTAAACCTCTTAGACACACCCTCAATGACACACATAGAAGGTTGCTCACTGATAACCTAAGTGTTTCCTAGTTCAATCAAAATGATAATTTAAATTAATCACAATAAGTCCGTGGAATATTTCCCCCATTCAGAGTATCAGATTAAGCCCTGTTGATCTGACTCCCTCCATGGGTGGCTGTACTCAATGCTGGAACACAAAAGACAAGAACCTCCACTGGGTAGTCTAGAAAGCCCAAGAACAGTTTGGAAATCAAGGTTTGTGGTGAGACCAAAGGCATACATAAATTGTCCTTTTCCAGTTTGGATAAAGGAGAGTCCAGGTAACTGGAGGAAAATCTTAGACAGTTTATTGAAACCCTATAGGTGGCTTGTTTGTCTGATGGTGTTTTTGTTTGACTTGGGGATTTTATTTTGTTCTCTCTTGTTACTTTTTGGTCCCTTCTTTTTCAGAAAGGAACTGGCAATATCAAGTTGCCAGATGAAAGCATAGGCTTCAAGAAACCATAGCAACAGAAAAGAATTAAAGATAAGATAGAGAGAAGGCAGTCAGTCAGTAGTCATTTGGAGCATCCATGAAGCCGGGGAGGATGGCGAGTTAGTGATCATGAACGGAAGAACCAAGACCAGAGAGGCTCAAGAGCTAGGACTAGGGAGAGCAAAGTGATTCAACGGGAATGGGCATGTAGCAGCAGTAGCATGAACTCAGATGAGGAGACTTTGCCATGGCTGAGCTCAGCCCCAAAACTGTAGAAACAGAACCCCAGTGGAATGGGCATGTAGCAGCAGTAGCATGAACTCAGATGAGGAGATTTTGCCATGGCTGAGTTCAGCCCCAAAACTGTAGAAATAGAACCCCAGTGTGTTCAGCACTAAGGCCATGACCATTGTTAAGCTTTACTGTCATTACCACTAGTGTGTGCAATAGACCAATTCGAGAACACACACAAACACATGTACAACACACACATTCATTTCTCCCATCCTTAATTTGCAGGGCTTTAACAACAGGCCTGTGGCTTAGTGTCTCACTGAACAAAACCAGAAATTGATCTCAGAAATTCATAGAAAATATCAGACTTCTGAAATCAGTCTTATAGGACCATCCAGAGGTGGGGTCCTACTGAAGTGGGCCACAACACAGCTCTGTGAAGCTAAGAGCCTTGTGGTCCTACTCTTCAAGACAACCAAGTTGGCTTGAAGCTGTTTCAGTTGCCATTTTATTCTGAAAATTAAAAGACTCACCCTCACGTGGATATTTAACCAGGTGAGCTATGCATCCCTGCACAGACCATCTTGCCTGCTTGGCTCATAAGCTGTCATGGAATTCTCTGGGTTAAACCATGACAATGACTAGTTTTGCTCATAAATCTGCCTGCATCTTGTACATGGCTTGCTTGTCTTTGCTCTAGATGGCTTCAGTTAAGGGGATTTAGAGGGCAGGCTATCTAAGCTAGATGACTTGAATGTTGGAAATGTGGACTGAGTTCAGCTGACAGTAAACTAGGGGACTCTGTTCATTTCCATGAGTACAAGACCATGTTTTACAGACTACCTTCTCACTGTCTAAGGATGTGCATTCTGTTTGTTATTTCCATGACGTGGATTTACAAGTCTCACAGAGGCACTTATGCTCCTTCTGGAGTAAAGGCAATAAAATATGAAACTCTATGACTTTCAAGTTGAAGGAACATGAGTACTTTCTGACTTTGAGGAGTGGAGAGGGTCTAAAAGAACCTATGGAAAGGAAAATACATGCACAGATATCTGAACATTTGTATGTTTTTGACCAATTACATATATTTTAATATACACATATTTTATATCAAAACATATATTCCATAGTCATATACATGTATGTATAAACTATTAGAGCCTTGTAAAATAAGAACCAAACTCTGGTGCTACTCATCTTTATTTTGTCCATACCAATTATAACCACATGGCATACTATTTGTTTACTTTTATATTGTCTGTCTCCCATCCATTAAAGTTGCACAGCATCAGGAACTCTGACGTATTTTTATTACTGTTATAGTCTAGATCACTTCCTGACACACAGTGTGCATTCGGTTTATTTATGGAATGAGTGAATGAATGAATGAATGAATGAATGCAATTGCAATGTACAGGACCATAAATTCACCAGCATAGATGAGGGAGGGTTCTCGGGCTGAATGCTAAGATGCTAAGACTTCAGCTGAATGATGGTTCATGGCACTGTCTTCCACATATAACAAATTTCATACATGATAGAGGCTGTCATCCAAACTCCTTCTACTTGTGTTTCTGTCCCATGGGAAATGTGACTTTTGCAACCACCTTTCCTCTGACTTTTACTTCGCTTTCAGTGGCCATTGCTCAAAGCAGATGGCAGCTGTGAGATATTATGAGAAAGGCAGTGCCAGATGTAAGGATTTTCTTTCTTTCTTTTTTTCATTCTTTCTTTTGCCTTCCACAAGATGGAATTCGTGAAGCATCATAAAATCACAGTTAATAAGCTGCCTGCCTTGCCTTGATGTCTCTCCAGTAGTTCATACTATTGCTTATTTTGGAAAGCATGAGAGCTGTTACAAATTTCTTCTGGTGTATTAAGAGTCAAGTAAAAAATGATGAGAAAAGACCCTGTTTGCCTATAGAAAAATTAAAGCCCTCAAAGCATTAAAAGCAATAAAAGATTATTACATGCCTCTTTTCAGATGGAGGTATGTTATAATGAATCCCTATGGCAGGGTCCTGCACAGCTTTAGTTGTAAACGCCTTATATTGAATGCTGAGTATAATACCCACATATATTCTTAACACTATTATCTGAGCTCCTCCATATACATGGAGGGTCTAATGAAATACAACTTAATTCCAAATAGGAAGAAACAGCTCAAAAAACTCATGAGTTATACAGTATTTATAGTTTAGCATTTGAAGAGGTTTTAAATTTTGGTTTCAGATAAGACAAATAATGTAAAATGTTGCATTATAGTACTTATAATGGAAATCAAACATATTTGTAGTCAAAATTACATCACAATAATTGTGTTAAAGCATACAATAGGTTATATTGCTGAGATCTGCAAAATAGCAGTGATTTATGAGTATTTATAATTTTCCTTTTAAAATAAATATTGACCTAAGATCATAGATAGCCATGTGATACATGATTAAAATACGCCTGAAATAAAGTCATGAAAAAAATGGTATTTACCATCACTAAGGCATGCTCCTCCAGACCATTTTTAAAAGGTTAGTCTTGCATATTTGAATAATTCCAAAAGTTCTGTGAACTAATAAAGAAATGAGAGCCTCGTGTTTGAAAGCTGCATTCACTATTGATGCTGGTGATGATGGTGCATGGACACAGGTACAGATGATGGAAAGTACTGGGGCATCCGGCATTTGGTTTTCCACTCATGGGAAATAGATACACTTAGTATAAACAGCAGTGCAGAGTTCAGTGTGATCACATTAGTTGTTACCACAGTGGGTACTGTGTCCCAGGATAAACCAGGATCCAAAGCCTAAGTGTTTTGATTTCAAATATTGACTGAAGATTAACAGAATAAGAAAGAAAATAACATTATAAAGTTGCTGTGATGATGAGTGTTGAGAAATAACAGTAGTCTTTGGTTTTCTTTACCATTTTTTTATTTAAATTTGAAATAAGGTTGTTTTACATGTCAATCCCAGTTCCCTCACCCTTCCATCCTCCCTTATCACCCCCACCAAAGCCCAGACCATCCCCTTTCTGCTCCCCAGGGAGGGTGAGGCCTCCCATGGGGGTCTTCATAGTTTGTCATATCGTTTGGAGCAGGGCCTAGCCCCTCCCCCATGCATCTAAGCTGAGAGTATCTCGCTATGTGGGATGGGCTCCCAAAGTCCATTTGTATACTAGGGATAAATACTGATTCATTACTAGAGGCTCCATAGAATGCCCAGTCCTCCTAACTAACACCCACATTCAGGGTGTCTAGGTCAGTCCTATGCTGGTTTCCTAGCTATCAGACTGGGGTGCATGAGCTCCCACTTATTCAGGTCAGCTGATTCTTTAGGTTTATCCAACCTGGTCTTGACCCCTTTGCTCATCACTTTTCCCTCTCTGTAACTGGATTCCCAGAGTTCAGCTAGTGTTTAGCTGTGGGTGTCTGCTTCTGTTTCCATCAGCTACTGGCATATAAGGTAGTCATTGATCACATTACAGGAAAGGGCATTTAAGGTAGCCTCTCCACTATTGCTTAAGTTGTTAGTTGGTCATCCTTGTAGATCTCTGAACTTTTCCCTAGCGCCAGATTTCTCCTTAAATAAATAATGGCTCTCTCTAGTGTAGTGTCTCTTTTCTTGTTCTCCTCTATTCTTTCCCTGTCTCAATCTTCCTTCTCCCTCATGCCCACCTCTCCCCTTTTCTTTCTCCTTACTCCGCTCCCCTCCCTCCATGCTCCCAATTTGCTCTGGAAATCTTGTCCCTTTTCCCTTCTCCAGGGGACCATGTGTGTCTCTCTCAGGGCTCTCCTTGTTTCCTAGCTTTTCTGGTGGTGTGAATTATAGGTTGGTAATTCTTTGTTCTATGTCTAAAATCCATATATGAGTGAGTACATACTGTGTTTGTCTCTTTGTGACTGGGTTACCTCACTCAGGATGATTTCTTCTAGTTCATCCATTTCCCTGCAAACACATTCCATTGTGTTTGTCTGCTGAATAGTACTCAACTGAAAAATGGATGGAAAAATGTGGTACATTTACACAGTAGCAGTAGTCTTAAACCACAATTTAAAATTAATTTTAGTACTTTCATTTAATACATACATTTAGATGAGTATATACACACATGTTTAGAACTTTTATTTTCCCCTTTTCTGTCTATCAAGATAGCCATAGCCTACTTAATAAAAATACTTCCTATGAACAGAATTACACTGTTTATAAGAGTAAATTTCTGGTACATCAGAAAGAGAGCATGAACTTTTCTCACATTATTGGGAATAGCCAGTCATCTTTTAATGTCATAAAGTAGTGGTGGATATACATTATTCTAAAGGCAGCACATGAAAGTAGATTTGCTTGAATTAATTTCATGTTTTCATACGTATTTACATTCTTTAGAATTAAATATTATTAAACAAAGTAGGGGCTTGAATTTCAAAGTCATTTAACTAGCAACATACAAGTTTAAACTTTTTATTCGCATTTATAAAATGAAAGAGTTTGGAGCTGCCAACTGTAATGTCATTGAATAGCAAGTTTCATTTACCAGTGCCTATTTTCTTGTCACCTGCCCACAGCACCGATGGGTTAGATAAGGAAAGAGGCACCAGGTTTAGTATAGAACACTAGACTTGAGTCCATTTGAGTCCTTAACACCACAGCCTTGGCTTATTCTGGGTTTCATTCTCCATTGATGGATAAGCCAAGGTCCCCTCTCATCACCATCCCTTGAACTTTCCTACGGCTTGTGAGACTGATATGAAGATGGTGATACAAGTTAGTAACTTTGAAAACGCATTGTTTTAGAAATAGCAAGAAATATAATTCAGATCTGTTTGATTTTGATATTTTGAGTCAGTGCCTTACTAAATAGCTAAAGACATATCTTCAACTTGTTCCATAGCACAGGCTGGCATCAAACTCAGGGTCTTCCTACCTCCACCTTCCAAGTGATAGGGTCACAGCCATGGCTGTCAAGCTCTATCTAAATCCTTTGAGAGTTTATGACTCAGGTAACAGAACTCAGGATACTCAGATATTTTGTCACTTGCATTCATTTACTTTTTCCCCTCTGATTGTATATCTCAGTTTGACAGGAAGACAGTGAAGTTAATAGTGTCTGCATACACATCAAGTATCCCCACAAGAGCTGTGGATAACATTCACGTCATCCGGTCACTATGAACAATCATTTAAGGAAGGGTCTATTCTTACATTCCCATTTCTGACATGAGGAGAGCAGTAAGTGAGTGTTGACATTGACTAGATAGGTTTAGAAAGCGAGCCAAGCTTAAGTTAGTTCTAGGCTATCAAGAAGATAAAGTCTATTGTCAAACTGTATATTATGAACATCAAATATTTATACTTATAACATTTTCACCTTGAAAGACTGGGCCTACAGCTTCATTCTCTGATTACATAATGTATCTCCATTCTTCCCACTTTCTTATTTTCTAAGAGCACAAGAAGCATAATATACTTTCAGTGTATGTGTGTCCAAGGCACGCACACACACACACACACACACACACACACACACACACACACACACATATATGTATATACATATACATATATATGATGTGTACTTACATATGTACATTATGTGCAGGTTCTGACAAAACTGCCTAGCTTTTTATCATAGAAGAAAACCAGGGCAAAATGAGCAAGGAAAGCTGGAGAGGTCCTCAATGCTGTGGCCATGGTACATTCTTTACATAAAACACCTTTACTGGCATCCATGCTAGCTGATTCTGTGATGTATTTTTGCTTTAAAATGCCCTCATCACAACATTTCCCATGTCTTTCTTATGAACTGAGAATGGGCCCTCTGTTTCCCTAGAAGTCTACCAGTAATACAGAGTATTTCTCTTACGTGCTCTTCCTAAGCAGATTTGACAGACAGCCTGACTCCTGTCCTCTGTGACCCAGACATTCAGACATGACAGGAAAGCAGGAAGAACTACTCAAGTGGGGTTGTCCTGAGTGTCACACATAGACACCTGGCCCTCTGGCCAAGCAAGGCAGCTTCTTGGTCCACAAATAGAACTTATTCTTTCTTGTGCTAGTCCTTCGATTATTCTGATTAGGTTGTTTACTGTCCACAGTGTCCTCCACCTGCCTCTGATTTTCCAATTCTTTATTATCATAACTGGATGTCCTCAATGCCACCAACCTGAGGTTTGGTTCTTGCAAAACTCTAAGCTATGTTCTCTATGGGCATTTTGGCTTGGTTTATAGACTGAAATGACTAGGCATGTTATTAAGATGAGTTCTTTATGTTCATTTACTTATTTATCTTACTGTTTGGAACCTCTGGTAAGAATACTATCTGTATATCCTGGGGCATATATTTAACCTATTGTTCTCAGTTTTTCATTCACTTAATGAGAATAAGAATAGCAACCTAACTCAAAGGTGCATTGAAAATTAAGTATATTAACATTGAAAATTAACTTTGTGACGCTTATAGCATATTCTGCTATATAGAATAATTATATAATCTATCCTTAATAACTATTAGAAATTAGGCTATTTCAGCTATCATATATTTGTATAGCTTTGTTTTCTATTTTGGTCTCCATTTCTTCTTTTTCTGCTTTCTGATATTTAGTAAGGTTTGGATAAGCGTTTCAATAAAACTAAAATTTTTCTTCTTTGACACAATATTGTATTTCTTTACTGACTGGACTTTGCT
Organism: Cricetiscus sungorus; assembly: GCA_030556225.1. Taxonomy (NCBI): domain Eukaryota; kingdom Metazoa; phylum Chordata; class Mammalia; order Rodentia; family Cricetidae; genus Cricetiscus; species Cricetiscus sungorus. The sequence continues at coordinate 37,893,675 of JANBXA010000141.1, read as the reverse complement.
TATGTTGAATTAATGTTGTTTCTGTTTTGTTTTAAAGACAATTTAACTTTCTAGTGAATTGTATACATTCTTATAAAATTATCTTTGGGCCGGGGCAGACTGCTCAACCATTTTATTCATTCACCTCACTCAGATGTTAATAAATGCAAATTCCAGGTAAGGCAAAGCAATCCTTACATTACTGTTAAAATTCCACGTTCCAAAATGATACAAAATGTTAAGGTGCGTGCTACAAAATGAGCTGAGGCAGTGTTTCACTCTTCCCTTGGTGCTAGGCCATTGTTGATTTCTATGGATTTTAACTAGTGTCAGAGCCATTTAAGACAATGTGCACACATGAACCTCCCCCCAGTTTACACATGGATTTTCTTTTTTATTATTTTAAGTTTTGTTTTACATTTCAATCACAGTTCTCCCTCCCAAACACATCCTGCCCCCCTTCCTCCTCCCAGTCCACTCCTACTCCCAGTTCACTCCTCCATACATGTAAAGGCTCCCATGTGGAGTCAACAAAGTCTGGCACAATAGGTTAAGGTAGGACCATGCCCCTCTCCTATGCATTAAGGCTTATCATGGCATCCCACCATCATGTACCAGATTTGTATTGTGGTCCTATCCTTCAAATAGTCCAAGATTCACAACTGTCTCCCATATACACAGTGCCTAGTTTGGTTCCATGGAGACTCCCCGGCTATTGATCTAGAGTTCATGAGTTTCCACAAACTTGGTTCAGCTGTCTCTGTAGATTTCTCTCCATCATGATCTTGACCTCTCTTGCTCATGTATTTCCTCCTCCCTCTCTTTGACTGGATTCCTGGAGCTCAGCCTGGTTCTTGGTTGTGGATCTCTGTGTCTGATTCCATCAATTACTAGATGAGAGCTCTATGATGATAGTTGGGGTATTCACCAATCAGATTACTGGGGTAGTTCAGTTTGGTCATCCTTTCCACTATTTCTAGGAGTCTTAGCTGGAGTCCTCCTTATGAGGTCTTGGGAATTACCCTAGCACCAGGTTTCTCCCTAACCCCATAGTAGCTCTATTAAGATATCTCTTTCACTGCCTCCCCCTTTGAACATCCCATTCTCTCATTTTCTCTCCCCTCCCTCTTACCACTCCCTGTTCCAGGTGTATCCCATTGATCTCATCTAATTTCCCTTCCCAGGCTGATCTGTGTGTGCCTCCTAGGGTCCTCCTTGTAACCCAGCTTGTCTGGAGCTGTGATTTGTAGGCTGGTTATCCCATGGTTTACATCTAATATCCACTTATGAGTGAATATATATCATGTTTATCTTTCTGAGTCTGGGTTACCTCACTCAGGATTGTCTTTTCTAGCTGCATGTGGATGTTTTTAAAGACTGGTGGCACACAAATTCAGGCCTAGCCTACCATACCCACCAAATACTTCATTCAGCCTTTGGACAATAAATAGTGGTCTTCATTTAAAACCAGAAAATTCCTTCCAAAGATCCTCACAGCCAAAGTTAAGGTGAGTGAAGTTCGGCAGACAGGTTGATTTAAGTTCATATCACTCTACACTATGAAGAGTGCTGCTTTTAGATTCAAGTGACTGCTGACCATGCTCTGACTCCTTTCAAACTAGTTGTAATTTCTTTTCAGCCATGCTATAAAGATTAGAAATTCTTTTCACCAGTTGCTGAATCTGTGTAGTGGATTACTTGTGGCTTTAAACTGCTGAGCTGTTCCCCAACACCAAGCAAAATGCTTCATGACATCATGCAGTGCTGTGGGTTTATTGTACAACAGTTATAAAATAGACAGTGACCATATTAATGTGTTGGAGATGGACTCCATAAAATCAAATTTATCTCAGTGCTACAAGTTAAAAAATAAAACCGTCAGATATGAGGACTAAAGTAATTGTTTTTCTGTCAAAGTGAGCATATTTTTTTACACTGATTCTCTTCAAAATTTGATTTCATATACAAGTATTAGTGAAATAAATTTCTTTGATAACAATGCTTTTCCTTCTACCAGGAAAGGTTTCTTCTTTATATTATCTTAAATTCATTCAATTACAGAAATTCACATTTAAGAGGTTTGTGCTAGTATCAGCTTATCAGTGTATTTTGTTATCATCTGTGGCTCCTTTGGGGTGGGTGCATCAACAATGTTTCTTGTGCAGAAGTAATGTTCCTTGAACAGAAAATCTGAGTGTACATGCTGCCAATGCACTCAACAGAGTGCGATAGGACAGTAACTGCCTTTGGGTAACTGATGTGAATGGAATCTGACAACTGAAATGGAGTGATTGTAATGAGTTTAATAAGAAAATTATTCATCACACACACATATGCATGCACGCACACACACACACACATATATATATACATATATATGTATATGTATATGTATATATATATATATATATATATATATATAGAGAGAGAGAGAGAGAGAGAGAGAGAGAGAGAGAGAGATCTCAAGGCTGTCTCAAAGCTGTTTTCTTTTTCTTGCTAATGAAGCACTTCGCAACTCCCAAAGATAGCCTGAGCATTGAAACCAGAACTATTATTTAGCCTCCTACCACATCTTCAATCAATAAATGTTTCATCTTTCCTTGCAGCTAGTCTCCCATGTTTCAAATACTTTAATCAATTGGAATCAACTCTCTTTATTCCATATTTGGAAACTGAGATGATCTCAGCCACATGAATACTGAGAGTATATTTTCAGCAACATACCCTTTAAGGATTGTTCTGTCTAATTTGTCAAATAACACTTATTTGTTCATAGGAACAGTGTAAAATTAAACAGTCCTTTGTTTCATTTGTCAAATAACACTTATTAACCAACAACCAAAGAGTATAATTTTTGTAGGAAATTGCTAAGTGTCTAACTGGCATTTTATGTTTGCTTCTGGCTTGAACACAGACACTACTAGCACCTCTTATTTTAGACAAATGGAGCATCCTTCCACTGTAAGGACGGCAATGAATCCTGTTGCTCTGCTGTTTGACCATTTGCTTCTTTGACCCTGACTCAAATTATTAAAGGCTCAGAAGCAGCAGACAATGGGTTTTTGAAAATTGTCAACACAAATATAAACCTGGCCCTTTGCCTTCACTAACTTCAATCTGCCAGCTTAAAGGCGTGTGAGCCTACCTTCTACTTGCTGCTCCTTCATAATACATCATTTTCATACTTGATTTGATTAGAATATCCAAAACAAGTTAATGAGTTATATCCTTGTCATGGTGTTGCTTTGCATGTCCCCTACTGACCTTAATTAACTAGATTTAAATTTAAAACTAAAACCGATGTCTAGACTTTGGAATACTCATCAGTGAACTTTGTACTACTGTCTGGTACATGTTTCCTATCCTTGCCATGGCAACTAGAATGACCAATACTCTAGGTGTGGCAACTGCAGATTCACATGCTCGCTCAAGGCCTTTTGTCACCTCCTCACTGCTCACTATTGGACTCTGTGCCCCATCTATGCTAATGTCCTGTCTCTTCTCTTTGCGTTCCTGTTATGAAATGCTGTATGGGTGGCATAATTTCCTGCTAGAAGATGTTTATTTTAAACTAACTTAAACAAGTATCTGTAGAATAAACATTGTAAACAATGCATACTAACTTGTAGGATAATTTGAGATCCCTTCCGCCTACAATCTACTGGCTTCCAGAGCTTTCATGACTTTACAAAGGAAGCTAATTAGAATGGAATCTCAAACATATATGAGTGCATTACACACCATTCCCAGGTGAGCTGCTTAATGCCTATGAGTATGAAGATATCCAGCATGAACCTATGATAATGTTTGTCCTATGATTCTCTGTACCTAAATTAGGTATAATTTTAAAATATCTTAAACTAGGAAAAGATGTTCAGTTGTAATATTTTATAATTTTGGACCATTTGGTTTTATTCTTTATATTCTAGTTTGAATACAACTTATCTTATTCAACCTTGCAACTGAATATGAATATTAATGTAAACTTGGCTATGTGAAAAGTGCAGTGACATAAAATTTAATTCTATAGTGAAATAATACAGATAGCAGTTGCAGTGTTTTCTATTTCCCAACTTAATCCAGAGTACTTGATATCAGTTGTATTTTTCAGTAACTATGAGGTGAGTTACGTTTAAGCTCTCTTGGCATCTACAGAGGCCAAACCAGACAGGAATTCGCTGAGCTAATGTGAGTAATCATGTGAGAGAAAGATTTGAATACACATCTGATGGCTCCCCTTACCTCAGAACTCAGAACCTATGGAACCTATACATGTTCAGTAGGGTGTGCTGCACTGCACCACGCTACAACTAAGCTTCAGTGAACAAGTACTGCCTCCAGGCTTCCTATTACAAACTACATCTTCCAAAACATATCAGCGCTGATGGATGCTGTGGCTTTTCTCCTTGTCTGTATCTTTATGGATCACCCAGCCTGGCTTTTGCTTTTCCTTGAAGAACAACCACACTCATTATTTCGCCAATTCACTTGTCCCTTCATCTATTACCTCAATAAACATACAATAGTTGCTACCACTAGATTCAGGATGACCTTCACAAATCCTTCTCGTCATGAACAACCCAGTCCTAGATACTTTATAAAGAATGGCTTCATGTGTATCTTATGCTGAAATCTTTAAGCAAAACACAAAACTATAATCTCTTGGTTTATTTTCTATTGATTTTTTTTCCAAGCCAAATATCCAGCATCTTAGGGGAATGTTACATCACCTCACCCAGCCTTCTTAGAAATTACCACATATTATAGCATCATACACAGAGACAATCCTTAAGAAATATCCACTGCCTGATTGGTCCATGTTGGTGATAACAATCATACTTAAAAATGTTATTTGCAGATGGCACTGAGAACTTTCTGGGATGCAGTTGCTGAGTATTCTAAACAAGAAACTCCTCCTTCTGTAAACTGTTTCAGCTCAGTTCCGAGTATCATTCTGAAATCAGAAAAGGTTAATTAAAACCTTCTGTTTAGTTTGGACCTCTGACTGTGTGATTACATCCTCCTTCTGTCTGTCATTTTTCTTTTTCTTGTATTTATTCACTAAAGCCCTTCCTGCCACTGTTACCTCCCCATCTAGTTTCATCTCTAAAATGTCAACACAGCTCTGTGTTTCTTCATAATCAGTGTACTGTTCAGAAATTTGTAATACTAAATTTATCTATTTAATTTCAATGGCAGTTTGTTGTCTTATATTTTGGAAAGGATGAGATAGTAGGTGAACAAGTATATTTAATAATCACTATTTGGTAGCCTGGGTCTAACCATTCTCTGACATCTCTAAAGCCTGATTTTGAATCTATACTTGCAATTCAGTTCTCAGTCAAACTCCCCAGCTCTGTCTTGCTGACCAAATCAGGTTATCTGTCCACTATAAAACTAGTCTCTGTTCTTAGAGATTGGAAGACTATTTTATACTCATGCATCTACTCCAAATATATTCTCAAGTGTTCCTAGATCTGATACAAAGGATATTTAAGCGGAACATGTTCTCTCTAGACCTCCAGCTTAGTTCTCAACTGCACTGAAAATGTGGTGTTAACTAGAATCCTCATCGTGGAAGATTTTTAAAAAGAAGGCTTTCACCTGGGAGCTGTCCACCAGACATTGAATGTTAGAAATTTTCATGGTCACAGTTAACTCCCTTCCTCCGGTCTTTGACATCTGAGTTCTTAGACATGCTGTCTGCACCATCTCTGTAGTCCTTGCCTATAATGTGTCTCTATCTCATGTTCTGGTGTCATTAGCTTATGTTTTGAAAGCCAAATTCTGAGTATAGTTACCCTCTGACTCTTTGTTCCACTGTTTCTGAAAGGAAACCTTGCACGTGAGCCATTCCATTCTTTGCCCATTCTTAGCTTTTTAGTTTTCTTTAGCTGGATGAATCCACACAATCATATTTCTCCTCACCAGGGTCACCTAGCAAGCCAGATAAACAGGTTTCAAAGCTTTTCTTTTGAAGTTTGGTGAAAGATTTAACTTTGTGATACACTTGAAACCCTCTCTCCTGATTTTTCTGTTGTTTCTATATTTAGATGTTTTTCTTTGCCTGGCCTTCTTCTGTCTACAATGCTTAGAGTCTACCTTTGGGCAGTGTGGAGAGTTCCTGGGTGACCCATCTATTGGTAGAAGTGAAAATCGGCCACCATCACTGTGTTGTAGTCAACTTTCAATTCTCTATTTCATCTGTAGTGATGATTTATTAAAATAAATAAAATAATGTATTTTGTTCCTTTACCTTCTAGCAGCAATGAGTAATTTTGACTTTATTTTTTAACTTTATTCTTTTAATGACAGTATATGTACTATATAGAAACCCAACTAAATGTTTAACAAATGTACAAATAAAATCGGGCTTCAAAAAAGAATCTATACTTTCTTAAAAGTATTTATAAGAAGGAAAATCTATTAAGTCCACATTATATTCATTAAACACCCACTACATGGTAAAAAAATTGTTTGATTATATTATTATGATTTAACAGTCTTCATAAAGAGAGGGGAATATTATTACCCACATTTCACAGGGTACAAAATTGAGGTTTAGAGTTAAGTATTTTTCCTGATACCACAGAGCTGATACATTACACAGCTGTGATTTGACTTTCAGATGAGCTACAGCCCTTACTCTGTCCACTACAACATACAGCAAAGTGGTAAAGTGTGTAGATGTAAGAGTGTCTAGATGTCAGAGTAGCATGAGACATGAAACTTGTCTTAAATGCCTTCATTGTTTTTGCATATAGATGGGAAAATATTTGCTTTTCTCACAAATTAATTTATTGGAATATTAATATATTGGAATATACCCAATATTCCAATATTTCAAGATAACTTTCATTCCTGAAAGACAATTACTCTGTATAGCATTAATTGTACAAAAAATTAATTTATGTAATTCTGGACATAGATAAAATTTGAAAGTGGTTCCTTTGGAATATTCATGGGTTTTTGGCTGTTTATATGGCTTAAATCATAACACAAAACTTACTCCAATAGATTTAAATTTCTTTATACTCATATCTAGACACTTTTCCAGTTGCTGTTAATGTATGGTATTTTGCCATAATTGTTAAGGTCTTTGGAAATGATTTTTGTTGGTTAAAGAATAAAGAGCATTCTTCTATGCAATTTTGAGAGTACATTCTTTACCTACATTATAATTTGAATTATTATTATTATTATTCTAATTTGAAACTATATATATATATATATGATGAGGCTCAATTAAAATACTGAGGTACTTTTTCTTTAATCTTTATTCATTATTCTTAAGATTCCCTGGAAAACTAGAGGTTATGATATTTTCATGAAGAACATTGATAAAAAAAAATAAATCAATTCCAATGGGGTGTCATTGGCCAATGTAGATGGTAAAGAAAATTAATGAGGTCATTGTACTGGTCAAATGCCTCAGCATACCATGACTAAAAAAATGTGTAAACTGTACCAATGCAGATTCTTATAGTTTAGAACAAATGACCTCGCTAATTTCATCAATTCTGTTAAGAACAAATGCATATCTTTGAATAAGTCACTTCAAGTTTGCATTTAAAACATGGTGCACACCTTTAATCCCAGCACTTAGGAGGCAAAGGTAGGTGGATTTATGTGAGTTTGAGGCTAGCTTGGTCTATAGAGCTACACAGAGAAACCCTACCTCTCAAAAACAAAATAAAACACATGTAGTCCCTGTTAAATACAGTCACATCCCATCCTTTTCTCTATGCAATTTTTCACAGATACAGTTGCTGTCCCTTGGCTTTCTCTAAGAGAAGCCGTATGTTCCACAATTATAAGAGCTCCAACTCCTCAGAGGGTTTAAACAAAACTACTTCTTTCAGAAATAATATTATTCATAATAATAATAATAAGTCTTTTTTTCTACATATAGGATGATCTGGGGTGTGAATCCACAGTGGAACGAATACTTAGTATGTGGAAGGCCCTGGGTTCAAGCTCCACCACTGCTGCATAAATAAGTTAATAAGTAAATAAATAAACACTAGAACTAACTTTAAAAAGGCAAATAAACAGAGATAAGTGAGCTTATCTTCTTCCTTATAAAGACATGGAATAAGCATCTTTAATATCTTACTGCTTACATTCTATCATAATATACCTGATGTCATTAATATCTTTTAAGTAATAAAAAGCTTCAAGAGAATTGTTTGTATTCATGCAGGTCTTTACCAGACACAAACTCATGATTATTGCTTTCTTCAAGTGTTAAAACAGTTATGTTTTCTTTTTAAATCAACTTATTATTCATGATGAATGGCCTTCTCACTTGTGCTTTGAATGCATCATTGATCACATGTAGATGGTTATAACCAAAGTCAGTAATAAAGAAGAATTAAGTATTTGATAAAACTTTAAAAGCATTTTCCCTGCAGGTAAGATTAATGTGCATCATTAAAAGTTACCTTCTTTCCTTTCAGATCCAAAACATTAGCAGAAATAATGAGCAAGAAAATGACTATGAAGACGATATTACCTCATTTTCTACATATCCACCCTGTAAGTTTCCCTCTACTCCGTGAATTCATATAGGTTTTATAGTATGGTATGTGAAACTCAAACAAGACTGAACAGAAAAGGTGGGAATGTATTTCATCAACCAAAGGAATTTTTAAATAATATTGCAGTAAAGATATGCTAATTTCAATGCTTCATAAGGTCAAGATTTAATAATCAAATGTGAGTTTATCAGTTTTCCTACCTTGAAAACTTATACAAGTCACTTTGATATTCTTTTCTGAGTGTTTGAATGCTGTTTCCAAATTTGTTTTTCAAACTATAATCACATTCTTGGTGAAACTGTGAAGTGGGAACTTCAGACATTGCACATGTAATTCTTTGTCTAACATCTGAAGATGAGTTCAGTGTCCATACATGTCCAGGCCATGTCTCATTACCATGCGATGGCTTGCTTACCATCTTCACTAGCATTTATGATGGCTGTCTCACCCTTCCATTCTGAAAACCCTGATTCCTGTTGTAGCCAACGTCTCCTCCTGCTGACTTCCCTCCTCAGCCAGAGAGAATGCCTTTTCCTTTCAAAGTAGTTCAAAATTCTTGAAGTTACTCTGGACACTTTTTCTTCCACTATACAAACACTCCACCGTCATTCTATTGATTGCACCTGCAAAGTATTCCCAGCATTCAACCACTTGTCATTGTTCATTGCTCTTTTATCCTAGAGAGAATGATTGTGTCTCTGCCTCTGAATATGCAGTTTCAGGTCCCTCCACACCTCCCCCCTCCCTGTGCCATCCTAACCCCCTTCCTTGCTTCTTCTACATATCATAACTCCCGTTTTAACATTTATCTTCATTTCCCTTTGCTTGTACAGTTCTCCACTATGCTCAGCATCATTTAGCATTATATTTCACTTATCTGGTTCTTCATTTATGGCCTGTACACTTCATTTAAAATACTTGTCTTGGGAGACTAGGTGTTTTGTTCATGTTTATATGGCCTATAAGCAGTACATGATCAATGCTTAGTTATATAGTGCTGACCACAAGCTTTTCAAATGACAGGCAGATAGGCAAATCAGACAAAATTCAATGCAAAGCTTACCATGTATACTTTGATAAGATCCTTCAAACATTATCATAATATGTACATGAATTAATGAATCAATTAAAAGGTTTATAGGTTATATATTTTATCACCTTAATAATAAAAGGTTATGATAAAGCTTATTATTAATACTGATTACACATCTATCATAATATTCCCCCCTCTGAAGAACTACCAATAACAAGAGAACATTATTGTAGGGTTTTTGTAACCAAAAAAACATAACTCATCTCAACAGCTGAAACAAAGAGCTCCTTCAGCTGTGAAACCAAGACTTGGCTCAGCCACCAGTTTTTAAGGGTGTGGGGGTGGTCAGCATCACAGTAATGACTAGGCTTGCTGAACCCTTTGCCTACTAACCCTAACTTTTCAAGGCTGGATATATCTGCCAAGCACCTGGAATGTCTGTCCCTTGTCAGTGTCAAGAAACACTGATTCTAGAACTAAAAGGCTGGCATGCAATTTCCTGTACTTAGCTGTAATTTCAGGTAGATGACTTATTTCCTTAGACAAAATAGTCAAGCATCTTCAGATCCTTGTGGCTGAGCAATGGCTCCCTTGGAGTCATTCCATCATCTTTCCAAGGATCACTTTACTTTAGGATCAGTGTTTAAGTGTTAGGAATAGAAAACTGAATGAGACCTCTGAAGAAAAACCACGCATAAATAACACATCACACGCATATACTCCCCCTGAATACCTACACACACACACACACACACACACACACACACACACACACACACACACACATAGTACATACTTACACTCCCACACACACTACACATGCACACAATATTCAACACACATACATATCACACACACTATACCATATGCATACATCACACACACACACATACACACCATAATACACACTTACACTCCCACACACACACTGCACCTACACACAAATTCAACACACACACACATATCACACACACTACACCATACAAACACACACACACACACACACACACACACACACACACACACACACACAACACAAGTCTACTTGCTCTTCCCAGACTAGTATTTATAGAATGTAAGTTCGGTTCATGAAGCAAAAACCAGGTCCTTTTTCTTCCTTGAGTGAAGGAAAAGATTGTCCAGGGCATCATTACAGGCATTCTTTCCCATGGGTCTAATTTTTCTCACACTGCTAAAAGTTTTCCACTCTATGACTTCATTTTTCAAACAACAAAGAACAACTGTCTTCTTCCCCACACTGATTTATTTGATATTTAAAGCTATATTTTAGTTTAGCTAAATTTGAAAACAATTCTTTTTCATTGAAAATGATGAGACATATTCCAAGGTCTATTTGAAAGATCAAAAAGATTGTGTCTTTCATTTTCACTTTTAAAAAGAAAACATTATATAAATTGTTTTACAGATGGGGAGTTATTGCAGCTTAATGTTTTTGTGGTTATTTCCTGGTTGATTAGAGTATTATTATATAACATAAAAGTTTATGTTATGTGTTTCTTGTTGACATTGACTCAATTACCTGGTTAATTTCAGACCAGAATGCACTTTATTATTAGGTATGCTTCCTCAAAAAAAAAAAAAAAGGACATTTTGCCAAGTAAAATTTTCAAAAATTAATCAAGTACCCCTAACAATTTATGATTGTTAATTATACAAATTATTGCAATTCCTATTCTCAGGACTAAGTAGTATCATAATCTATGGGGATGTAATGTAAAGGCCCAGATTCATTTTCAACAGGTTCTCCACAGAATCAAAATATCCCTGTGCATGTGGCTGTGCTGTGCACTTGGGCAACAAGATGTGATGGGGTGTTGAGGCTCGTTGGGCAAAGCTGAGCTCTGCAGTGGGCAGCTTTTCTTACTATATAGCAGGTCACAAAAGTGTGTTAACTGTGCTACAACATCTGTGCAAATTTCCATAATTGCTCCCGACAATGTGTATAAGTGACATTGCTCGATATTCATCACAAATAGCTCCACAGCCTCCGGCATTTCATCATGAACTCAGGAAGACACGCAGCTGGAGCACAGACAGATGTGAAGAACCTGAAAAGGCTGGGGACACAAAGGAGGAAGAACCAAGTGCTGAGGCAAGAGCCAGCCTGCAGGAGGTCGGTGGTGACAGCTCTGAGAACCAGTATGACGATTTGTATGTGTTCATTCCTGGAACTGATGCAGAATGCAACGTACAGGAGCCCCTCCCATACTACAGACCTCCTCTACCCCCACCCCGACTAGGGACTGCTGCCTCCCAGCTAGAACAACCTCACCTCACCTCACAAGGTAAGCTTATAGGAAGCAATGCAAAGACATGGTTTGTACAACGTTGAAACTGTGGAGACACGATCAGATTCCAAAATCAAGGGTAACTCTCTTCTTTAACAACTGAAGCTATGGAAAGAAAACAGGAGATGATCTACTTACCCTTTCTCTTCGACCTCTCAAAAAACAAAATTCCCTTGCAGAGTTTAGGAATGTAAATATGATAAACAACAATACTAAAACAACCATAATAATTTGGAAAGAATCTGTAGTGATGCACATAAAATGCAGTTGGTATGTTCTGTGGGAAAGTACAGTATCCTGGCCAGAAGGAAGTCTGATAGGGGTAAAATTTTGAGATGAGCATAGGCCATTTCACTTACCTGGTACGTGGTCTCCCTTTTAGCTAGATCTCCTCGTATTTGTATGCTTGGAGATCTCCATAGCCTAAAACTCTTAGGTCCAGGATTGTTCATTATCACCAGCACCCACTTTATTCATCTATTTTGTATTTAACTTTCAAGTTATACTGTCCTCTCAAAGAAAGGCTGTTTTATATCATATTCCATTGTAGAGAGCTGCGAAGTGCCACTCCTTAAAGATGGTGCTGGCTTCCGCCTTCCACCTCCCCAAGGGTGAGCGCTCTCTGGCATAAACAAGCCCTTATTTGGTTAAGTCTGTTCAGCCTGTCTGCTTCCACATTAGAGTAGCCTATCTGCAGGGTCCACGTAGCTCACTGGGGTTGGTTCGCTCAAGGGTATTTAAGCCTGTGCAAGAGTCCCCCGGGCTCCTGTGGGTCAGAGGAAACATGTTTCAAGGATCCTGATTAAAACTGCATGAAGAAGATCTTCCTGGAGTCGCATTGTCCTTGCTGGCAGGGGTAGGTGCGGTACATTCCATGAATAATGTATCTTAGTTGTCAAATCTTAGAAGACCATCAAATGTCTGAACACTGCTAGAAACAGTGAAATTTGAAGTGACTAGAGGGATAGTTCAGCAGTTAAGAACACTTGCTGCTCTTTTGCAGAGGACCCAGGTTCAATTCCCAGAACATGTCTGTAACACTATTCCATGGTATCTGACCCCCTCTTCTGGTCTCTTTAGGCACTACCTACATTAGTTCAGATGCATACATGCAAGCAAATATTCATTCACAAGAAATAAAAATGTATTTTCAAGTGAATTTTGAAACTACAATTTTTTTAGCATTATTAATGCCAATGCTCTGTCTCTGGGAAGATTCATCTATCCATAAGCTGCAGTCAGGTTCTACACTGTTATAAAACCAAACCTGGAGGTGCATCTTGGGCTCATTCAGCCTACATTCATTGCTCACCTATGTTCCAAGCTTCCATGGACCTGTAAGAGAGTGACATCATAACATAAAAATCTGTGGGAGAAGAAAATACGCCAGTAGCAAAATGGTCACAAAATTCTACTGCATTTTTTATATTTGAGTTTTTTAAATAATAAAGATGGAAATATTTGGTGGGAAATTAAATATCTGTAAGATATAATATTACATTATAAGTCTTCATAAGGTTTCATATATAATATGTTAGCTAAGAAACCAAATGCCACTATTTCATAAATTTACTAGATTCCTATGACCAAAATTATAATCTTGGCTAAAGTATCTCCTGAAAAATACCACACATAAAAGGCAAAGACCTTACTGCACAAAAAAACACATTGCTTTAAATATATATATATAAATATATATATATATATGTATATATATAATCACATTTGCTTGCTTAATATTTCAATATTTTGTATATAAACTACACAAAGTAATGTGTTTCATTATAATACACATGTTATACATACATAAATATATATATAATTATTGTCATCATATTCTTTCCCCCGGCACTTTCTTATCCCCTTCTCACTGGTCCCCTTTCTCTTGCCAATTGATCCCTTTCTTACATGTTCTTTATTCAATTAATCTTTTCTCCCATAGCACTGAAAAAGGAGTAGAAAAATGGCACTATTTGTCAAGATATTTTATAAGTTTTCCTTTTAATTTGATTTTTAGATTTATTGACTTTTTACTTTGTGTGTATGAATGTTTAGTTGTCCTGAATATCCACTTTTGTGCAGTGGCATATGTGCTAGAATCATGGTACTAGGGTTAAGGATGCTTATAAAGTGGTGTATGGGTGCTGGTAATCAAACTCAGGTCCTTTGCAAGCGCAGCAGGAACCCTTGAGTCTATTTGTCAAAATCTCTTCTGGGGCTATAGACATCAAATTCTACATGCGAGACTTGCAGACATATTCAACTACCAGTACACACCACTTGGAAGCATCTTTTTACCTTCACAACAATCATGAGACTGAATCACGAGATTGGACTATCATGATGACCCATCTGCCACTCAGACCCAGGACACTCAGAAAGCCTATAATTAGAACATTCTGCACACCTCCAGGGGTCTTTTATTTTCTCTACGTGTGTGCACCATTATTTCAGCAGTTGGGGTGACTCACTCATAGGAATGATTCATTTAATATTTATTAGTATACAACCTGGGATGAGAAAACTCAGACCCCATCAGCAAAGCATGAGATGATGCTTGGGAAGACAAAAAGTAAAAATGTATGATTTCTAGTATGAGTCCAACTTCAGAAAGAGTTGGAAAGAGAAGTGGGTGGGGAACAGCTCAGGAAATGGGTTCATAAAAGTGAGACAGTTGACACATTTTGCTAAAAATGAAGTGCTGTAAAAGTCTTTCCCACACACTTAATCAAGTTTCACCCAGAGGCTGTCAGGGAAACAGAAGTCATGAAGCCGAAATCTCAAAGCCATTTTATTCATGCAGAAAGAGGCAAGGCATAGAAAGAGACAAGGCGTAATGATTTTAAAGCTGGTACCAGGCATATATTGAAATTAACACTTCTTAGGTTAAACTAACCAGAAGAATGTAGTCTAAGATGCTTTGGAAGAGTGTCATGGTCACTCCTCCCAGAACTACCAAAAGCAATTCCTGAATATTGGTATAAAAATACTTTCATGTGGTTCTATTAGCTGTATTTCTTCTGAGCATCTAAGTTTTCCCACTAAAATCTCAATTGCAATAATTATTATCAGATCTGTGCTATCAAACAGAAGCTAGTTGAAAAGAAAGAGTAAATAGCATTATCCACAGTGAGAGACCTTCTCATTGGCCTAGCAGAGAGCCAGAGGTTATTTTTAATTATTAACCAGAGTGTTTCATATGCTTGTCTGCTTAGCAACTGCTATGAAAATGTCTTAGCATATTCTTGCAAAGCAGGTAAATGTTTTTCTATAAACCACTAAATGAATCTGCAATTGCATTCTAGTAACACAGCTAATCATTAAGCCAGTGATTGCTCACGCTGTCGGTTATAACGAGGCCTCCACTTTGGTGCCTTGTTCCTAAGTGAGGTTCATATTCGCCTGTGTTCAAAAGTTGCACGTTTGAAAGTCAGTTTGTCAGAGCAGAGGAGCTAGGACAGATGAAGGAAGTATGCATGGCTGGTCCTTTGTGTCATTTTTCAGAGAAATTAGGTTTAGGTGAAATAGTCAATATAATCAGTAGGAAAAGAAGATGGCTTACTGGGGAAAACATGTCTGAGTTTTATGCTTAAAAACAACCCCTTTGAAGCATTTAGGGTCTGAGATATAGACTTATGACTCAATCTCCTGATATCAAATATATCTCTAAAGCAATGTTGGATGAATAAAAGTTTTTGAAAATGTATATTAAAGAATTTTTTGCAGAATTGGAAATTTCAAGCTGAGCTGGGTAAGTGAATAAAACAACTGACTTTCCTTTTTGAATTTTGACAGTAGGTAAGTATTTTTCCGGAAACAGGGACCCTTTTTCATATTGTTTCAATGGCATTTGAGTAACTGATTTGAGAAAGTTAAAAACAGCAAAGGTATTTCACAAAATGTAATGTAAACACACACTGAATGTTTCCTAAGCAGGGACAATGATGGAAGACCAAGTGGGAAGAAGTCAAACCTGGAGTGATCTCGGTGTGAGACAGGAGGCAAGAGAGGAACACAGCAAAGAAGACAGGAGAGAGGATGGAGCGCAGAAAGAGGATGAGGAGGAGAAGGAGGAGGAAAACCCGTACACGTTTGCTGAGACTGACGACAATGAGTATGATCTGATACTGGCCAGTAAGAGTGTAAAGAAAAGAACTGGAAACCACTCTTTCATCATAAACAGACCTCCTGCGCCCACCCCGCGGCCCACCCCCGGCCCTTTCAGAGAAGAGACCACACCTTACATAGCTCAAGGTAATATTCTTTTACTTACGGATTCTTTTTCAACTTTCAAATTTTGCATGCCTGAATGTTTTAACTGTATGCATGATCTGTGTACCACGTGCTTGTCTGGTACCCATAGAGATCAGAAGAGGGTGTTGAATGTCCTGGAAATAGGATTACAGAGAATTATAACTACTGTGTGGGTGCTGGAGATTGAACCTGAGTCCCTTGAAAGAGCTGCCAGTGATTTTAACCATTGATCCATGTTCCCAGCCCTTATTTCTTGGATTTTTTCTTGTTGCTCTTTGGTTTATGAGAGAAATGTGGTTGGGAGATGAGATAGGAAAGTGAGAGATTTTAATGTTTTAAAATTCTGAAGGCTATAAACATCTTTTCAATTCACAGATAAGTTATATTGACCCAATTTTTAATCTAATATTTTATTCTTTGAACATTTTATACATACATGCAATATCATATTCACCCACACTTCTTCCAGAACCACCTCCCCCTCCCAACATTCAGTCATTTTTTTAAAAAAATTAATGTAGTCCGATTTATGTTGCCTACATACAAAAGATTTACCTACCAAGGGCCATACCCTTAAAGAAAACTGAGTCTTTCACTCCTAGAAGCCATTAACTGTCCATTGGGCCCCTCTTCTCTCCTGGTGTGATGATGTGCAATTCTCACACAAGCAGCCAAGGCTGTTGTGGGCTCATGGATGCAGCAATCTTGTCTATCCAGAAGATACTGTTTGGTTCCAGTTTTCTTGCTCTTACAATCTTTCTGTTTCTTCTCCACAATGGTCCCTGAACCTTGGAGATACAGAGATAACATATATGTCCCATTTGTAGCTGAGCATTCCAGGGTCATTGAGTCTCCACCTTTTGAGCAGTTTTGAGTTTCTGTGTTAACTATACCATTTATTACCAATAAACATCTCTGATTGGGTATGAGAGCTGTACTAATCTGCCAGTTGAGAGATATGAACTTGGAGGGCAGTTTGATATTATGTCCACTTAGCAAAATCATAAAAGAGGGTTCACTCATGGGGCCTGTAATCTCCCCAGCCATGGATTCTTGGCCAGGTTTATAGTACAAGGTAAACGTTTCCTCCTGGGGAATGGGCCTTACGCATAAGCAGTAAGCAGTTAGTTACCTCCATAACATCTGTACTGTTATAGTACCCATGGGCATATCTTCCCATGACCATCGTTATTATAGACCATAGGGTTCATAAGGTTCATGTTACCTTCCTGTACTATGAAATCTAGAGAGCAAATCAACAGCTTAATTAGATTTCTCCATGGCCCATAACCTAAGTTTGTAGTATCTTCAGCAATGGGGCCTTAACCAGTTAGGGAAAGTTGTGGTGGGCAGCTAAGAACCTTGGAAATAACATGTATTGTTTGTGGCTGTCTCCAGCATATCTCTGACCTGTAACTCAAGGGTGACATCTCCTAATCTGGCAAGGGGCTTTTTATGGCCTCCTGGGAGACCATAATCTACTTTGTAGGGTAACTGCAGTTAAACTCTTCCATAAAATGTTTCCATGTGGCATTTTCAATCATTCTTTGTATTAATCATTCCTCCTTACTCTGTCTTCCCCACTTAAAACCTTATCCCAATTATTTCCACCATTTCTTTTTAAAATAATGGATGAAGGAGTGTGGAAAAGATATGAATACATTATTCATATATTAAACTCTCAAAAAATGAAAATTTAAAATAAAAAAATGAATAGAGAAATAATTAAATTTTTATCATGCTTTTTAATTCTTCATTAATAAAGAGTAACTTAATTTAATAGTTCTTACATAATTCTACAAGTCAGTTAGAGTGAAAGAGTAGGAAATTTAGGTTATGTATTCAGAATGAGCAATTGATGGCTGAAGAGATGGCTTATTCTGCAAGCATGATGACCTGAGTTCAAATCCCCAGTAAAAAGTCAGGCATGGCTATGCATGCCTAGAATTCCAGTATTAGGAGGTTTTTCCCACCTCTCTCTTAGTCCTCCCACTCAGGGAGTCCTACTAAATGGAATGACCATAATTTCTCCAAAAGTCATTCATTACACTATCCATTCATTAGAAGAGGATCAATATGTAGCATTCTTGATTCTTGCCAGAATAGAGTGGCAGCAGGATGTTGGCATATCTATAGTGTAACATAGCCAAGAGGAAGCTATAAGGTACAGCATTGAAGAAAACAAATAAAATAATCCAAGTATTTTGTTTCAGAGACTAAACAAAGAAAAGCCAGAGGGATAGAAGAAGCAGCCATGTTGACATTACGAAAATACCTTTGTTCAAAATCTAAACAAAAAATTACTTTAATACTCTAATTCTAATGTATTTCTTTGGTTCTGGTACAGTGAGAAGCTAAAGAAAGTAGATAAGAAAGTACATTGTTACAAATGAGAGTTTGTGGTCTACTCAAATACTCAGGCTTGGTCTGCCACTCGAGATATCAGTAGGAGGAAATTTCTGTGAACTCTCACTCACAGGGTAGTCCGGCATGGCTTACGTGGCAGTCTAATTTCAGATGAGGGAACTGATGCTAAGAGGGTTCCAGTCCACTGCCAAAATGATGAAACTAGGAAGCAATACCAGCAGCATGTCATTCTATTACCACAACTGTGAACACTGAACCATGAGCTCCTTCCACAGATAAATACACTTCACTTTCATGTATTCATAATTATTTATTTCCTTCCTCTGATCTACAAGATCCGCAATGGAAGAGATCAGCTTCTGCTGAGTCTTCTTTCATATTATTAAAATCCTTGTTCCCACATTTAACTGTTAGTTCATAAACTGAGAGATTTGATGAATATTAGCTGAATGAACAAATAGTAGAAGAGGCAGGATCCATATCCATAAGACTACAGTAGAAGGCTCCAAGTGTATGGTATTTAGTACAAAGACCATAGAAGCTCCCTATTTACATTTTTTTCTCCCCCAAAGCATCCAATGTTTGAAGCACTAGTTTGCAGAGCAGAGCCCACCCAGGACAGAATGCTCATGCATTGTTCCTTTTTTAGATGCTGTAGATCACACTTTCCATCATCCTCCACCTGCAGAAATGTAACTTAACAATTCAAAACTGAACTCGTGTCCATCCACAGCTTATCAGAAGCCATGTTTCTGATTCTGATTGTATAAAACATACCCTAAGATTAAGAATGACTACAAGAAGACTTTGCTTTTCTTTAAAACATTTTTTTTCTTAAATAGTCTCCCTGTTCTCAGATACTCTTAACACTTTCCTTTCCCTGTTATATTGGACAAAAACAGGCATCAAGAATCTGTGGAATTCTATAGATCAATATCTTTTTTGTGACAGAATAATAAGGAAAGAAAATAGTAGTCAGTACAGCATAGATAGACTGGCAGTAGAATTCCATCTCAGATCATGCACAGATGTGAACTCCTATGAAGGAAACTGTTTAGCATCAGTGAATCATTTTTCATCTGCCTCCTACAGTTAATATAACAAAGGAGGGACCAAGTCCATGTGGCTGATTTTGGGCAGAATACAATTCCCCTTTCAATTTTCAGTTGCTCCCGATGAGGTGTCCTTGGCATTTTGCAATGCCACAAAGTTGCATATAACCTTCTTGAGGACATCTCAGCTACCAAGACCCTGAAATGTCAAGTATGACTCAGTTTTCTTGTAAAATTTCCACCTGCAGTTCACTTGTACTAAAAACTTATTATATACAATGAATTGTAGGCAGGGGGAGTCCTTGTAGAAACTCTTGGGAAAATTAATTCCCATCATTGTAAATGTGACAGAGTAGAATGGTTTCTGCCTTCCTTAGTAAAGAAACATATTCAAGTGGGTTAAAATAGTTTATGGCCAGAGCCTTGCAGCACATTCTTTGCCTAAGTGACCTCGTCCAAAACATTTAGTTTCAGGACACCATATGTATGTCACAGGTGCTCTCAGAACAGAGTGACATGGTCATCCTTCTATTTGTAAGGCTAGGGCCCTTGCCTATCCAGGTGAAGTTCTTTATCTTTCAGTAAAAGGATGCTGGTCCAGCTCTACAAAGAAGCCGTCATTATGGCTGAGTATGTACTGTTCACTAAACAGAAGCAATACTGCTGTGTAGCCTGTGTTTAATGAATTGCTCTTCTTGTCCTCGGAGCAGAACACCATAGTCTCCCTGGCTCATTTACAGAGACACTGAATGAAACCAGGGAGGCCTTTCTAGGTCATCTCTTAGGGCAATGATAGAAAGATAACTTGTATTGGCTCATCTTTCAAGTATTCAATTCTTTGGTCATACAAAAGGGGCAAAAAACCTAACTGGTGTGAAGTTTCTTTACAGATTTGCATTTCTGAGCAACATGTGAATGAAGAATCATCAAGCACTTAGAGCTTTTTTATTTTTTCAACTGTACCACACTTATTATGTTTTCCCCTTAATATGTCACTAAACTCTGTTCAATGTGTCTGTGGTAAGAAGTTTAATTGATCTAGTAATTCTTAATGAGCCCTAGATGTCACTTGGCAATGTCTAGAGAGATTTTTATTTTCACAAGTAAGATAGTGCTAGAGGTATCTAGGAGGTAGAGCTCAGAAGTACCTGATAACCATCCCACAACTTCAAGATTAGCCTTCGACGATTATGCTTTAAAACTTATACAGTATGAAATGTCAATAGTACCAGTGTTGGCAAATTTAGATCCACGTGATTGCCATTTTTAAGGCAGAGTAAACATTTGAAATCCTTAGATAAAGGTCATTTAACAGCTGCCTACAAAGACACAATCCTCCCTACACACACACACACACACACACACACACACACACACACACACACACTATATATATATATATATATATATAACTGTATAACTATATATATATATATATATATATATTTCTTGAATCTACAATGTTTTCCTCCAGGGCTTTTACTGTGAGCATCACTTTAGCTCTTGAGTTATATGATTAAGAAGAATGAGATGCTCTATGGAGCAGCCACAGTATGAGGCATCCCCTCTGAAAGAAATTCATCAGAAAAATTCATGACCCCCTTGAAAAGAAGTGGAACTGATCTGGATGTCACTGTGCACTCACAGTTGTGTAACTTGATGAGAGGTGCACAACTCAATTCATTTTTATGAATTATTCATAATACTTGCTTTTCTGGGTTTTCATGAGAAAGCTGCCTATGTTCTGTAGTGGGCTCGGAGCAGTACATAGGAGATAGTCAAGATGATATTTGAAGTTACTCTATAGACACAGGGTGAACCTCTCTATTCCCTCTATTCATACATAGTTTCATATACATATATACTAGATTGCATGCTTTTCCAAAATATTCATCAGCTACCAATATTGAAAACAATTAGAATAAATGGGCACAGTCTTGACTTTGGAAGTTTTCAGTCCCCATAAGGTGAGTTCTATTAGTATATTTAGTATTTAATGGTTGGTCAAAGTTCACATAACCAAATGGAATATAAAATTGGACTTTAGAAGGCCAGATCCTATCCTGTGAAATACAACGAAACAAAAACCATGCCCTCACTGGTATCTAGTATTAAAACATTTCTTGATACAGAGGGAGGAAGAACAGAGAATCCCATTTGGATATTCACCAAGCATGAACCATATGGTAAACTTCTAATAGTTTTGAAAGCTTCCAGTGGCTTCCTTACGACCTAAGTCATTTCTCTTTTAATGATAGAAAGATTAATTGGGTTATTAGTCAATTAATATTTACCCATAATATTTTCTAACTGAATAGAAACGACCAAAAACAAGTCATCCTCCTGCTGGGGAAGCAGCAGGTGTTCCGCATGTGTTGCTTGTCTGGTGAATGGAAGACAACATGGCTACCCAGGGATGCATGGAGCCTTAGCTAATAAACTCATTGCAAAGGCTTCAAGCTGTCAATTCCACAAAAAGCCTGTCTTCTTCAAAAACTTACCAGCTTTCTAGATAGGAAACATTTTAGAGTAGAAAGATTCTTGTTTGTATGAATTAAAATAAATATCCAAATAGAAAGTTTGTTCTCTTCCCCCACCTCAATTAAGTTGCTTAAAAGTAGAGGAAAACTGATTGTAGAACGAAGATTTTCATACTAATCTAACGATCGAGCTCAAATTTCTAACTAACTGATTGTAGAGCAAAGATTTTCATACTAATCTAACGATCGAGCTCAAATTTCTGTTACAAATTGGAAACGAATGGATATTTTTTTTCTTTAAGAAGCTAAGCATCTGTGAATATCACCCTTGTATTTCATTCTCCCCACCATTTACCTTCAAGTTGGTGTGCGTTTTCCACCAGCCTGTCTCTGCCAATCTCAAAAGGAAAATGTACCAACATTAATAACCATGTGTGCACTGGCTATTTTCTGAGTAGGCCCACATTCTTCCTAAACAGCCAAGCATAGTTTCCATTTGCATAGGTCTGTATACTTCTGCCAGGTGAAAAGACCCATGCCCACATTCCTGTTCTGATATGGTGGCCTGTGTTGGATAAATGTCCCAGATAATGAGGTGGAACTAATGTCAGCACAATTAAATGGTTCAAGCTATCAGAGTGTTTGTACTTTCTTGTAGAGGCTAGATTTCTTCTCTAAGCTTCAGAAGAGTCATTTGGGACCACCAATGGGATTACAGCATTCTTTCCCTCTGTTGACACCTAAAGAAAAGGGCAGGCTGCTGGTTCTTTTTTTATTCCCCCTTTTCTGACTTATTGTGATTAGCTTTCATGTAGCATGTAGTGGAGAAAAATAGGGATACAAAGACAGAGCTTTGACCTCTTCCTGATGGCTATCCTCTCTCTGTGTCTCTCATCAGTGGGTACTAATAGCATGCTTGACCTCTGTCTAAATGAGCCAGTGCAAAGTAGGAATGTTTAAAAACTGTCTGATATACCCGTGCACTCCCAAGACCTTGTTTATACATCTCAGGCTGTGTAGTTGGCAATCTAGTGTCAGGTTGTCAAGTAAATAATAAAGCACTCCCTTCTAGGAGCTCATCCCCTGCAAACTCAGGACATGGTGTGGGAATGTATGTTTCCCCTCCCTACCTGTAAAGAGCATTGAGCATCACGGTATTTGTGACTTGCACTTTGAATCTTCATGAATGGCATTTGCTATCCTACATATTTTTTTTATCAGCTTAGCCACTTAGACAATAATGCTGAGGGTGCTTTGTCCATTTTTCAGAAAGAGATAGTCCAGATGAGTTCTTACGCTCTCATCTATAAATGAGACTATAAATGAGGGTGACACAAGGAGTATTTCTGCTGAACAGTCTGGAAAGACAACTTGTGCAAAAGAATTTGTTTCATTTCAACCTTTCCTCCCCTGCTACTTCTGCTTTGCTTCACATTTTTGAATATTCAATACTATGCTAATTTTTACATTCAATGTCATTTATATTCCAGAGAAACTTTTACAGAAGTCATTTCACAAATATTTAAAATAAATGAGGGTATATCATTTGGGACATTTGTATTGTTTGTGAATATTTTTAACCTCAAAATCTTGTTTTAGTTTCCCCCCCCCATTGACATTTATGTTTAAAGGTAATGACATGATAAATACTGCATTCATCTTCTGTCTTTTCAAATTCTAACTGTGGATAGCAAGATTTCACTGTGTGAAGTTTACCCAAGTTGGCATGTTATAATTGCATTGCTAGCATTCATTGAACATTGACCACATACAATGTAGTTAACGCAATGTTGTGCAGTAATTCAGGCACAGAGATTCAGAATTTTCTCTCATATATATATATATATATATATATGTATATATGTAAATATGTATATATATATACATATATACATATATATATATATGTACACACACACACACAGGGAAAGGCCTATTATTTGTGATCAGCAGTCTTAGACTAAAGTTAAAACAGAAAGTTAATAATATACATACATATATACATATATATATATACATTTGCATGTATATGTGTACATATATGCCTTTCCTTGTGGATATTTTGTGTATGAAAATGCCTCTGAACTTTATAAGCATTGATAAAACTGTTTGTTAAGTCTGGATTTTTTGTAAGGATGTAATGGCATCAGTAATTGGGGTGGGGAAGAGACATGGGTGCAGCTGCAGGTGAGCTAAGGAATTTAAGGAATCCTAAGGCAGAGTGATGTTAAGGGGACCTTAGCACTGTAACCTATTGCCTACCTCCATCTTCATCCCTGTTACCAGCTTTTCCTCAGCCACTCCCATCCCAATAGTCCACCCTCAGCTCAAGCTGCCCTGGTTCAACCCTAGAGAATTCACACTAACACAGTGACTGAAGGACAGCATTAACTCCATGTTACATGGGCCAAACTCTTGTCAGCAGAAGGCATTCCAGTAAAATATCCAGGGTAAATCAAATGTAAAGCAAATTCACCCCAAGAAAGCTAAGCGAGAAGCTGCTTTTAAATGCTCTGCAGCTCTAACCTTCAGCCGGGTGCACGGAACTCATAGGTAGTGTGCTATTTAATTGGAGACGTTATTGCTGCATTTGCCTTTCATTTCCCATATTAATGATGCCAGACTACTGTTTTTCAGTCTCAGACACTCTCCATTACATCTTAACAATATTAGCAAAAGCACAGACTGCCTGTTATTACTGAATTTAATTGAAACTGAAGAACGAACTGATGAAAACACCAAGTACGACTTGGGAAAATATCTAACATCCTCAAGTATGTAGTCAACATGTCATATACCCCTCAGTATGTTCCCTTTATGAAAAATGTTACAAACCCAGAATTCACTGAGAAAACTGATTTTCGACCACAGATGTTACTTTATATGTGTAATATTTCTCAAATTCATCATATTTGAAAGTATATTCTCTTTTCCTGGCGACATGAAGAGGAATAATCTTTCTCCTAACATTATCTCAAACATGTTTAATAGATGTTAATTTGACTTGGGACATTTGTTTTAAAATTTGTGTTCTTTATTAATTCCACATATGTCCTAGATATTAGAGTGGTTTAAATAAGAGTGAATTCCACAGAATTCCATGATCATGGCTGAGGTGTTTCTCCAGCTCACAGTGGCCAAGTGCCCTTCAGCTGTCTCCTTGGCTCCAGTTCCATTTTATAGGAGGATCCTGCTGAGATACCAGGAAGAACTAGAGCACATCCGTGCTCCTGTAGCTCCTCCCAGCCTCCCTCTCTAACTTTAAAAGGGAATGGGAGACATAGCATCACAGTAAGGAGGAAGCAACAGACCCAAGGCCAGAGCTTAAGGGACTAAATCATCTCTCTGCTAACAACTTGAGGGTTATTTCAAAATTCACTTAGCCCTTTTACAAGCTGCTTACTTCCTCATCTATAAACATATGAGGCTGGACTAAATCTCCCAGGCTTCTTTGAGTTCCCAAACCCCATAATTCAGACTGCCCATAAAAAAATAAATGTAACTCCGGATGTTCATTTTCCAAAAGTAAAGTAGTAAAGGATCTGTTCTATTTCATTAACAAATACCAAAAAGTATCCACAACTTTGTGGGTGCCTAATAAATATTAAACACTTATTTTTACCTTTCATCTGCAAAATAGGGAGAGTAATGCTGACTTAATTCCCAGAATTTCATGTGAGAAATAATAAATGAGAACAAAGCACTTTTCAGATAATGAAGAAATTCAAACAAGCTGCTTTAATCGGTCTGAGGTCTGGATAAATGGCGCATGAGTAGAGTGACTGTTTTATTATTACATCTGTGGAACACAACAGGCTTTCCTTCACTTTAAGAAGAAACAATTATGCTTGCTTATCACCCACAAGCCAGTTTGAGCTGTAGATTTCTATGCAAATGGATTCTTCATGTGAATTTAGCATTTATCACTTCTAACAAAATTGAGCTTTTAGCTTTACCTGATATCACATTCCATCAACATCACAGGACTCTGCCTAAAGAAAAAGCATTCCAAAATTACTGATAAACTGCACAGATGAGAAAATTACAATTTTAATAACTTACACTCAAAATGAATACAATTCAGATATCGTTACTAAGGAAAATGACATTGCATTCTGCTTTCATAGAGTATTTCATATTCTTTAATTTCTATGTCTAATAAGTTTTATGCACTTTATTTTTTATAGTGTTTCAACAAAAAGCAGCCAGAAGACAATCTGATGATAAGTTCTACAGTCTTCCCAAGAAACCAGGTATTGATGCTAAATTCAATCTATTTAATAATCTAAATATAATTTACAAGAATCTTAGGAATATGCATAAAGTGTCCTAGGTCAAATATAAACAACTGAGTTTGATTGATTTTTGCCTTGAAGTTTGTATCTTATACCAAAACAACTATGCCTTAATAAAACCAACGCATAGTGATTATTTTAATTAACAAAAGCAGGAAATACCCCTCATGATATTGCCTGTAGTGATGTTATCAGGGCATCAGGAAAGAGAAGTAAGACAAATTTCCATAACTTGCATCAGAAGCCCCTCCTTTTTGTAGACCTGTAAGGGGATGCCTCATAAAAGAATAGCTTGGCTATTTCTACCCAGGTAGAACTGGGTGCATTTATTGTGAATGCCAATCAAAGATGGAAACATTTTTCCAACATGTTCTTGCCTTCAGCGTTTGATCCAACACATTGTGAACCATAATTTATCATACAGGGTAAAGCTAAATACTACTATAGTCACACCAACCCAGTCATTCAAGTGGCTCAAATAGATGGGACATTTTATACTTCCAGAGTTCACTGGGACATTGGTCTTTTTCAATAACAGACTCTAGCAGACTATTTATTACAATTCTTTTTCAATAGCTGGGAATGAATAAATGTTCAATATAAAAACCATAAAAGTCAGTTGACACAGGAGTTAGGGTAGCTGGCTTTGGTAATCTACAAGCATATGCAGTTGTACCTTTGAAATATCTTCAGTCCTTAATTATGTCACCTTGAAACTGGTAACAGGTAATTCTTGAGAAAGAAACATTAAAATAAAACCACAAAATCACTTCACAGCAGCCACAAAACCCATACATGTTCCATATCTTTTTGTGCCATTGTGAAGATGCTAGGGTCAGGATGGACCAACTTTTTTTAACACTCTCTGAACAATATTCAACACAGAACCCCAATGTACCTGCTCTTTGGATGCTATAAATGAACCCTCAGAAAAAGATATAGTCTTAAATTAGTGACTATCACCCATCTCTTTAAGTAGCATTTCTCATGACAGCTAATCTGTACTTAGATTGTTCTAAGAATTAGTTTCATGGTGCTTTCATGGTGAACCTCTACTCTTCTATGAATTATTTAGGTATACTGCTTGTAAATTTATATGCAAAATACCATTCTCTTTAACTGGCAATTGTCCGTTTTTTTAAGCATGGATTTCATGATTTAGATGAAAGGTGTTCCCCCACAGGTTCGTGTGCTTTGACACTTGTCTCCAACTGCTGTGTGGAGGTTACAGAACCTGTGACAATGAGACCTGGCTAATTAAAGTCAATCATATAGGTGGGCTTTAAGGTTTATAACCAGTTCCACTTTTGGTACAAACTGTCTCTATCTCTTTGGTTTTCTGAGTTGCAACAAACTATGCTACAAACTTATGTAACCACAAACCCATCTACCTCAGCACCCATCCATGCTTTTTTCACTATGGGGACCTACACTCCCAAACCATGAGTAAGCAATAAGTTCTTTCTCCCCTAACTTCTGCTGGGCATTTTCAACAGTAATTAATAGGAAAGGTTGGCAATGAGAATAGCATGTACCAATGTTCCAGGAAGGCACTAAGGTCAGACAATGTGTAGCAGAGATAGTCCCTCCATAAACCCCTAAGTAAGCTGTGTGTGACAATATGAAGGTGACATCTAAGTTGTAATGCAGACCGAGGGTGCTGGAAGAACAAGGTGTGTGGAATGTTTTCCAAGAAAATCTGCAGCCAATGAGAGGTTCCATCATCCAAAGAGACCCCACGTGCTGAGAGCAGCTGATCCGTAGGAGTGGATCTCAGCAAGTCTACATGGATCTGTGCTTTGATGTTTTCCCTACTGGGATTCAGTACTGCTTTGCTCAAAACTTCCCCCTCTATCCTTCCATCCCTCCCTTTCACAATCGAGAGCCACTGTCTGTCGGAAGAATACAGTTTGCTCTTTGACTTTTACAGAGGCTCTCAGCTGAGGGTTCGCCTTGAGTCTCAGAAGACAGTTTGAACTTTTGAATAGTACTGATGTGGTTACAACTTTTGAAGTTGAATGGATAGCAATTTGTCTCCATCAATAGCCACAAGCCTGTGGGGAACAAGGGCTAAATGCTATGGTGTGGATATAGAATGTTCCGCTACAGGTCCCTAAATGATTGTGCTGCTCCAGAAAACTGGAAAAGCTTAAACACAAAGTTTGGCTAGTGGAAGTACAGAAGTTGGTATAGTCTTTGATGACTGGACACAGTCCTACTCCAGGTTAAGCTTTTTCTGCTTTCCAATTTCCTGAAACATAATGAGCCATCATGAATGTCCCCATGGCCGTGAGCCATGCTTGAGCCACCATGACTTTTCTACCATGATGGACTGTACCTACTCAACCTTAAGCAGAAATTAAATCCTGCCTCTCATCATTGGTTTCTGTCTTTCACCATTATAAAAAGTAGCTAGCATAAGGGTGGATCATGGACCTTTGAAAGTCTATGTACCTTTGTCATGCATTTATATCTCTCAGTAAATAAATGCAAAACTCTGAGAGTGGTCTTCGTATACTTAGAATGGCAATGGTTCCTAAAGATCTAAACAAAACTGATTACATACACACACACACACACACACACACACACACACACACCTCACACTTTTATAAATAATAAACAGAAGAAGTGGGCATTTTGAGCTCTTTCAGAGAAAAAAATCCCTGAGCATCTTTTATTATAAATGATTCAAATATCATGGTCATATTTTAATTTGGTTAGCATTGGAGGGGAGATCAGGAAATTTCAGGATTTCTCCTTCTACAGGACATGAGAGATGGTGGAGACCTGGGCAGCACCTGTTCATAGCACCTGGCGGTCTGTCCCACAGAAAGCAGTTTAAGAAGGGTTTCTCTTGAGCCTAGAAGGACTGATTCATGTTCCACAATGGCTGCAGAAAAGTGGTTTCCATGCTAAGAGAAAATACTAGACAATGACAAGAGGAAACAAGTTTTGCAATATACCTTATTGATAATGAAATGCTTTATTATTTTATATATCTAGTCTTATACTCTTGGTTAACTTGCTTCACAAAAGTCAGTTTTCATTAGATTTTTTAAAAGAGGTCTCTAGACACTAGGATACTAAAGAAAATTGACATATGTTATTTGATTTTTTTTTCATTTTGACTCTAGAATCCAACTTATTCTTAGCAATTTAAACTAGTCACAATAGAATATTCCTTTACTTTTAAACACCAAAAATTTACCAGAGTAGAACAAAAAATTGTGCTATTTCTAAAAGTAAAAGAACATCAGATCTTAGGAAGGTTTCTTTGTTGTTGTTGGTTTTTTTTTTCTCTTTTCTTTTCTTTTTCAAAATCTGATGACTATAACCTCCAAAAAAAAAGTCAGTTTTCAGCATGATCAAAAAATAATAATTAGGATCTTTATAAATGTTCTGGGTAATTAAAAGGCATTTATGTTAGTCAAAAATTTCTTCACTAAAACAGAATGCCAGAGCAACCAAACTGAGAGGCAGATTTACACTGGTTCATGGTTTCAAAGGTCTCACTTCTTCATGCAGGAGTGACAGTAGAGCAGTTTCTGTCATGGCAGCCAGGAAGCGGGGAGAATGGCCTACTCTCTCCAAATGTTCTGTACTTTGTAAAATTGAAATTTCCTCCTGAAATAGCACCACCATTTGGGGAGCAAGCATGCACCATAGGAACATTTCACATTCAAACCATTCAGCCATTCTTCTTGAAGTTCTTGGTATTATGGGAAATACACTGTTTCTTAGGGGTTTCAGAGCATCCTTCAGCTATCCTGGGCCTTCATCAAACAATAGGAATGACAGTAGATGCTTCTCTAATGCTCATGTCTCTGGAGGGTAAAGGGAGGACATGTAAAGTGTTCAAGAGTTAAGATTTTATAGGAGACACAGACAAGTTCCCTTAAAAGGGTTAAATAATGTATTTCTTCTACTGTATGCTGGAAGGAAAAGGGACTCATAAAAGCCAACTATTTCCCCATGGAAACTGAAAGCATTCCAGAATCTCTAAGTTAAAGATTGCCAAAGGGTTGCCAGGAAGCTGCAGTATTGCTTAGCCAAGGAAGTTTCCTGAGGAACAGAAAAAAAAATTACCTGGCATCATTTCTGTGGGAACTCAAAGGAATTCCTTGACTCATATTTTATGTCTTGAAGAAATATGAAGGGAAAGTACTAAGGACTGGGGAATCAAGGATAAATTTTTTCATCAAAATGCAGTTCTAAAGTCAGATTTCCCAAGTTAGTTTGGAAATCAAAAAATGCCAAAGAATGGCATCACATATAGAATGTGCTTCCAATCCACATTTCCATTCACTCCAGTTCACCTTGAGCCCTGGGAGCCAAAAGCTTTTCCATCGTGGACACAACCCAGAGTTCTAGCTGGATATTATTGGCATATTTGAAGTTCACTGGCGTTCTGAAGTCAGTTATGCTAACCACACTCACTGAGGACTGAATTATTTGTGAAATTCCCACTAGGGGTGGGTTTCTGCATCCTTTGGGTGTTTGCCAAATAACAAACATACTATTAAATACTCTTGTAGATATCATGCAACAAGACTATGATCGAGACATCCTCAAGTTTACTAGAGGTGCATGAGGCTGCTACTTCAAGGACATGGACACAAAGTTAAATAATATTCTCAGCTTCTGGAATGTCTGTGTTTCCTAAACTTGCTTCTCTCAGACTTTTTATGCCAAGACCAACTCCACTATAGTTTTACTACAAGTAAGAAACACAACACACAATGAGCTGAAGCATTAAAAAATAGCCTTCTTGCTCATGGCTCTCACTCAGAATCTGTTCACCTCGTGGTTAATAGAGCACATGAAGATGTCCTGTTGCTGTAACTCAAGATAAACCATAATTTACATGGGTATGTTGGTAAGAGCCTGCCATTCTAATCAAATATTTAGGGCATACCACCCAGATTTAGATGAGCATAAGATTTATAGAACTTCCCATTTTGTTTGCCTAAACCATTCATATCCTTATGTTAATATAAAAATTATTTATAAATTTGCCACTTATAACTTTTGTATTGCAATTCTCTGCATGTGGATATGTTTGATATATTTTATGATAAAAGCATTTATATCATAAAACATGTTTTATGTTTGTTATACATTTCTTTAAAGTCGTATTTCAACCTAAAGTATAGAATGAAAAGATTTCAAGAATCATTTTATCAATACAAAATATCTGAAAGATTATTTGTGATAATGAAAACCATTTTGATGTATTTAATGATGAGTCACTAAAACTTTCCTTAATAACTTTGTACTTGGCTCTGTGGGGCTGATCAGCTTGTCATCCCTGGCATGGCCTCAGCCCAATTCTTTACTCCAAACTACACAATTATTATGGACTTGGTTTTTGGTGGGGTTTGAATGCCCATGGAAAAGATTTAGTCATAGCACATATTTTTATGTGTTCTTGGAGTACATAGCACTGGGCAGTTTGATAAATGTTAAATAATAAAATTGTCTTTAAGCAGGAGACCCAGGGCAGCATGGAAGGTATTACTCTTATGTGGTGGAAAAAAAGACTTCTGAGCCCTGTGGTATTTCCATCAGGCTGTTCTTTTCAATTCTAGATATATTAAATTGAAAAAAAGGAACATTGTCAAAATGTGGTCATTTGTACTCCATAAAAGAATAATGGCTTCAGCTGCCTTTTCCAGTATAACTTATATTTCCATTTTTCATATTGCTCTCAAAAGAAAGGTATTTTTTGTTAAAGTTACACCTGAAAATTTTTGTATGGTTTCTCAGTTCTTGCCTAGAATGGAACTGTACTAGCAGTGCATATTGTAACTTCTGTCAGAAATGAAGGCAAAACCTGATAAATACAAAATTTCTAATAATAATAATAATAAAATCAGAAACTAAAAATTGAGTTTGGAGGCATCTAAGGCTCGTTCCAAGTACTCTGAAGGTGACTGATAAAATCCACGTCAACAGAATCCCTCTGGGGTCTGTGAAACAACTCAGCAATTTTCCCATGAAAGAGGGAAGCTAGTCGATCTCCCCTCACCCTGAGACCCCAAATATTACTCTCCTCAAAGGCTAATGTTAAAAGCGAATCTCTTTAGTTTTTGTTTCTGTACATGCACAGAGCACCCTCTAGTAGAGGAGGCATGAGAATAAGGATCATCTGTTAGTTCCTTAGGACCCTCGAGTAAAGCTATACATGAAAAGAAGGGGTAGGAAGCTATACATGGTTTTTGTGCCGACAGAAATTAAATCATGCCCCCCTTTTTCATGTGAAAAAGCTGCTATACCCAAGGATATAATGTGTGTCCCTTTGATCAAAAGCTTCTCAAGTTCTGGGTCTGATATCAAAATCTTCTTAAGTTCTGGGTCTGATACTAAAACATGACTTAAACACAAGAAACAAACCTAAGGTCGGCTAAACACTAAGTGTCTTGATGAGCAATGAGTTTACCAGACAATGTTTTTATGCACCTGCAATCCTGGCTAATAGAAGACCAAGACACGTGAATGAGTTCAAGTTTAAGCTGAACAGCATAGCCACAGCCCAGCCTGTGCTACATAGGTAGGGACACCAATATCACAAAACAACAACAGGAAGCGGCAGGGGAGGAGCCAGAGGAGGGAGGGAGAGATAAGGACCAACAAATTAAAATATGGGATTTATGGAATTGAGTTTCCATTCATTTAATTTAAAACTTAAGTTTAAACAGTACTAAAGACAACACACAGAAGATAAGAAGAGAAGGTGGGAAATGACAGAAGATAAAGGACTAATACTCAAACTGAATAAAAAGCAACAACAGAGTCGGAGATTACAGTCAGGCTAAGGTAAAGACAAATAGGTCAATAATATTCTAGGGAGGTGAGAGAATGGCAGCATTATATGACTTTAAAGAAACTTGTTGTGTGGTGATGGGAAAAAACATAAAACACACTAGAACACGGACATTTTAATAGAACACTGAAATCTCTATTGATCACAGCAGAGGGGACTGACCCTGAAAAAAGGCTCCAATATTTGATAAAGAACATACTGGAGAATGTATGTTCTCAATGAAGACTAGGAAGAAAGCATGGGAAACAATGGTCTGCCTTATATGAGAGAGGTATTTTTAAAATAGAATAAAAGACAAAGCCAGTGACTTAGTTGATATGACAGGAATGAAATAAAGATTGACTGGACTGTCTGTGATCCAGGAAATACAAAGGAAAACTAACACACCACAGCAAATCTTTTAACTGCTGGAAGGAAGAATAACCCCATATTGGAAAAATATCCATCACAGATGTTACAGTGCATTGTAAAGCAAACACAACATAGGCACACATTGCAGTGGGGGTGGGGATTTTTAGAGGAGGAAATATAAGGGAAGGAGTGGGAAGAGAAAAAGGGGATTAAAGAATGGGTGTCACCAGGCTGTAGTGTATAAATGTATTAAATCGCCAAAGAATAACTTTTTACAAGAAAGAAAAATCATACTCAGGTCTTCACCAGGTCCTGGTGTATATGTCACAGCTTTCAGCTTCATAATTTTATGGGCTTGCTGAGTCTCTGATTCTTGTGCCTGCTCTTGGGGCTCTTTTTCTCCTCTTGGGGTGCCTTGTATAGCCTCCATGTGATGGTTTTTGTTTTATTTTATTATATTTTATTTTACCATATTTGGTTATTATCTCCAAGAAGCCTGTTTCTTTCTACTGAGGGGCAGAAAGGGAGTAGGGAGGGACTTGGAGGAGTAGGGGGCAGGGAAACTGTAATCAAGATACAGTGTATGAGAAAAGAATCTGTCTTAAATAAACGAAGAAAAGGGGGAAATCAAAATAAGTTTTAAAACTTAAAAATCTTACCTGGCATTGGTGGCACACTCCTTTAATTCCAGCACTTGGGAGGCAGAGGCAGGAGGATCTCTGAGTTCGAGGCCAGCCTGGTCTTCAGAGCTAGTTCTAGGACAAGCTCCAAAGCTACTGAGAAACCCTGTCTCAAAAAACAAACAAAAATAGTTAAAAAATATTCTCAGTAACAAAAATCGGACACACTATTAGAAATATTTCAGAAAAGAATACAATTTAAGAAATGTATATTTAGTAAGGTATTCTGTTCATATAAAAAAAATAGATTTCACTTTTCCAAGATTTTAGAAGAGATGGCAATTCAGTGTTATCAGGTGATCTGATCAAGACAACCCTCATTGAAGCCCTCTTCCTGGGTGATTGTCCGTTGTGTCAAGGTAACAGTTAAGATTGTCATATGCAACGTATGAATGCATGTAATTGTTATGTATGTGTGTTTATTTTTAAAGGAAATTAACAAAAGCCTATGGCACATATAACTGAGAGAAAACATCAATAAGGAAATCAGAGAAAAAAAAAGAAGGGGGAGAGAGTAGAGAAGGATGAAAAAAGGGAAATTTTTACTTAATTGTGTCTGTTATTAAAAAATAATTCAGACTTTTGGCAACCAACTCTCTGTGAGTTCTAGGCCACCTGGTCTACAAAGCTAGTTCCAGGACAGGCTCCAAAGCAATACAGAGAAACCCTGTCTTGGAAAACTAAAACAAACAAACAAACTCCAGACTTTTCTAGACATTATATAAATAAATCTGAGAATAATGAAGATGGATTCTCTAATTCTCAATAGATATATTAAGTGACTATGCTACTAAAATATCTGAATTTTTTTTGAACAAAAGCAGGGATGCTTTTGTTCAAGCAGCTACATTTTGTTCTTAAACACAGCAGAAAACTAGAAATTTATTTTCATACATTTTTAGAAGGTATTTTTTTTAAAAAAAATTAAAGAATAAATTTTTAAAAATTAAAGAATAAATTAAAAAAATTAAAGAATAAATGTTAATATATACATTTTTCATCAACTGAAATTATGATCTATTTCTTAGTGCAATAACTAATATTTGATACTCATGTATGGGGTGGTTCTTGTATAAAAATTATTTTACTTAGATTTAAAATAAGTTATTAAATTTATTTAATAACTTAATTCATTTAATAAGTTTAATTTATCTTGAAATTAGTTATTAATTTGTCCCTATAAGCTTATACAAGACAGAGGAAATTTCAATACAACTGAATATTTAAGACTCACCCACACAACATGTGTCTATAAACAAAGCTAGCTTAATAGTATCAAAATCTTTCACCATTAATTAAGAGAAAAAGAAACTAGATGTTCTACTATAAAATAGAAGTTATAAAAATTGAAAATGGAAGGTAGAATGTTGATTTTAATTTCTTAAAATGGAAAGATTTAAAGAAATTCCATATATGTTTAGGTGACTTTTTGCCTTTTCAGAAGGGAAACAAGAAGATGCAAGAAACTTTCTAAATCCATAGAGGTGAATAATTAAGAACAGCTAAGAGCAATTTATTGAGGAAAATTAAAGAAAGATAGGTCACTTGTCATGTGTAATATCAAAAGCTCCTACACAATGCTTAAGATAATTTATGAGATGTTATTTTGCTAATAATCACCAGCAATGCAAGAAAACTTTCAAAAGGAAAAAAGCTATCTTGGTTTTCTTTCTTAGTTGCTGTAACTCAGGCCAACTTTCCATTGCCTAGCAAAGGCAGCTTCAGCCAGAAAGGATTTATTCTGGTTCACAGTTTGAAGTGCAGTCCATCATTGTGGGCAGATCAATGCAGCAGATGTTTCAAAGAGTGGCTCACATTGCAGCCACAGTAAAAAAAAAAAAAAAAAAAAAAAAAGGAAGGGTCCAGTAAATGTTCAGCTACTCTTTGCTTTTTACAAAGCCTGGGAACCAAGCTTAAGGAACAGTGTTTTCCACTTTTAGAGTGATTTTTCCAGGTTGATTAACCTCATAAATATCATTTTTCCTTGTCCCACCAGAAGCAAATCTACTCTAA
Organism: Cricetiscus sungorus; assembly: GCA_030556225.1. Classification (NCBI taxonomy): domain Eukaryota; kingdom Metazoa; phylum Chordata; class Mammalia; order Rodentia; family Cricetidae; genus Cricetiscus; species Cricetiscus sungorus. The sequence continues at coordinate 37,857,496 of JANBXA010000141.1, read as the reverse complement.
AAAGTACCTAGATGCTTGCCAGCTGGGAGCTCCCAGATGCTCTCAAGTTGATGATCAACAATACAAAAATGACTGAAATTCTTATGACAGTTTGTTTGCTTGCTTGTTTGTTTTAAGCAACGTAATACCTCCAAAACTGCCACAAGAAGGGCACCTCCCTACTAAAAGTGACATAACGCCTTCTAGGAAAATATAAGTGGTAGAAAGGATCCACAGCTTTAAGCATGCTTATACTCAAAAAACTAAAAGAGGAAAGAAGGAAAAAAGAAAGAAAGAAAGAAAGAAAGAAAGAAAGAAAGAAAGAAAGAAAGAAAGAAAGGAAGGAAGAAAGGAAGAAAGGAAGGAAGGAAGGAAGGAAGGAAGGAAGGAAGGAAGGAAGGAAGGAAGGAAGGAAGGAAGGAAGGAGGGAGGGAGAGAGGGAGGGAAAGAGGGAGAGAGAAAGAAAGAAAGAAAAAGAAAGGAAGGAAGGAAGGAAGGAAGGAAGGAAGGAAGGAAGGAAGGAAGAGACAGAAAGAAAACGCACATTCAAAATCTATCACAACAAAATAAATAGCAGTGCTACATTGTACCAACGCTAGAAAACTAGTATCCAAGAGTGGAATGAACAGATACTTTGTGGACTACATAGACTTTGGGATTTAATGAAGTCATACAAAACCATGTTTCAGGGAACAACAAAAGATTCTTGTTCTGGAAGACTAAGAGGAAAGAACAGTGAGCAACAGTTTAACTCTGAATCAAGAAAAGGAGGATCGGAATGCTCAAAACGAAGAACCAAAACATGCACAATACTTATTTCTGAGGAGTCTACCAATGAGTGATAATCATGTGTGTTCTTAATGCTGTGACATCTTCTAAGTGACAGGAGAAAACATGACCTAAAACAAAAAGCCAAAATGAAGCAATAAAAATATATGTGCAACATTCAAGTTAGGGAGGCTTTATTTATCATTTAAAAATAAATCTACAGCCCAGGTATCTCTCAGCTTACCCTGTGGAGCTTCTTGTGTATTAACAAAAAATACCCAGATTTAAATCTAGCCACTGACTAAGTCAAATTATCAAGGTTTTCTTTGCAGTATTAAAAATTAATTTGTTGGGAAAATACAGTGCGGAACATATAAATCTTTTTACCATGAAAAGAGAAGTGCCATGGAACTCACTCAGCGGGTGATGTGCTTGTACAAGCACAGAGCTGAGTTTGGATGCCACGCACCGCATAAAAGCTGGGTAGAGAAGTGTATTTGCGATGGCAGTGCGAGGAGCGCAGAGACAGGCAGAGCCCCGGAGCTTGCTGGCTAGGCAATCTAAGCCAAAATAGAAAGTTCTAGATTAAGTGAGAGATAGTCTCCAAAAAATAAGGTAGAGAAGCAATTGAGGAAGAAACCTGACATTGACCTCTGGCCTCCACACATACATGCACACACACACACACACACACACACACACACACACACACACATACACACACACACACACACACACACACACACCACACACCACACACCACACACACACATACACACACACACACCACACACACCACACACACACACACACACCACACACACACACACCACACACACACACACACGCACGCATGCACAGACACACACACACACACACCACACACCACACACACACACACACACACACACACACACCACACACCACACACCACACACCACACACATGCACACACACACACACCACACACCACACACCACACACCACACACACACACACACACACACACACACACCGCACGCATGCACAGACACACACACACACACACCACACACCACACACACACACACACACACACACACACACACCACACACCACACACCACACACCACACACATGCACACACACACACACAAACAAAGGAAGAGAGGGAGGGAGGGGAGGAGAGAAAGACAGATGGGAAAGGGTATGAGGAAAATGGAACAGGAGAAAATAAGAATAGATAAAAATTGAACCAGAATGGTCTTTATAGTGTGGAGTAATTCTTACTGCAGTGCATAACCTTCAAGGACCAGAATAGTACGTGCTCCATGAGGGAAGCCTACTGGGAAAGGGAAATATTTTTCTTACTACAAATTCAATATAGTATCACTACAGAAAGTTGTAGATTGTAAGAAAATACTCTTTACCAATAATCTTCTTTGAATATGTATTAATATTTCCTTTGATACTTACTTCTCTTCTGTGTATATGTTTTAATCATGTCTGTGTCACTATAGAATATTTTCTTGAGTGGGGGGTGTCATCATTTTTAGTATGTTCTTTGTAATTACATGATATTAATCACATAAATACTTTATATTAGTCTTGTTATCCAACAGCAAAGCCTCATAAGTTTTTTCTCTCCAACATTACAGTAAAAAACATTCTTGCTAATAACTCACTAACTGAAATTCAGTGCAATACTTTCTGACCTGATCTACACATTCAAATATTCCTATAATAGGTTACTTGTTACTTCTATGAACAGTATTAAAACGAAACGGAAAGATACTGAAAAGAGAAATTAAAAGGAACTAAACCAGCTGTGCAAAGCCCAGCACTTTGGAGGCAGAGACAGATTTATCTCTGTGAGTTCAAGGCCAGCCTGGTCTACAGAGCTCGTTCCAGGACAGCCAGGACTGTTACACAGAGAAACTTTATCTCAAAAAAACAAAAACCACAAAAAGGAACTATACCATTAGTCTGTCTTGAGGCTTTTACAATAAGGGTTTCAAACATGTAGCCAGCAGTATGTCAAAAGCGTCCTGATGAAAATGATGTAAAGATCATACTACATCTTCTAATAGTAAGCAGAAATATAAAATTTGGATGAAAGAAATGCCTGCCATTACAATCTCCATAAAATGGTAACCTTGATGCCATAAAGGAACCTATCAACATTACTAAAATATACAGAACCCACATTTAGAATTATGAGTCTGCCTTGAATGAGAAGGTAGCAAAACTTCCAGACCATTTTTCTTTGGAGCTTGTCGTGCCTAATAATAATTGATCAAGGCAGGTGCTTTATTATGTTTCATATGAGAAGGAAAAGCAGGTTTGTGGAAAATTAGCTTGTCCACAATCAGCTCATTTTCAGGACTTGAAGTTGGAGACATTGTGGAGGCAGGGGATATTTCTGTTGTATTTGTGGAATTATTAAGGACCAGAACATATTTCCTACTGCACTAATATCCTACTTACAACTCAAAAGTTAAGAATTTGAAATTAGATGGAGCAATTGAAAAGAACATTAAAGGATTCAGTTCATTATTATTCTGTATGTGTTGGGGAAGTCACAGCAAGTGTGTGATCAGTTCTTTATTAAGCTGTATGTGTTGGGAGGTGTCACAGCATGTGTGTGGTCAGAGAACAACTTTGTGCAGTCCTTCTGTCCTTCCTTACATAGGTCTCAAGGGTCAGATTCATTTCTCTAGGCTTGGAGCTAAGAACCTTCACCTCAGATGCAGCATTTTAATTCAGTGAAGCCTGTATGTGGAGCAAAATTGTCATTGGCACTTTCCTGAGAACAGTTTACTGGAGGTACCGTCTGTGAACACAGAAAATGTAGCTGCATTACTTGAGATAAAAATGGATCTGGCTCAGGCAAAGGGACAGCAGAAACTTGATGATGCCTAAATGGTATAGCTTGTAATAAAGATGCTGCCCTCCTGCTACAGCAGGGGGACACATGGATGCCATAGAAACCTGCATCTCGGCACTTGAATTTGAGTGGAAGCAAGTGTTAGGAAAAGCAAGATCTCAACAGCTCTTCTTGCTGCTCAGCCAGTTAACCCTCTGGCTGGCTTGCACTCTCCATTTCTCCTGGGATTCTGTGTTCTGTCATCCCTGCAGGAACATTCAGAGTGTGGAATCTGTTGACATCTTGTTAGTTCTGGGGGAATGAACTCCTGAAATGTGAAGGAAGTCCCTGCAGGAAAGCAGAATGACTGGCTGTGTAGACGATTTAATGTAAGGAAACCATCCGGCAGACTCTTCCAGTGTTCCTCATGCTGGACTCACTGTGAGAGGCTCTCTAAAAACTGAAATGGATATTAGAGGTCATCCCGGGCGGTGTAGGCTTGGGCACCCTCAGGGTACTTAAAAGTACTGCCTAAAGCTTAAAATGTCTTTCTTCCAGAAAAGCCATCTTAACTCAATCTCACAGTGACCACACTGCTAGACAGGAGCACCGCTCCCGAATCTCCCCAGTCTTTGATACTATGACTGGATGATGGTCCAGTTTCTTCCTTTTAAGAAGGATTCCCAAAGATTAGTGGGTTTTTCCCCCGGGGCTAGGTAACCAAACACTAACTGAACTAGGTGGTTTTCTGTCCTTATACAATGGGCTTAGTCAGAAGTGACCAACAAGTTGAGATCTCAGATGAGTCCCAAGGTCAGGCAGGTGGCACAAATGTGGTATCACTTGATAACAGGGATTGCGGTGGTCAGCAAGGCCCATACATCCCCCACAGACATGGGGGTAAATGAATTTCCTGTGTACTGTCAGCTGGCTCCCCACTCCAGCCTCCATGTCTCATGCAAGGACATTGGGTCCTCTAATTTCTGCTACACAAAAAAACACATGGTAACCTCAAAAAATTTTCTTTTGGAAAAGACAGCTTTTCATTACAAAGAGAGTACATTTTTACTTCCATCTTCCAAAGATAAAGTTTCAAATGACCCTAATACTTTTGTGACACTTAGATTTTTTTTACTGAGATCCTTTTCTCAAAATTAGAGATAGTGTTTCTTCAACATGTGTTTAATATTAATGACATTAATACTAGGTGGCAGGTTTTAGACTAAGTCATTTGTCCACATAATCTCTTTATTATAATTTTCTATTTCGTCATTTTCACAAATTTGTGGGAGACAGTATGAGAACTGATACATGTATATACTGTGTTATGATAAGAAAGCTAACAGTTATTTCTCCCTAGTCATTTTGGAACAGTGTGATAGCTCATTGTGCATATACACTATGTACTGATAAAATCAGGGGAATTAATGTTTCTGTTTCATCATTATTGATTTGTGTGTGCAAGCTTCAGCCTCCTCTCCTTCAGCAGCTCATAAAGTACATAATAGGTTATTGGATACTATATCCATCCCCTCTGTTCTGTAGAACATTAGGCTTTGTTACTTTCTCTAGCTTTGTGCCCATTCATAACCTCCATATGTCCCCTCCTTTCTTCTACTTCCCAGCAAGTTTTACTATGAATTATATCTTTCAACTGATTTTTGTAACAATCTCAGATGGGAGGGTGTTACCAGCAATTTTCCCGCCAGCATGGTCCCAGAGCTGCATCAACCTCAAATAACACACAGAGACACTGTATTGGATATAAAGCTGTTGGCCTGTTACTAGCATTCCTTATTGGCTAGCTCTGTCTTAAATATTAACCTGTTTCTATTAATCTAAGTGTTTCTACATGGTCTTATCTTACTAGAGAGAGGGTCCGGACCGTCTCTCAATTTTCTACATCTTGACTCTCCTCTATTATCTCTCCAAGAATCCTCCTTGACCTCTAGTCCCGCCTATCTTGCTTTCCTATTGGCCAACAGGGCTTTATTCATTAACCAATAAGAGAAACAAATACAGAATGGAATCTCCCATCAGGAGGGGACATGCAGTTTTTCTCCATGCTGTGTCCTACTTTATTTAACACAATCGGCTCCAATTCCATTTGTGTTTTGCAGTTTGCTTTCATATGAATTTTTTTATTTTCTTTTAGTTCTGTGAAAGATGTCCTCATATTTTGATGATGACTCTATTGAACCTCAAGACAGTTCTGACTTGTGTGTATATTTATTTTATAGCATTATTTCCTCTAATCCATGAACAAGTGTGGACCCTTCATGCTGTAATGTTTTATCTGTAATTTATGTTGGAATTTTTGCAATTTTCATTTACATGGGTCTTTTAGCTCATTGTTTGTTTCTTGGACTCCCACACACACTTTGTAGTTATTGTCATATAATTTGTCTTTTAAAGTGCAAGAACATTTGGTCTAGAGTCATCTGTATCCTGCTAGGTCAGATTGGGTCTATGAGACAACAGTCCCTTCGCTATTGTGGTAGGGTATCTCTGAGGTACCAGATATTGGGATATGCAGAGGTCTTTGTCCCCTAGATGTCAATATACTTCAGACAGTAGCTGCCTTCATGTGATGACATCATACCACAGCAGTGTGGGTTCTTGGGGTTACTGGGCATATAGGTGTTCTTCCTCCAATGATATACCACTGTGAAAGCCTTACATGACTTCCCTAAATGACCTTCTTGCTGAGGACAACAGTGAATCTTTCCAGGAGCTGAGGCTAGCAGTGTCTGTGCTAATGAGCTTTGCTGAGACTCTTCCAGCCCAGTTTTCCTCTGAGTCTCTCTTCCCCACTAGGCAGTGAGGGTTGTAGGTCCTGGCTCCTCATGCTCTTATTCCATTCTGCAATCTCATGTTTTCAAGCTTCCAGGATCTGCCTGGATGGATTTCATGGCTCCCTGACAGTCATGACCTCAAAGGACAGCCATCGCCTTTGACTCTTGTTTCCTTTGGGAAGAGGAGGTAGACCCTGTGCTCCTCTATTTAGGCACTATCAATTCCCCATCCAAATTCTCTCATTGTACATCTCACAAAAAATGGGGAGATGGTACTTTCTACAAGTAGCACATCATTTATACTTGGCCCTTATGTTTTACAGCAATAAAATGATTATTTTTACCTACAAGGCAGGTGATAGGTCCTACCATCCATAAAAGGAAATACAATATGCTAAAATATTTTGCTGCTGTCTAGAGATAGTGTCACAGGCCTGAGATACCTGTACTTTGGAGGCTGAGGCAGGAAGATCTGAAGTATGTGGTCAACCTGGGTTACACAATGACAACTTCTCTTAAAGAGTGAAATAAAACATTTATGCTAGCTTATTCTTCAACTGTGAATATGGGTAAGAGAAAAACCTGATGAGTTATTATGTAGAATGGTTTTGCCTCAGCCTTTCAATTTTTAATTTCCAATTAAAATACCCTCTTCTTAAATTACAGACAAAGCTCGGGCGGAGGGTTCAACCTTCTCTAGTGCAAAGGGTTATGTGATCACTGGGCAGGAAGAACTGATCCTTGGGCAGGAAGAACTGATCCTCCTGCAGGAGAAAGTCAAGAATGGGAAAATGTCTATGGATGAAGCTCTAGAGAAATTTAAACGTTGGCAGATGGGAAAGAGTGGTCTAGAAATGATTCAACAGGTAATATGATCTTCTGGAACATTCCTTCACTTATGGATCTCCCCAAACTCCTTAAATGCTTAGTACTCACAAGACATATGGACAACTATTCTTTTCTTTTTTAATTAGCCACTAAAAAGACGTTTGCAACATCAACTAAATGCTTGAAAATAATATCCAATTTTTCACTGCTAAGTTCATTTATATTAACTCAGTCTTGGAACTCATGCATCAAAGCTGCTTACAAACCCTGTCCTGGGTGCAGAGAACATTTGTTTCATCTCATTGCTAAAATTAAGACGAAGCATCTTCACAGTAACAGGTTCTCAGCATGCTAAAACATATAACAGACCAGACTTAAACGGACAAAAACTAACTGATGGCACATCAAACATTTAGTCTTAAGTGTGGTTAATTTTAATATCTTTTTCTTTATAAAATATGTCACCTATGACACCTTGGCCATTCTCAGTTCTTGGTAAGAGATTCCTACTCCATAGTCTACTTATCTCATAAGTTTTCCCACTCCCCAAATGTTTTAATGTTCTAGTCTTTCCATGGCAGGAAGCCTTCTTGCCTCAGAACCCAATTGCCATGTGGCTGCTTAATTAAACACGTTTAATAAGCCAAGTTAGGAAAAATACAGGGAGCTAATATTAGCTGAATATTCTATCTCTACCAAGAGATGCTTTTTATTTTAAAAGACAATGTAGTTTTTAACAATGGGAAAATAAGTCACTATGATGAAATTTCAAACAATATGGCATATTGGCCAAAGCAGTGTAGGCGAGAAGACTTTCCAAACACATTTGAGATCATAGCTTGTCAGAAACCACCTACCTAGAAGGGCAGATTTGGTTGCCAGTCAGTGACTGAAAATGGTCCAGGTTTCACAATACTAATCAAAGGCAATTATCTTTCCAAACAAATGCTAAAGGAAGTGGAAGGTGCAGTTCTGTACCTGTGCATTGCTCAGGAACAGAATGACAACATTGTTTCTGTATTCCTACCAATATCCTAATCGTCACAGTCATTCTAACCCTAAAATGTAGTAAAATGTGTTCAATTACAAGCCCATGCAACTCATTTTGTTCCCAGAAACTACTTTATCCTTCCCAATCCCTTCAAAAACAAAGATTTAAATTCAGTTTCAATTAATCCAGCTTCTTACAAATTATTTCACTAATCATTTCCTGAAACACTTAGTTGTTTCTGTTTTGTTTGTATGTTTGCATTCATGAGGAAGTATTTAAGACATCCATACATGGGCACACTCCCCCCATATTTCATATTCTTTTCCATATTCCCCCTCTGACTATAAACATATTCATTTGCATCCTGGAAATGAATTCATCAGTGGTTATTGTGACATGGTATGGCTGGTGGAGGATTTTTTCTGGGAAAATGGCTCATTTTCATGTATGTATCCAAAGAGTATGAAGAGCAGGGAAGAGTCACAGCCATGCAGACACCCAACCCTGCAGATGAGATGTGACAAAGCTGAAGACCTTGCCAAAGGTACCCAACTCCACTCAGATGGTATCATCTGCAAAGCCATGGCATTAACCCCCAGGAAAGAAGACTTTCTGGGGGGGGGGGGGGCGAGAAACCCTCTAGGTTTTCTTCTCAAGAAATGTATGGCATGCTAGTGTGCTTTTTTGTTTCTACTAAAATGATAACAGTTGTGCTGAGCAGAATGCAAAACAAAGATCACACATTTTCTGAGAATCTAGTTTCATAGTATTTTCCCTGGGCCCTTAATTTTGTTAATAATAGAGTGCCAGGAAAGACTATACCACACGGAGACTGTAGATGGGCCCAGGAGGCATTCGGCTACAGCATCCTGGCTTAGCTCTTTCATTTGATGGAGGCACGCAGGTGTAGGCATGCAGCTAAACTCAGCCTTCAATCCCTACTTACAGCTGTGATTAGATGAATTGCTTATCCTCCCTACACCTTAGTTTCGATCTCTGTGAAAGAGGATGCTACTATTGTACATCTCCTTCATGAAGAATAAGATTATGTGTGAGGTACCAAACATGTTTTAGGCATCTTAAGTAGCAACTTACTACTACGTAGTGGTTTGGGCACTGGTTACACTAAGAAAAGCTTTCATTTTAACCCATTAAAGATTTTAAATCTTGAAATCTGTGTTCTGTACTTTAAGGAAAAAATACGCCAGCTTCGAGACAGCATCGTTGGGAAAAGGCCAGAAGATGAAAATGCCTATGGTGAGTAAGAGTTGTGTGCTACTCAAAAATGAGTGTGACTGGGTAGAAAATGTAGTAACCACAGATCCAAACAGACTTCAGTTCAAGTCCATATATTTCCTCGCTTCCCACTCTCTGGCTGGAGACTCAACCTCTCCAGTTCATTCTCTGCAAAGCAGGACTGACAACATCGAGAGCACAGCTGAGGCAACTGAAGTTGTGGGGGTGTGCACTGAACTGAAGAAGAGTGGGCTCAGAATCACAGAGGAGGAACTTGTATCTGTGGCTGAGAGATGAGCTGAGTGGGTGTTCAAGGAGCGCAGCTAGCAACTCCAGGGCACTGGAAGCATAATAATAATAATTATTATTATTATCATCATCATCATCATCATCATTATTATTATTATTGTTATTATTATTATTATATACAGAAGACAGAGAGAAAGGTTGAGTGAGCTTGGCAAAGGCCTACTGGGATATTCTTTGCTCCTGACCTGCCAGAGTGGACTCATCTTAACGCTTTCTGAAACTTCTAATACCACCTATATTAGGACCCTAACTCAGAGTAATCTCTACTCACAACACGCCTCGTAAGTTCTAAAACCCAACTCTAAAAACCATGGGAGAAACTTAGTTTGTACCTCAGGCCTTATGAAATACCTTGGGGCTTCTGTTAGTAGATATCGAAAAACAACAACCAAAACCAGAAAGCTCATATCAGAAGCTGAACTGCCTACCAAAAGAAGATCCTACACAGAACCCACAGTATACAAAAGATGTAATACTCAACATCCTAGCCAAAAGAGTGATTAAAAATTACATGAAAATGAACAGGAATCCATAGTGAAGAAAACAAATGCCACCAATAGTAATAAAATGATAGTCCCATGTTGACCATTGTAGCAGAGAACATTAAACATTAAAGTGTCTTTTATAAGAATATCGAAATCATGCAAAAGACAGCTTTAGGAGGAGAAATGTAAAATATGAGAAAATTTGAAGCTAATTGGAATAACCAAGTTGAAATTATTGAAAGCAACACTAAAATATAAAAAACCTTTTATAGATAAAATCAGCATATCACATATTACTGAACATGAGGATGGACTGATGAAATTTGTCAAACTTAGAAAAAAGATGAATGACATAGATAGGGAAAGGTTGAGGATATTCACTAACATCTTGTCAGAGTCAGTGGAGAGTTGAAGACTGTGTGGTAATATTTTCAAAGAGCTACAATGAAAAAAAAGAGCACTTCCAGAGAAAATAGTCTCGAAACTTTTGTTGAAATAATGGTGTTTTTAGATAAATTAACTAGAGGATTTATAGGTAAACTACAAGGTAACCAACATTAAAGACTTCCATATAGGTAGAAAGAAATAGCAACAGAAGTAAATCCAAATCCACATTGAAGGGATAGAAACACTTCAACTCATATAAATAAGGTATCTATTGACTGTTGTGTTTTCTGGTAAATTATTTTAATGACAACTATTTAAAGCCAAATTTGCATGTGTTGTAGGTTAGAGCATGTACTGTAGGAACAGTACCACAAAGAGCAGAGGCTGTGGTTAACTAGAATCAGGTAAAATTACATACATGATAAAATTCAATGTGTATCATGTGAAGACTCGATTAAAAACAAGAGAAAGAGGGGAAGATAGGAAGTATGAAAAGAAGTATAAGGCAGAAATCTATTATCTCAAATTAGTTTGAAAAATTGAGCTTGCATATTTTATTAACTTAAAAATAAAAATAAGGGAGTGGAGATATGGCTCAATAATAAGGAGCACTTGCTACTCTTGCAGAAGACCTGCAAGGCACCAACACAGCTTCCCAGTACCCTCATGGTGGCTCACAACTGTCTCTACTAGGGGTTCTGTCTCCCTCTTCTGGCCATATGAGAACTGCATGCATTTATTACACATGCAAGCAAACACACATAAAATAACAAAAAGTAAACCTAGGAAATCGATAGAGGAAATTAGAGAATTAAAAGTATTTAATTCTGAAGAATAAATCACGAAAATGCAAAATTGGTACATATACAAAATAGATAAGCAAAATCCCAAGAAAGCAAAAATAGTAGCGATAGTAAATTGAGTAAAGTCAATAATTGTAATAATTGTGTTCAATGCAAATTGGTACACACTTAATTTCAAAATAATGTTTTTATGCTGCACAAAAAAGAATACCTTAATTTAGGCAGTCTAGAAAATATATTTTAAATGAAGGGAATATGACAAAAAAGAAAAGAAAAGAAAAGAAAAGAAAAGAAAAGAAAAGAAAGAAACCAAAATAATCTGAAGACAAAAGCCATGACAGGAGATAAAAGGATACATTAGCTAGGGAAAAGGTTAAGCAGAATGACATAACAGCCTGCATATTTCTGTCTTCTATGTTACATGTATGCTTATAAGTTTTATCATAGCCAATGAAGCAAAATTTGGCAATACTCAGGAATGTCCTCACATTTTTCTTAGTGGTTAACTGAACATTTGGCAGAAGTCTGTAAAGATACAGAGACCTAATTCCGCCCATTTGACATGTAGTGAATAAGGCATAAAAACACTAAGCTCACATGTTGTGTAAGATGTGCTGGGTTGGCTATCAAGATGGAGAACATGCTAGGTCATAAAAAAAGCTTCAGTGCATTCCAGAAAAATCAAAACTTAAGAGAATGTTCCCTGAGTGTTGCAGATTCATTCCAAAATATTTAAGAATCAAATAGAATGTTTCAAAAATAATCCTTGTTTCAAAAGAGAAGTCATTGAAAGCTATTGCAAACAGGATTCCAAAACTCATAATATGAGGCAAAATGCAGTTAACGTATAAATTAGAGGGAAATTTATGACCATAAAAATTAAAAAGTATATTTATTTCTTATGTGAGTTTTAAGAAACTGTTAATACTTTCTATATTTAATAAATAAGAATTGAGAAAAAGAGAAACTGGAAGAAGAGAAAATATAAACAGAGCTAAATTAACTGAGTGGGGTTTGTCAGAAAAGAATATGTGAAAAACAGAGCATCCTGAAGTTTGTAGCAAACAAAAGCAATAGTAGGCCATGCTGTCCACCATGATGCAGACCCCAAACTAAAATGGTAACATATCAAAATGCTCATGGAGATCCTCAGAGAGTTTGGGAAGTCTACTGAACAAAAAGAATGCCAACATGTTACTTAGATAAAGTTCAGAAAGTTTTTTAAAAAATGGTAGATAAAATGTTTTTTTACTCTAGTTTTTAGACTCATTTCTCCATATGAAATTATTATACTCTAGTATTCTAGATTCAGGTATTCTAGATACAATCTAGCTGGTGTCTTAATTAGAATTTCTATTGCTGAGAAGAGACACCTTGACCACAGCACCTCTTATAAAAGAAAGCAGGATTCCAGTAGCCACCAAACAATGATCAAACCGTAACACCCCCAGGCAAGTCAGAGAAGAGAGAAGTAATGAGGCTTAGGATCACACATTATACAGAGGAAGGATTAGTATTTTCAGTATATGTTGTAAATTTCAGTCACCTCAGAGACACAAAGTCTTAAAACAAGAAAAATATCTCCTGGGATAAATATTAAACAAACTTCACCGAATGTTTATTTGTCTTGTAGATAAACTCACCATTGTGCACCATCCAAGTGGTAAGTGTTAAGTATTAAATTAAGGATTGAAACTACAAAAAAGGTACACGTTAGATATTTATAATTGATATAAACCTAGTAGTTTAGTGTCGGTGTATAACTTTGAATAGATTGCACACTTACGTGCAAAACCATCTGACATTAAGTATAAAATTGTGGTACCTCTATAGCAGCACCGGGTATCCCATCATAATGGAGAAAAAGGACACTGTGATTTGGCTACTTGTATCCTTTGGCACCTAATTTAAGCTCTTGGTTTTCTTCTGTCTTTATTCTTTAGCATATGGGGCGTTAGATACCATCATGGCATTTTCATGATTTGTCTTTGCTGACCTTTCTCCCCTCTCTTTCCCCCTATCCTGACGGCCCCCACTTATATACCTCCACCCTCAGTAGCCCCCTTTCCATTTCCACAGCATGTTTGACTGCTCTCTCCTCTTCTCAACACCTCTTTTACCCCATCTTGAGGTCCCTTTTGTTGTTGTTGTTGTTGCTTCATAGCCTATCTCAGTATATATACATAGGAGCATTAAGGGCCAGGATCAACATATGAAAGATAGCAAATACAGTTTTTCCTTGGGTTCCCTGAGAAGAAAGTTTTCAGTATAGAGCATTTCACTTCCTTCCTTCTGTTTATCACTAGCTATGGTTTGGTTTGGTTTTTGAGACGTTATGAGTAAAATGTTTCCTCCAAATTTCTTCCTTAGGTTTGATATTAATATATGTGGAAAATAATGGATTCTGTCTGTTGGTTTTGAACCCCGCAACATTGTGCAATGTGTTTATTAGATCTCAGGATATTCTAGTAGAGTTTGTAGGGTTTTAATTAGATAATTATATGATAAATGGAAATAATTTAACTTCCCTTTTCTACTTTTAATCTTTTTATGTCTTTATCTTGTCTAGGGGGTCTTAAAATAGTAGAGTGACTATTCTTATCATCTTTCATATTTTAGAATGAATACTTTTAGATTGTTCATATTTAGTGCAATATTGGCTATAGCTTTGCTATATATAGTTTTTATTAATTTGGAGTATTTTCTTCCTATTTCAAATTTCTCTAGGACTGTGAATTTGTATAATGTCTTTTCTGCATCTACTGAGATGATCATGTGACTTCTGTCCTCAATTTATATATCATATATTAATATATATTATACTTAGTAATAATATACTTATTGATTTGCATAAGTGATTTGTATGTACAATCCACTTGGTCATGGTGTTTGATCTTCTTAACATGGTCTTCAATTTTGTTAAGAGTTTTCCATATATATTAATCATGGATATTAGTCTGAAGTTGTCTTTTTATCATGTTGTGTTCCATTCTGGCATTAGGGTAATACAGGCCTCAAAAAATGAGGGTGAGACATTGCCTTCTCTTTGTATTTCTTGGAGCATTTTGAGAATTGTGGGTGTTAAACCCTCCTGAAAAGTTTGGCTGGATTATCAGTGATATTTTCAGTCCTGGACATTTCTTTATGGAAATTTTTGTCAGCCTTGTCTGTCTTTTCACAGAACCAACTTTTCATTTACTCTGTGTACTATCTATCCCTTTAGTCCCTTTTTTGTCAACTTTTGCTCTAATCTTTATTCTTGCAACACACTGGATTTAGCTTTGGCTTGTTGTTCAAGAGTCTTCTGGTACACCATTAGGTTATTTAAGATTTCTCTTACTTTTTAAAGCCAGTGCTCATAGCAACAAACTTTCCTTTAGGACTGCCTTAGCTTAATCCAGAAAATCTGATAGGGTGTACTATTGGAATTTGTAATTGTGTCTGGGCTATAAAAAAGTAATTTCCCTCTTGACCTCTTTAATGCCCTGCTACTTATTCCAAAATATGTTATTTATTTAGTTTCTGAGTGTTTGAGTCATTTCTGAGGTTTCTCTTGCTGTTTGTTTATTTTTATTTCATTGTGGTCTGATAAATACAAGGAAATATCCAAGTAGGTTTATTTATTTATTTATTTATTTATTTATTTGTCTATTTAATAAGAATTACTTTGAGATACAATCAATACAAAGATCTATATAAATATTAGAGTAGTGAAGTCTCCTGCTAGTATTGTGCTGTATGTGATCTTTTAGTGTTGTATAACACACTAATATGCTATGCATTTACTTAGTTGCTGCATTTACTTAGTGAATGTTCCCTTAGCTAATATGGAGGGTCTCCCTCCCTCCCTCCCTCTCTCTCTCTCTCTCTCTCTCTCTCTCTCTCTCTCTCTCTCTCTCTCTCTCTCTCTCTCTCTCTCTCTCTCTCCCCTGATTAGTTTTGCTTGGATGTCTTCTTTAGCAAGTATAATTACTATGCTTGCTTATTATGGCCTCTGTTTGATTGGTGGTAGATTTCCATCCTTTCACACTCAGTTTTACAATGCCTTTGCTAGGTAAGTGCATTTCTGGAGACAACAGATAATTAAATATTGTTTTAAAATCCAATCAGTGAGCTAGTGACTTGTTAGAAAGTTGAGACCATTTTTTTCATTTGAAGCTATTATTGAGAAGGGCTTGCTATTTCCTGTTCTTTGGATGGCTAGATTAAAGTCTTTCTTTTCTTCTTGTATTAGCATTGGAGGGCTGCTGGTTTGCTCTGTTGGACAGCATTATTCCCTTACCACCTCATCTTTGTGTGTTCTTTTTAGGGCATGAACTCTTTCATATCTTGTTATGAATGAATCAGACTCAGTATTCTCATATGTAAAGTGAATAATGCACATGGGAATTTGTTATAAAGAATGATAATGACTTTTGGAACCAGAGTCTGATAATTGATAATTGATAAATGGAAGTCATTTAAATTAAATTAATTTAAATTAAATTAAATTTGGGTAACACTCAACAGAGTGATTCATATGAATATGATAAGAATAGGGATGTTGTGACAAATATTGGGAGGGAAAAGAAGAGTTATAAGTCATATAAAGACCTATTGAACAAACAGCCTAACCCAATAAATGTCAGAGGGGAAAAATAGTAGGACTACATTGTGTAGCTGGACTGGACTGGAAATGGGGGTCTCATGGTAACATTAGGGGAGCAGAATAAGCTGCCAGTGGAGAGCCTGAATAACTGTGCTTTGCAACTGACCAGTTCTGGAAAATTGTGAAAGAAACGTAAAAGTGTTTAATGAAATAGAGGTTGTTAATACTAGGGTTTGAAAAATTATGTCTGAACTGAACTCCTCAATATACTATTCAAGTTGGTCTGTATGAGTACAATGTTCAGTACACATAATAATATGCCCTTGTTATCCATTTAATAATGTTTCTATTTATTCATATCCCATGCTTCATATCACTTTCACTGATGAATAAATGAATTATTATATATTTATAGGTAATACTGCCCACAATGAAAATACATTGTACAATAGTCCCTTTAACAATAAGGTAGGTTGTATTCATTTTAATTTTTTTAATACAGAGGAAGACTTTCTCTGCTGAGGATCATAAAAATTTTCCATCTTGTCTGTCCTTTGAACCAATATGAACCAGAAAAGTTAGATAAGCATTAGTGTTTAAAATCCATGAGTAATGTTGGGGCAGCACACATCTTTAATCCCAGCACTGGGTGGCAGAGGCAGGAGGATCTCTGTGAGTTTGAGGCCAGCCTACTCTCAAACTCAGAAACTACAAAACCAGTTCCAGGACAGCCAGGGCTACATAGAGAAAACCTGTGTCAAAAATATCCAGGAGAAGCAGCTTAAGGAAATTTATTATTTAGGACAAATAAAGATGTGACTCTTAGGTGAAAAAAATCAGTATGGCTAGATTCAGTGTGTCCATGAAAAATAAATGTTAGAGAAATTATGAGTATATCAGTTTTAACAATATAAACTGAATGAGAATTTTATTCAAGAAGTGTAGTCCTTATGGCCAGTGTATAGGAAATATATAGCCAGAAAATATTGATTTTGCAAATATACAGCATTTCACATCAAAGACAAGAAATTGGTAAGAACATAAGATCCATAAGCCATGATAGCATAACCAAAAAATCAATACACTTCAGTTAATATCCTGACCACAAATTCTTTATGAAAATCATATCACTTCACCTACCTGTTCATGTGACATGGGAAATATGTGCTGCTATCAGGAATGATGTTGCCTTTGACTTTCTTGCTAAAGCACAGGAGTAAAAGTCCTTGGTAAACTTCCTAATGAAATTGTTTTCATTATCCAGTTATAGTAGTGCTATCAGCTCCCTTGTTTCAGATGAGTAATATTCTATCATAAAAGTCATTCACACTTTAAAAATGAATCAAATTGCCTGCATTTCTGGATTTCATGACTTGCTGTAGAGTATGTACTAGTGGCTCTTTGCTCTTTGGAGTACACGACTGGAGACTTCACTGAAGCACATGAGTTTATAAAAATATTTTGTCACCAGTCAGCCCTAATGTACACTTTCAATCCCAACACTTGGGAGGCAGAGACAAATGGATTTCTGTGAGTTGAAGGCCACACTGGTCTACAAAGCAAATTCCAGTATAGTCAAAAAAACAAAAACAAAAAAAAACAACAAAAACAAAACAAAAGGAAACCAACAACTTTATCAAACAAAGATCTTTCTGAAGGAAAAAGACACAGATAAAAAGATATTCACAGACACACACTTTTTAAGCTATACCTTTGTAATTTTAAGTATATTTAAGAAATAAAGCACTTTTAGAAATCCATTATTTAAGATGAGAAATTATAGAAAAGTGTAAGTTCCCATTGCTTAGCTGTTTATCCTTAAAATTGAAGCAAACTTTCAGTCTGGCATGATGCATTGGCCTGTAAACCCAGCACTGAGGAGGCCAAAGGAGGACCAGAGCAAATGAGAGCAAATGACCCAGCAAGACTGTGCATCTGAAGAAATCAAACCCTAAGATTTTGGTATAGCTGAGCTTTACTGTGACTGTTCCCTTTTAAGATAGAGAATTGTCTACCAGTTTCCTTACAGAGTTGTTCCTCACAGAGTTATGAAAGGGAACTACGCTTTATAATGTTTGCTTGTTGAGCCTTAACAAGGAAAAGCCTTACTTCTGTGCCATGTTTTATTATTAATTTCTAGTTTCCTGCTCGACTCCAAGTTGAAAAGGAATTTGGTTTCTGCTGCAAGAAAGATCATTAAAGAAGGTAAAATAGTAGTTGTTTCTTAGGAAACCTGAACTGGGCATGTTATAGATTTCAATCAATCATTTAAGAAATGAGAGCTTTTAAATATTTCGTTGTCTTCTCTTGAAAGAATAAATGAACATTTTTTGAGCTAAAGAAAAATTTTCCTTAGGAAGACTTATAGATGCGGTGATTTTAAGCTAGGTAATAAATGTCCATTGATGATTCACCATCCCCTAATCCATTTCCTCTGATTTTATTTTCAGATCATCATAATTAAACTCAAGAATCGCCAAACATTTTGATATATAAGCCGGCTGGTGGAGTTTCTGATCTCTAGGACTAATCCACATGTAGAAGAACACAAAGTGTAATTTTGGATCCCATATCACCACAATTCACTGGTATCATATTGCTTCAAATGAATATAGCAGAAGATGGAAACAGATACCATTCTCTGAAAATCCACTTATTTTGCCACTGAAGCACCTAATTTTCACATCTTGAAAATTAAAGAAATCAACAAAGTTAAATGCAATCTAGCAAAATTATGGAACCAAACTACATAGATTACTTTTTCTACTCTTTGTCTCCTTCAAATAAAAACTTATTTTTTGTTTGCTTTGTAAATGACGGTCTTCTGTCCTTTATCACATCTACAGCCATAATGTTCTTGATACATGGTGTCTCCAGATAGCTTCTTTCATTTAGTGCCTATTTGCTTAAAACTTTGAAATGTATTTTTAGTTATATTTTCTTTAGTTGGTGGCATTTTGCTTTTCAGGGCTAACCAAGCACTCTACCCTCTACATTGTTTTCTGAAGTCATATTAATGGTGCCAATTGATGATGTTTCAGACATGCATCACACATTGATTGTATTCATCCTGCCCTTTTCTAGAAGGCCATTTCCCCCATGCCTCCCTGCCCCTGAGATCTTACTAAATGTCCTTCCCTCAAATTAAAATATATTTTTACAGCTTGTATTGTTTCTTATTAAGGGTCACAAAGATTTCATCCACCTGTTCCTCAGAAGTAGTCCACTAACTTACCACACTCTGAGTTCATGCAAAATGCTAACAGTACATTGAATATTTAAAACTATTTCTGATTCTCTAAAATAAGTTTATTATAATTAACCACTAAATTTTCTTGTATGTCATTTTAACTACCAAACAATCAAACAAACAAGAATATGACTAACTTCAGCAGATGAGAATGATGTAATAAAACAAATACATATTATTGTTTCCCTAGTTTTCAAATGGTGATAGGAATATCTATCGAAGGGCTTTATGTTTTCTGTATCTATTAACATCCAAATAGTTTAGTTTATAGATGTTTAACCAACTCTTAGTAGAAGGTGTTTCTGATTATAAGATGTAGAAATTCAACTCAGTTTCATATTCAATATTGCAGAAATGGCAGATGTTGCATGAACATTTATATAGGCTGTCTTTATAGGTTTTCTCAGCCAAAGATTTATGGAAAGCAATAAAAAAATATTGATATATTTTCCAGAACCATTAAATTAAAATAGTTGTATAATCTTTAAATAAGATTTTCCACAACAACCTATGACCAAAGCCCACAGTTGAAATACTGGCTTTATTCTTATTTCAAAGTGTACAAAATGGTAACTTTAATAACTATAACCCATTAATTTACTTCTCTGATGCAATTATATGTGAGAGTGAAAGCCTACATTTTACTTGAGTCGTTGAACCCTACTCTTATGAACCCTTAAGAACTAGGCTGGCATGAACTAAAGATGACCAAAGGATAGCTAAAACAACTCTGTATAATAAAGAAACTTCAGGAGGTATCCCCATCACCGACTTCAAGCTCTACTACAGAGCTATAGTTCTGAAAACAGCTTGGTATTGGAACAAAAATACACAGGTAGATCAATGGAATTGAATCAAAAATCATAATATTAACCCACACACCTACAAACACAAATGGATGATGGTGTGTAGAAGACTGAAGATAGACCCATGTCTATCACCATGCACAAAACTCAAGTCCAAATGGATATAAATCCAGCCACACTGAAGTTCTTAGAAGAGAAAGTGGGAGGTACCCTTGAACAAATTGGTGCAGGAGACTGCTTCCTGAACATAACTCCAGCAGCACAGACACTGAGATCAACAATTAATAAATAGGACCTCCTCAAACTTAGAAGCTTCTGTAAGGCAAAGGACACAGTGGGCAAGACCAAATGGCAGCCCACAGACTGGGAAAAGATTTCTACCAACCCTACATCTGACAAAGGACTGATCTCCAAAATATACAAAGAACTCAAGAAACTAGTCAACCAAGCACCAAATAACCCTATTAAAAATGGGGTACAGAATTGAATAGAGAACTCTCAATAGAGGAAATCAAAAAGGCTGAAAGGCACTTAAGGAAGTACTCGACATCCTTAGCTATCAGGGAAATGCAAATGAAAACAACTTTGAGATACCATCTTACTACTGCCAGAATGGCTAAAATTAGAAACACCAATGACAACTTATGCTGGAGAGGATATGGAGAACGGGGAACACTCCTCCACTGCTGGTGGGAGTGCAAGCTTGTACAGCTATTTTGGAGATCAGTATGGCTGTTCCTCAGGAAAATGGGAATCAATCTACCACAGGATGTGGCAATCCCCCTCTTAAGCATATACCCAAATGATCCACATCCATGCAACAAAGACATGTGCTCAACTATGTTCATAGCAGAATTATTTGTAATAGCAAGAACCTGGAAGCAACCTGCCCCTCAACTGAAGAGAGGATAAAGAAGATGTGGCACATTTACACAATGGAATACTACTTTGTGGAAAAAAAACAATGAAATCTTGAAATTAGCAGGCAAGTAGATGAAACTTGGAGAAACCATCCTGAATGAGGTAACCCTGTCACAAAAAGAGGAACATGGTATGTATTCACTCATATATGGATTTTAGACATAGAGAAAATGGTCACCAGCCTAGAATTCACACTAGGATACAAGGATTCTAAGAAATTCATATAAGGTCCCTCACAGAAGGGGAAAAGGACAAGATCTCCTGAGCATAAGGGGGGTGGGGGAGCAGTGAGCAGAGAGGGAACTAGGAGAAAGAGAAGGGGAGGAGAGGAAAGCACGTGGGACTAGGAAGATTGAGTCAGGGGAGGAATAGACAAGAGAAGAGAAAAAGAGAGAGGGGGAGAGAGAACAAGAGAGAGAGAGAAAGAGAGAGAGAGAGAGAGAGAGAGAGAGAGAGAGAGAGACTATAAAAGAGGAAGCCATTATAGGTTTGAAGAGAAAACTGAATCTAGAGAAATTTCCAGAGACCTACAAGACTGACCCCAACTAACAATTTGAGCAACAGTGGAAAGGCTACCATAAATGTCCTTCCCTGAAAATGAGATCAATGACTAACTTATCCACCATCATAGAGCCCACATCTAGTAGCTGATGGAAGCAGAAACAGACACCCACAACTAAACACTGAGCAGAAATGGAATCCAGATGCAGAGAGGGAGGACAAGATCAGGCTACAGAAACACACAGAGACAGCTGACCTGAACAAGGAGGAGCTCATGGGCCCCAGACTGATAGCTGGGAATCCAGCATGGGACTGACTCAGAGCCCCTGAACATGGGTCTCAGCTAGAAGGCTGGGGCAGTCTAAGAGACCTTGGACAATGGAAGCAGGATGTATCCCTGGTGCACAAAAGGACTTTGCAGTCACATCCCCCATGGAGGGGTACTTCCTTAACCTAGAGACAGGAGAGAAGGCCTAGTCCCTACTCCAAATGACTTGGCAGATTTAGATGACCTCTCCTGGAAGGCATCACCCTACATGTGGAGTGGGGCAGGGGATAGGAGGGGAAGGTGAGGGGAATAGGAGAGTAGGAGAGAGGGAAAGAGGGAGGGAGGGAGGAAATGAGAGGGAACTGGAATCTATATGTAAAATAAAAAGAAAAAAGAAAAAAAAAAGAAAAGGTAAATGCCACTGCAGTAACAGAAGTCCAACTGGCTATTTCTGTGAATTTTTTTTCTATTCAGCCCCCCCAGGAAATTCCTGTCACCTGTGTGTTTATCTAATTGAGTCTCCTACCTTTTTAAGACATGTCAAGATCATTTCAGTTTGTGCCCCACCATTTTTAATTCCTAGTGCCCGTGAGGATGGTATTTTTGGCAATAAATGCTTTGAAGGTGGCCAAGATAAAATGTGATCCTATAATTCAGGATGCTGCATGTCCTCATCAGAAGATGAGAGTCAAACAGGCATCTAAACATTATTTTGGTTCTAAATGAACCAAAACTACCACTATTGGGAAGGTGGGAGAGGGCTTGAACATTGTGAGGGCCAGGGAGCACTTCTGAGATGGCCAGGCCAGCAAGATTACCATCAATTCCCAAGAACAACTCCAGTCATATGTCTCTGAGTTATCCCAAGTGTGGTGATATTTTGTTTATGATCTAACGGAGTTTTCCTGAAGATCAGAATGCAAATCTAGTACAGAGGCCAGGTAGTGGTGGCACACCCTTAATCTCAGCAGCACACTAGTTAGCCATCAAGGCTGTGCTGTGGTGGTGTACCCATTTAATAACAGCACTAGAGAGAAACAAAAGACAGGAGCTCACGGTCTCAGTTTGTATTCAGTCTCCAGCCACACTGAGAACAGAATTGTCTAAGCTTTATTAGAGTCAAGAACTTTCTAGTACTTGGCTGCTTTGCTTTTCTGATCTTTAGCTTGAACACCTCCAAAAAATAATAAAAAATAAAATAAACACCACTAAAGTGCTAGAACTCTATGCCAAGGAAAGTCAAGGTCTGATAAAAACTTCTAGAAGGTAAGATGATCAAGAAAGGATTCCCCTACAGGCTGCTCAGAGGTAGCAAGACCTTCACAATAATGGAGATACCAATCAGCATCTCTCAGCATACAAATAAATAGAAAGCCTCACACTACATGGTACCTGAAATGTTAAGTATTTACATCGTTTCACTCACCTTCATATCTATATCAATGAGATGCCCCTGATGGCATTGGCTACACCATTTTCTGGATATTGCATATTCACAAACTAAGAAATAGACATGACATAGTAACACAAAATTTTCAGAGCATCTATCTATATTTTCATCACAACACTGTCACCACTCTGAAGAGTATGTAAATCAAGAGAATATTCATAGCATTTTTGCCAGCTCTAGTCACACTTGATGGCATGTATAGTGAAGGGCTTGAAAGAGAAATCAGTGACTGAATAAAAGGAGACTATCCGAAAGGGCTTAAACACTCAGTGTTGTGGTTTACACATATGTTGGGTGCTTGAGCTACAGGCTGGCGGTGCTGTCTTGGTAGGTTAGCAAAGTCCCGGATGTGTGACCTAGCTGGGTCCCTACGGGTGTACCTGGTCTGAGATCCCTTCCTCTTTCTCTACTTCCTGTGAGCCAGGAGAGCAATGACATCCTCCACTACACACTCCTGTGACATTCAATGTGTGCCTCACCACTGGCCTGGAATCATGGGAACAGAGGGCTATGGTGAAATCTCTGAAACTTCAAGCAAAATCAATCTTTCCTGCCCTCAATTGTTGTCACAGGAATACAGTCACAGCTATAATAGAGCTGACTAACACAGCACAGTTATCTTATTAGTTGATGAGACATCCATCAGTATAGTTAAAGTGAACAATGATTAGATTTTTAGACTGCCTTCAGGCTCTGTTTTATTTTATTTAGCAAAGCCAAACTTGACTGCAGGATATCTGGGAGGAAAAGTGTGTGTTATAGGTATTTTGTTGGTGCTCTCATCTTCTACTGGGACTTTCATTACAAATTAACTCCTCAGTCATTTCTGAGGAGTTATACTTATTTCTGGTACTGCCACTCAACTTAGCAACTGGGTAAAAATACCTAAAAAAATCTCTTGATATTATATTAGAGCTGGCCATAAAAATATTTATGTAAGATATATATTTATCCCACACATTTATTGCAGCATCTGGGGTTTGTTTGTTTCTGTAAGGCAAAGGAAAGGGAAGTAAGGATTTTTGTGTTGATAAACTAGAAATCTAAGAACAACACTTCACATCTGGGATTCCTTTGATAAAAAACGCTGGCATACCCCTCTCTATTAATATAACTAAACTGCAGTATCATCATTCAGTGATAATGATATCCATGATTTAGACTTTAAAACAGTTAGAATAAATGCTTTTGCTTAAATATGGTTGTATTTATTTACTATGATATTCAACAAACTTCTAGAGTTTATAGAAGAAAATGCATTTATACATTTAGCCCATACAAGCACAAAAAAGTTACATAAACCTAACATAATTAAAGCAATTTATATAGGACATAAACTTCATGACATTTATAGTCAACTTGCAAGTAAAGGAGGCAACTAACAGAAATAACTTGTAGAGAAAAAAACACTTATGTGGTTTGCACAGTTCCAAAATACCAGTCTTTAAATATGCACTATTCCACCACAGTGCCAACAGGAGACTTGAAGACGACATAGAAAATACGGCCTCAATTTAGAGATTTGGTAAGAATGTAAAACAAAGACCTACTTTTACAGTGGCTGTAGTCAAGAATTAGCTCAATGTTACCAGCATTGTAATTTTATTAACTCCATTAGGTAAGACCATTTCAAATAAGCAGCATCTTTGCATAGAACTACTGGACTGACTGACACCTACTATTTGTGATGTAAAAACTTACCAGGTTCAAGAAATTCTCAAGCTTTCCCACTGTACAATCCATCTTGTTAAATATGAAAATGGTGTGACTTTAGTGCCAGTGAACAACTAAGGAGCAGGTTGTTTGGCTACCTAAGGTCACAATCAGAACATAGCCCAGTAAGTGCTGCCTTTATAGAATTACACTAAACTCAGTTCCTTCCTAATACCCAACAGTCTGGAGGAACCTTAGGACATTAGTGCATACTCCCAACCCATTACTGAGGAGATGTCCATCAGTGTGTGTGTAATGATGTCATGTTCTAAACATGCTCTTGACAGAATTGTTAGCATGAACACTGGCCCTAACTGCACACAAATCTGTTGCACGGAGGTTCCCCATGAAGTGAAAAGAACAAATAGGTATGATTCTTGACTAGCAGAACTAGTGTTGGCCTGATTTATAATTGTGTGCATAAAAAAACAGCAGCAACTAAATAAATGATTCTGTGCTCCCAAACAGAGTTACCATCTGTCTTTTGGAATCAAGTTTCAAGATATGTTTTGAGAAAGAGTGATCTTTCTTAAGGCATTTTAAAAATTAAATTGGTTATTTGAAAATTTTATTTGTGTAGCTAATGCATTCTAATAACTATCTCCTACCACCTTCTGTTTCTCTCTTCCATGTCTATCAAACTCCCTTCTGAGATTCATGACCCTTTATGAGATTCATGACTGTTGTGTTGTGACCCATTTAGTTTAAAAAGGGACATCTCCCTGACGATTGGATTGAGACTGTGCAATGTGTATCCAGTGTGTGCACAACTGAAACCAAAGAGTCCCCTTTCCAGAAAACTATTAAGAAATGGGTCAATTAAGATCTACTGAGCATATTGGGAGCAGGAGATGGGCAGTAAATGGAGAGGGAAATAGGAGAAAGAGAAGGGGAGGAGAGGAGAACATGTGGGACTAGGAAGACTCAGATGGGGAACGAATAGATGAGAGCAAGAAAAGAGATGCCATAATAGAGGGAGCCATTATAGGTTTGAAGAGAAAACTGACCCTAAAGAAATGTCCAGAGACCTACAAGGATAACCCCAACTGACAATCTGAGCAACAGTGGAGAGCCTACCTTAAATGATAATGAGACTAATAACTAACTTACATGCCATCCTATAACCTTCATCTAGTAGCTGTTGGAAACAGAAGCAGACACCCAAGGCTAAACATGGAGCCAAACTCCTCGAATCCAGGTACAAAAAGGGAGGAATGATAAGGGGTCAAGACCAGGCTACAGAAACACACAGAGACAGCTGACCTGAACAAGTGGGAGCTCATGGACCCCCAGACTGATAGCTGGGAAACCAGCATTGGATTGACCCAGACGCCCTGAACATGGGTCTCAATTAGAAGGCCTGGGCAGTCTATGGAACCTCTGACAGTGGACCCAGGATGTATTCCTGGTGCACGAAAGGACTTTGGGTGCACATTCCCCATGGAGGGATACTCCCTTAGCCTAGAGACAGGACGAGGGCCTAGACCCTACTCCAAAAGACTTGACAAATTTTGATGATCCCTCTTGGAAGGCTTCACCCTCCTGGTGGAGTGGGTGGCGAATTAGATGGGGGGGGGGGAGTCAGGGAGCATGGGAGGGTGGGAGGAAGAAGGAACTGGAATCGATATGTAAAATAAGAAAAAAAAATAATAATTAAAACATGAAAAATAAAAAAGGTAGAAATAGGTCAATGTTAACATATAGGGCTTCTTGACCCTCTCCTCTATCCTTGCTTGGCTTTTGATTGGCCCATTCTTTGGCAAACCCAGCAGAGTCATCTCCAGTGGCTGTGTATTGTCTTAAAGATGCTGTTTTCCAGACCTTTTTCCTTTCTTCCAGCTTTTGCAATATTCTCATCACTTCTTCAATGTTCCCTGAGCCACAGATGTAGCAATATATTGCCTCCACAGCTGTAACCATCACTTATTTTCAACACCCTCTACAGCCATAAATCTGCATTTGTCACAGTTCACGGGAAATCACAGCATCTCTCATTAAGGTTGAGAATGGTTTTTGTCTATAGATATAATACTTAGAAGGCAATCCAACACTATGTCAATTTAGCTAAACAACAGATTTAAATTCCTTCTTAGGCTTTGGGTTTTCAGTATGAGGTATGAGGTATGAATTCGTCCCAGTGGATTGTGCCTCAACTTCAATCACTAATCAGTTGGTTATCCACATAACAATAGCTCTACTATTGCGTAAGTGGACAGACATCTTTCCTATAAGTCAGTCTTATAGTTTAGAGCTCACAGCTCAGTAAGACCCTCGGTGCTTTTCCCCACCCATCAGTCTTTCTGGTGACCCTTCTACTGTTATTGAAAGCTATCCAGCATGGAAGAGGCTTCTAGCTCATTTCAGCTTGCTTTCTCTGTATCACACAACCAAGGTGTGTAAGTTATTTAACAATAACGACTTACCATCTGACCAATAACCCATCAGGATTTACCTAACACAAGTTATTGGAGCTTTTGTTTAATAATCAATCCATAGCTTCAAGAAACATTTTTCAGCCATGAATGATATCTACCTTCCAAATCTATTTGTTGTCTTTGTTTTTGTCTGGTTATAAGATTAAAAGTTTCTATATGTTCCCTCTTTTTTTTAGCTAACCCTCTCTCATTGCCTCCATCTCCCTTTTCCTCTGCCCTCTCCCTGTTTAAACCTCCCCACCCCCTCTAATCCTTCTTTCTACTTTACACATTTACTGTCCCCCTGTTAAGGCATCCTCCTCTGCAGTGGCTTCTATGCCTTTGTTCCCTCACTCAACTCCAATGCAAATTTTAAGAAAATGTGAATGACTGTCATGTTCACAATAATTTATTTTAACCCATGCATTTTCATCTTTTGCAAGCAACCTTATCTACAGATGAGAACAGCCAACTCGTCACAGAAATTCTAAGAGTCCAGACAAGTTAAATATACCCAGATTGATTCTGAAATAAAACATGGAAGATCTGGTTCAAGTGGACAAGACAGACAGTTCTGAGCCTCATGTAGAGCTCATTCAAAGCAGTTATAGCAAAGTCACTTTTATAAAGTCATCTTTAAAAAAAAAAAAAAACTATTTCTAGTACACAATTCCTAATCCTTAGAAAGAGTTCATGGTGATACTTGAACTACCTTCCCAATTTCTCCTCATAGTTTTTCAATTTCAGAGTGAAAACATTCTGTCCAAATGAGCGCTAACTGGCAGAAGGGAACACAGCACCAAGAGTCAGTTCAGGGCAACTTATTTCAGCCCTGCTCTCCAGGTTTTCTGATATGCCATCTTTTAGCAGCAGATGAAACCTGTGGGTGTCTGCAGGCTGAGCAACCCCCTCAGGCATGTGGCCCAGGGTGTGCTCAGATGGAAAATAGAGCCTGTGAGCCTTCAGACACTTCCTCCAGATGGGACTTGATTAGAACTGGTGCATTTTATCATAAATTTGGGGAGAATAACCAATCTTCTTCCTACTCAGGACTGAACTACCACCCAAGTCCTTCCCAATACATCCTAATAACTGTCCTTCATTATAGAGATATGAAATGATTCACTACTTGGTAAACAGTATAATCATGGCATACTTTGAGGCAAAGTTTTAAGAAAAACATTAGGGAAAATAAATTACATAACTCAAATGTTGCATGGCCTCAGCTGTGGGACGGTGACTACTCACAATTCTCAGATAAATGTCTTTAACCACATATGGAAAAGACCATCGAAATGAGCAAAGTGATTTGGGTCTATAAGCTGGTTACAGAGTTATAAATAGATGGAGCTTAATGAAATATTTGCTAAAACCCTCAAGCTTCAATATAGAAACAAAAGCAAACACCTGCTAACACGCTTGACAAAGGATGAAGTTGCCAGAATTCAAGCAATAGTTACTGTGGTTGGAATTTTGGCCTCCCAGTTCCAAACTCTATGTGTTAGAATCCTCGCCCCAAAGGTGATGGCATTAACACACAGGAGTCTCCAGTGGTTGTTTGTTCAGAAGGACATGGTCATCACCGATAGGACCAGAAAGACCCTTTGCTTATCTGTCACAAGAGGAACATAGCAAGATAGCCCAGCAAAAAAACCAGGACATGGGAAATAACACAGCAAGATGGCCCAGCAAGAAAACCAGGACCCCATCAAACACTGAATGTACCTTGATCTTGGACTTTTCAACATCAAAAACCATGAGAAATAAGTTTTGGTTTATGAACCACTCAGATTATGGGATATCGTTATAGTAGTCTTAACTACCTCAGCCATAAAAGTGACACCAGGAAGAACTGTTTAGATTGGTCCTTCCACGGGGACGGTCAGTTTCAGGAAAGTGATGAATGAACATCATCCCTCATACTGAAACCCTGCCTGCTCACTGTTCCCAACCAAGATGTGAGCCCAATGTAGGGGCTGGAGCCAAGCTGTTTTCCCACAGAGTGGGATTTCTGCAGTGGGGAAGCTTTGTTCTGGAAGTCTCAGAGCCTGACTACGACCTCACTCCAGAGTGGCACTGAAGTCTTCCTCTCTTGCAACCTTGTCATTCTACCTTCCTCCTTTTCCGTTAGGTGCCAGGTATGCAGTACAATCCAGACCCCCACACCTGCCAGCCTCTGTATTCACCTCTGTTGTCACTATTAAGTCTCTTGCACTTCTCATGCTATCACCTCCAGGATGCCCTAAACAGATGTCAGCACATTTCAGCGCCCTTATAGCTCATCTTCCTGATAGACAAAATTAATAATAGCTAGACATGTTTAAAATTAACATTGACTATGAACAGCAAAGTTAATCATCTCCTCTATTTTTTTCACAAGCATACACAAGTTTCCCATTTTAGTTTCCTGTGTGAACTGTTGCTCCTCCCCACAAGACCATTTCAAGTAGAGGATCTCTTTTCTGGGCCTTTCTTCTGTATCCACTACTCTATTGCTTTCTTTAGCTCACAGTCTCAAAATTCTGGTAACAGTGACATGGAAGCTACATAGTTAGGAAATGAGTACGCTTCTAGCAGACATAGCCATTTCCTAAGAACAAGTATTTCCTAATTAACCCTAAATATCCATGTTTTGTGTTTTTCAGTTCTTGAGAGTGAAGTATATATTTTGAAATCAATTTCATCTCCATAACCTTGACTTCAGACAATATAATATTTAAACACAAGGCACGTAATGGCAGCTATTAGCCAATGTCTTCATTAAGACTCACCCACTATCGTGTATTCACTCTGGAGCCCTTGGGGGACAAGTTGTCCTTCTTTAACCATCCTCTGCCAGGCATCCACAGACTCCAGGGTCCCTGCCTCACTTACCCTCCTTCTTGCATAGTTCCTGGCTTGAAACTATCCTCTTACTCATGGAGCTATAGTTTGGACAGACGTCGAGGATAAATTTTATTTAGAGGGCAGCATGTAAGCAGAGAGAAAAAGCAAATGCCTGTTCCAGGGTGAGTAGCTCTGCCTTTGAGTGTATACAGGAAGCTTCCCCACTACCCCACAAGCTGTGAGCAGGGGCATGAAAACGGAGAAATGGGACACTTGCTAGGAGTCTGCAAAGATTGGATGCTTTATGAGCCCACAAAGGAGCCAGAATATGAAACTCATTTGAAGTATTAAAGTCAGCTTTTAACTCTTAGAGCTTTGGGCTTTCTTCTTTAAAGCCCAAAAATTTCTAATCTCCAGTCTCTCAGATATTTGCCTCCCTTGACAGAACAACAAAGCCAGATATGTGACCAATCCCTAAAATACTGGGTAAAAAAAAAAAATAAAAGATATCTGCACTTCTTCTTTTAAGTTTCTTTTTAAATCTGTATCTTAGAGAGAAGGAGCAGGGCACTGTCCTTTAAGAAGGGAGAAAGGGTGGTGCTTGCAGTTGGTAAGACAAAGGCTGTTCTGGAGTGTAAAATGGGAGGAGCATCACTGAGGGAAGGGAGCAGCCTTAGAAATCCTGGCAAGACAGATGTGAAGGGGCAGGAGGGAGAAGGAACATCAAAATAAGGGTGCAAGTAAGGGGGGCAGAACAAGACAGGACAGGGCACAGAAATGGGAAACAAAACTTATTAAGCAAGTTATTTACATTACAACTCACTTAGACCTCACAATAGAACTATGAGGTTCTAGGGGAAAATAAAACTATATAAGAACAAGGTAGCTCAAAGACCAAAGTGAGTCAAATGTCGTCCTCACAGACAAACACACTTCATGTCAAAAAATATGCAAAACCTGTAAACTATAGTTTCACATCGACACAGAACTATAGATCTTTTTAACATTGTGCAACTTGTATTCATTGCTGTGCCTACATTCCCAAATTACCTCTTAGATGAAAATTGCCCAGTATGTAGAATAAAAACTAGTTTATGAACAAAAAAATAATCTCTTGAGCTAAACAACCAAAGTTTAAAGTTTAGCTGGTTTGGCACATTGTTCTACACCTGCATACACTGTAGATGACTTAAATTGTGTCAAAGCAGAATGCAGAAACACATCCATCAAACTACAACCTATAGTAACAGAACCTCAAAAATAACAGCTTGCTAGATAAAGAAATAAACACCTGGGTAGTGTATTCATTCTGAAAATTATGGTTGAAAGAACAATATAAATGTATTATAATATTAAACTAATAAAACATGATGGGAGATGTTATTCTGTATATATGTTTCTCATACTGGTTAATAAAGCACTGTGGCCAATAGAAAACTAGATAGGCGGGGCTAGGAGACCAGGAGGAGGAAAGAGGAAGTAAAAGAAGTCAAGAGGTGAGCATGGAGGAAGCAGGATGCCAGCTGCAGCTCCAGGATAAGATGAGCCACGTGGAAATACTTAGATAAGTAGAAATGGGTTAATAATTAAGACAGAGATAACCCATAAACAATAATGGTAACTGGCCCACAGGATTGTATCAAATACAGAGTCTCTGAGTGTTATTTGGGGCTGGTGTGGCTGTGGGCCCAGACTGGTGGCAGGCAGGATGGCGCCGGCGGGAAGGAAGAACCTGCTGTAACAAAAACCAATTGAAAACAACTAATGTAATAAAATTCTTATTCTTCCCTAGCTAAGGCTTTAGGAACTATCTTAACTTGATGCTGTAATATTGTATCCCTCAGGTTTCCCAAATCATTGACTTTCACTGCTTAAAATCCTGCATAAACTATAGAACTAGTATAATATAGTTGGACTGTGACTCTAAACATAGAATGGTCAACACATCGATCTCTGCCCACATTTATCTGCTATAGAAAGCTTTTGTAACAACAGTAAATGCACATGAACTATAACACACCAGCAGTGACTGAAAATCTCATTTGCAAAATTTTTAAATATAGGCTTTAGATATAGGAAATAAAAATTTGGTCCATGCATCCATCATATACTCTGTAAACTGAAACTGAAAGACAGACTTAAGGCCACTAATTTGCCCATTTGATTCAGAAAGCAAACACATCAGTGTAAAAAAAAAAAATTCATCTGCTAACAATAGTGTTTGTCAATTACCCAGTTTGAATATCTAATTACTTTAATAATGGGCTTCTTTTCTGGTCTATAATCTGCCTATACTAAGTCCCTCATACAGAAATGATGGTGAAGCTGATGTAAGCAGCTGCTCTGCTGTGGCATCTAAGTCAGGACATATTACCATCAGGCTGAGAGGGCTTTTGTTATAATCACAAGGCTATGGCACCAGAGCCCCACACATTTCCAATGCTGTACATTCATGCCACATCCTTACACTGGGTGTTCCTCTCTCACAGACCAGAGAGTATGTCATCCACAAATGCACTCGCTACGTGATCATGCCTCATCCCCGGCCACATCTCATCGGACCAAATTACTACCTCACTCAAAGCAGAGAATTGAAAAAAAAATAAGTTACTGACTCATCAGGTGTCATCTGAAATCTGTCTAGATCCTTGAACAGAGAATGGGAAGATAGATCTAGCACAAGAGAGAAAGTCTGGGAGAGTTGCTGAACTCTGTAATTAACCCTATGGCCTTACAACTCAAATTTTCCCCTTATTCTGTTATTAGCAAATGAGTCTGGTTTTAATTCAATTTGTGTTTTTGTTATTCTGCCTTTCAAGATGGCAACATGTGATACACAATGTCTTGAGAAAATAAAAAAAAAAACACTAACAAAGACTAACAATATTCCTTGCTGATTTCACCATGTAAGTCAAGTTTTCATCTATGCAGTAATGGTGAAGGAAAAAAACCATCAAAGGAGAGTTCTGAGTTTCCAACACCATACCATACCAAAAAAAAAAAAAAAAAAAAAAAAAAAAGAGGTGGGGGGGGCTTCGATGCTGCCACTTCATTTGACAAGTAAAAAGCAAGATAATCTGAAAACTCAATAGCTCTTCTCTGAAAGAGCACACAGATCTGACCTGCAGGACTGAAACAGGCAGGCAAATACAGAGAATCAGCACTTCCTAGAGCAGATGTAAGTAAGCCATAGGTGGGAAAAGCTGACTAACAAATTGCTGGAGGCACAGTGTGGAGTCACAGCCCTGGAGGTTTCCAGCTCCTGTGTTTTCATGAGTTTTATCTGTAGAGCTCAGTGTGATTCCCATCAGAAACACCAGAGACAATCAATCCTTCCCCAGTGTTTTCTGCAAAAGAAAATAGGAAAAGACCCTGTGTAAATCCCGCCCTAGCACTCTTCTCAGGAAGATCTGCCCCCTGCAGAACTTATTAGCAAATGTTTGCCACACGTGGGGGTTATCAGAGCCTTACTAACCTGATGGAAGGGTAACCACCAGCCCCAGTCAGTCTCCTCTACAAAAGAGAATGAATTGTGGAATTCTAATCCATACAAGCCTCCAGAGAAGTGTGTGTAGTATGTGTGTGGCAAACAAACACATTTAAACATTTGCAAAGTTGGCTTTCTGGTCTGAGACTAAATTATAAGACCACAGAGTGCTTCCTCTCCCCCATATCTCACTATCACATTGCTAAAAGTTATATATAACCATTTCATTCAACTGGTGCATCATATCCAGCTTGCAAGCAAAATGGAAAAGGTATATAAATAATGAAAACAATTTGAAGATATATAACAAGTATCAGAATAAGATGTGCCAACAATGTTCGTAATTAGACCAGTAAGTAAAGCCACTTTGATTATTATAATAACAATAATTCTATTTCATAAAGTAGACAGCAGGCATAGGAGGTAAAAACATGGGAGTCCTAAGCTTAAAAACAGAGATGCTAAAACAAAGTACATTCAAATAAACAATAGTTTTGATGTACTATTATGGACCAAGTACTGCTGAGAGGAAAACCAGTGAGTTTGAGAATATGCTAGTTGGTACCTCAAAGATAACAAAGACAGAAAACACAGTGGAAATCAGCTAAGAATCATGGGTAATGAGGAAAGGTATGACATACATGCAAACGGCATGGAGAAGGAGCAGAAGAAGGGTGTGAAACAAACAACATGACTAAAAAGATGGCAATCACAGATCCTTCCATCCCAGATACCACTGAACTATTATGAAAACCCAAGAAAAAGGCTTCTATAGATGCAACATTTGCAACCACAGAAAGTCACTGATAAGAAAAGGCATGGAAGAAACCAAAGGTCACACACCATTCTCATAAGAAGACAGTGCAATAAAACATAGCACAGAGAGAACAAAACTACCCAAAACACATCAGTATCCTGTGACTTTATCCCTCTCAAATATGAGACAATAAGTATGAGAAACAGACACCTTCTTGGCAATTGAAAGTTGAGGGGGTTTGTCTTGCAGGAAGTGTTCAAAGCTCTGTAGAGATAAGAAAATCTAAGGCTGAAATTAAAACCTGGGTCTACATATGGAGAGGAAAAGTCACACTGTGGTTCAAACATGTGTACAGAAGGATGATGGGAGATGTCATTCTGTAAATATGTTTCTCGTATTGGTTAATGAATAAAGCACTGTTGGCCAATAGGAAAGCAAGATAAGTGGGACTAGGAGACAAGTAGAGAGGAAGTAGTAAGGAGGAGTCAGCATGTAGAGACTTGAGAGAACAGAATGCTGGCCCCTCTCTCCGGTAAGATGAGACCACCTGGAAATACTTAGATTAATAGAAATGAGTTAATATTTAAGACAGAGCTAGCCAATAAGAAACTAGTAATTGGCCAACAGCTTTATATCAAATACAGCATCTGTGTGTGTGTTATTTGGGGCTGGTGCCCCAAATTATTATTTGGTGGGCCCAGACCAGCTGGCAGAAATACCTTACTCATAACAGTAGGATCACTGAGAAGTACTGTGCTCTGTGTCATTGTCTAGTCTAACATAAGAAGAAAAGCTGTCCTACGAAGGATGTTTCCTAAGGATAGGGAACACCTTCAGGACAGTGAGAAAAGCTTGCCCTATCCTAAATCCAAGCCTGGTCTCTCTGCTGGCATTCACTTCAACTCCCCTATGCTATCATGGTAGCTCCTAAAAGTTCCATTAAGAAAAAATGATGGGCTAACAAGATAGTACAACACACAAAGGTACTTGACACAGAAGCCTGATAATCAAAATATAATATTTGAAACCACATAAAGTTGGGATGAGAAAACTGACTCTACAGAGCTGTCACTGACATGGTAGTGTATGCACACCCACTGTAGTGAAATATCCACCCTGCCCGCACCCGTTGCACTGACCACAGTTCAGGCGTGGTCACAGGTGCATATGTGACTGGGTAGGCTAGGTCAGGGGTTCTAGCTCACTCTATTAGTTCCAGTCAGGTCACAGAGAGCAGCCTGGGCATTGGTCCTAAGAGCAGGACCTTGAGGGTCATTGGTTTCTCGTGTAAGCAACTTCTCCCTGAATAAAATATAAAACCCTTAATTTATCTTCAATCTATGTATCATAATCTGTGCATTAATACACCACCCTACCTCAATAATAATAAATACATTTCTACAAGGGATAAATGTCATCTTTATATAAGGACCTCTGTAGCTCCAATGGCTTGACTTTTAATCAACACTAGCTTTGGATTGCTTCTTTCTATATTATGTAATCTTATTATCTTTGCTGTCATGTCACAGTTGCTGAGGCCTATATGCTTTTCAATATTTTTCAGCCAGAATTTCTATTATTTGCCCCTAAATCACCCAAAGCACATATGATATTCATCAAATAGCTCAACCCTATTCCTACCTCAGTGCCTCAGAACTTGCTGTTGTATGGGTCTCAAAAACTTCTCCTTTGTATCATTAGAGAGCTTTAGTCTTTCACCCATTTGGTGTTTGTGTTTGGTTGCAGCATGCAACCAAATAGTTTAAGGAGATATTTACAGTATTAAACACATACATAAGAAAACTGTAAAATAAAAGATGTATGTTTTCTTCAACAAATGATGCAGGCATAACTGGATGCTGACATGGAGAAGATTGCAGATAGATACATATCTATCCCATGCACAAAACTTAAGTTCAAATGGATCAAGGATCTCACTATAAACCAAGACACACTGGACCTCTTAGAAAAGAAAGTGGGAGGTACCCTTGAACGAATTGGTACAATTCCTGAACGTAACACCAGTAGCATACACTGAGATCGACAATTAATAAATGGAAGCTTCTGTAAGGCAAAAGACACAGTCAACAAGACAAAATGGCAGCCCACAGAATGGGAAAATATCTTCAACAACCTCACATCTGAAAGAGGGCTCATTTCCAAAATATACAAAGAACTAAAATATACAAAGAACTCAAGAAACTAGTCACTAAAACACCAAATAAGTCAATTAAAATGTGGGGGTACAGAACTAAATAGAGAATTCTCAATAGAGGAACCTAAAATGCCTGAAAGACATTTAAGAAAGTGCTCAACGTCCTTAACTATAGAGAAAGGCAAATCAAAATGATTCTGAGATACCATCGTACACCCATCCAAATGGCTAAAATCAAAAACAATAAGGACAGTATATGCTGGATAGTATGTGGACAAAGGGGAACACTCCTCCACTGCTAGTGGGAGTGCAAACTTTTACAGTCATTTTGGAAATCAGTATGGTAGTTTCTCGGGAAAATGGGAATCAGTCTACCTCAAGATCTAGCAATTCCACTCTTGGGTATATTCTCAAAGAATGTGCATTCATACAACAAGGACAATTGTTCAACTATGTTCATAGTAGCATTATTTGTAATACCCAGAACCTGGAAGCAACCTAGATGCCCCTCAACTGAAGAATGGTTAAAGAAAATGTGCTACATTTACACAATGGAGTACTACTCAGCAGGGGAAAAAAATGGAATCTTGAAATTTGCAAGTAAATGGATGGAACTAGAAAAAACCATGCTGAGTGAAGTAACCCAGTCACAAAAAGATGAATATGGGAACATGGTATGTACTCACTCATAAATGGATATTAGTCCCAGAGCAAAGGATCACCAGCCTACAATCCATACCGCCAGAGAAGCTAGGAAACAAAGAGGACCCTAAATGAGACATACATGGACCCCCAGAGAAGGAGAAAGGGACAAGATCTCCTGAGCAAATTGGGAGTTGTTGGGGGAGAGGGAGTTAGGAGGAAGAGAAGGGCGGAGAGGATAGAAGAGGTGGACATGCAGGAACAGGAAGATTGAGTCAGGGGAAAAATAGAGTAAGAAAAGAGATACCCTAATAGAAGGAGCCATTATTGGTTTAAAGAGAAATCTGGCACTGGGGAATATCCAGAGATCTACAAGGATGATCCCAACTAAGAACCTAAGCAATAGTGGAGAGGCTACCTTAAATGTCCTTCCCCTACAATGATTGATGATTAATTTATATGCCATCCTAGAGTCTTCATCCAGTAGCTGATGGAAGCAGAAGCAGGCACCCACAGCTAAGCACTAAGCCGAACTCCTGGAATCCATGGGAGGAGTGATGAAGAAAGGGGTCAAGACCAGGCTGCAGAAACATATAGAGACAGCTGACCTGAACAAAGGGGAACTCATGGGCCCCAGACTGATAGCTTGGGAACCAACATAGGACTGACAGAGGCCGCCTGAATGTGGGAGTCAGTTAGGAAGCCTGGGAAGTCTATGGGGCCTCTGGTAGTAGATCTATATTTATCCCTGGTGTACAAATGGACTTTGGGAGCCCATTCCACAAGGAGGGATACTTTCTCAGCTTAGACACATGTGGAAGGGCCTTGGCCCTGCTCCAAATGATGTGACTGACTTTGAAGACTCCCCATGGAAGGCCTCACCCTCCTTGGGGAGCAGAAAGGGAAAGGGATGGGAGGGATCAATGGGGAACATGGGAGATATAGGGAATGGGAATTGATATGTAAAACAAGATTGTTTCTAATTTAAATTTTTAAAAACGTGAAAAAAGATATGTTTTCCATATTTAAAAATTAGGGAGAGCAAATCAAGTAAATAAAATGAAATAAAATAGCAAGAGTTACATTAGTCAAGGAACTCGAAAGGGGGGGTTGAATAAATAAAGTACCACAAATTTGATAACTTAGAAGAACAGACCAGTTCTTTGATGGACACAGAAGCAGCATCAACCAATCTAAATAAGCTGGTATCCACTAGAGGAGTGGAGTCATGACTAATAGTGTTCCAGAACAGAAACAGCATCACCAGATGGGGCTGCTGGCAAATTCTACAAAATATTTAGAGAAGAAATTGTGATGATTCCTCATAATCTCTTTCACAGGACAGATGTAGAATAAATACTACATCATTCATCCTACGAAACAGTACTAGCCTAACATCAAAGACAGCACAAGAAACAGTAACTACACAACAAAATTTCCCAAGATACAGATCAAAAGATCCCGAGCACCATATCAGTTTATGTATTAGTTGCTTTTCTGCTTGCTGTTACAAAATACCTAACAAAAATAATATTTAAAAAAGAACAGTTTTTGTGGTTCATAGTTCATTTGAAAGGACAGTACACTGTCAGGGATGGCGTGACTGTGAGGACAGCTCTAACTAGTGAGTCCTCAATACAAAATAAAATGGAATTGGTTGATATATAACTAAGCTATGTACCCCAACAAATGGGACTTATCCCAAGTTTGCAAGGCTTGGTACACTCAGCTATCAATCAAACATTCCATCTACCAACAGCCAAAAAGTTAAATGTCTTATAATACAAAAAACTGAATTTCAAAGTTTGTGATAGCTTATAATCTAATATAGGATGGCAGCACTATTCAGAGTAGCCAAACTCTATTATATCTGTGTAATTGAATCACTTGGTCTAGAAAGACGTGTATCAGCCTGCAATACATTTACTGGTCCAGATTCCCATGCTAATGATGGGGTTTAGCATAGCTTAGCCATGTCACAATTGCTTTCAGAGCTCTTCTAAAGTAAAAGTTTCCCAGCTAAGATTTCTGGAGCTGCCTGCCAGAGCCAGTCTTACCTAGCACCCTCAGGATGCACAAGGGCATCTTAATAATGCAGTGTCTGTAGGAAGGTAATACACAGTGGAATGCCTGAAAGGTCAGGAAGACACTGCTTTCCTCCCCATCTCTGTCACACACCACTCGTCAGGCAAACAGCCAGAGCTTTCTTAAATTGGGTTAAAAACTACAAACTCATTCCTTGGGTTTTTCTTGTAGCTCTGTAACTTGATATGTTCCTTCTAAATCATAGATTACTACCATCTCCTCGGTGATGGGGGGTGTGCTACTGACTTCATGTTCCCAACAAGGCTAACTTAGAACATTTTCTGCCATGTAAGAGAGGAGGACAAGCCATGTCCAATTCTCTATTCTGTTGCCTCTGATGTGAATTTGGTTTACAGGTGTTTCTTAATTTGCTTTGTTTGTTGTATACTAATGGCAGATGGAACAAAACTACAAGGGAGGCTTTTATGCTTTAGTGAAGGACAAGAACAATGTATAAGAAGGGTCAAAAGAACATACAACAGGTACTGTTTTTTATATGTTTAATCATAAGTTGCTAAGCATTTCTGTCTCATCAGTAGACTTGAACTCATGGTCCTGTAGTTAAACAGATTATTTTCCATCCATTTCCATAAAACTATAGTTTATAGAAAAGGTACAATCATATACTTAAGTAATGAAAACCCTACTGTCATAAATTCCTTTTGAAAAAACCATTGGCAGATAATTGAGTGTTCCATCTGATCTTCTGTTGTTCCATTTGGAGTAACTGCCTACAATCTAGATATTACCCAAGACAACTCATTAGGAAGAATAAAAAATTGTTTTGTCTCATGGTTTCAGAGGAGTCAGTCCACCATTCACTTGGACTAGGCCCTTGAGAAGGGAAAACATTGTGGCTGAAACTATAGAGCAGAACATAACTGTCCAGCTCATGGTGGCCAGGAAGCAGAGGTGAGCTCACTTCAATAACCAAGTAAGTACCTTCCCCAAGACTCAATAAGCTATGAACTATAAGAGAAATAACCCATTCTTGAAATCAGAGACCTCATAATCTCTCAAGAGCCCCACTGCTGCCCTAGGGATCAAACCTTCAACACCTGTGTTTTGGGTGACATAGAAACTAAAATATTGGATCCATCGCTTCCAGTCTTGATATCTAATTTAGGATAATTATGTCCTGCACCAGAACCATATAGTAAATGGTCTCATGTCAGGCTGGCTTCCTAAGTCACACATGTAAAAGAAACAGCATCAAAACCTGAAGGTATGACTTGACTCCCTAACCCTTCACATCTCAGTTGTTAGCTAATTGAAGACAGGCTGAAATCAGCACGAATTTATGTTGGTTCTCATTTTGTGCCATAGCCATAGTTCACTAAATCAAAATTGGTTGTCCTTGTCAAAGCATCTGTAAGCTTGCCAAGTCTATACCATGGGCACAGCTAATGCTATTCACCTGGAGGGCTGTGAGAGAAAATGATGGGAAGATATTGAAATTAAATGGTGGTGTATCTAACTAAGCAATATTGTGGGACTTGATACCTTTCTGAACTTTGTGATAGTTAGATGTGTGGAGATAACTGGTAGGTCACAGAACAATGTCGGAATGGTTGTCAAAGAGGAAATAAAATCATCATATGAGAATCCTAGGAACAGGTATGAATGACTATTTAGCAAAGAAACATGTCCTATTTCCAAAGATCTTATTTGATTATGACATTAAAAAATAGATCATAGGAGATATATTGATGGCATATAATGGCTTCTGGGAAGGGGAGACACGTTCTCCAGTAGCATAGCCTTTATCTAGTATGTTGTCCAGGTTCCTAAATAATCCCACACCCATATTTAAGGGGAAAAAACCTCTAATCCCAGTATTTTTTTGAAGACACGATAGTAGAAAGAAGACTTGTTGGGAAAGGGGGTACAGAAAAGTTGGAGAAAGATCAGAAAGGTAACAGGGTGAATATGATCAAAATACATCAGATATCTGTATAAAATTGTCAAATAATTAATTAAATATAGATCATAAGTCCAGAGGAACAGCTCAGTGATAACATGCTAGCCAACATACACAAATCCTGGGTTCATCCCTAGCACAAGAAAACTATCAAGTCATATACATATTTATATTAAGATTTTTGTTAAGTAAACTTTTATGATAGTCAAAAATATGTTTGTTCAAAATAAATAAAGACACCATGAGCAAACAAGTCCTCCACAGTCCAGCAGAAAATTCCAGGACACAGTAGCACTCACAGGTCAGAAGATGCAGCCCTGGACAAAAGAGAATTAGGTGTGACAGCCTGCCTCCTTCTCTTTCTCATAATCCAAAGGATAAAGGCGTGTTTAAGGTGTTTTTTTTTTTTTTCAGTCACTTTCAGATTATTTTCCTGAGTTTCTTCAAGGAGAAAAATCATATGCTTTGAAAAAAAAAGTATTTTTTTTTCTTTCTGAAATTTCTTTTATCCAAAAGCAGGGTAACATCCACCAGAATGTTACAGTCACCCATTCTGTATCAGGGAAAACTGATATAGAATTAAACTCTGTACAATTAAACTCTGGCTTTTTTTCTCCCTACTTTGGGCCTTGGAGTCTGGACAATTCTCTTAAATACTATTTGACCAATTGTCTTGTATTAAAAATTATAGCATTTTTGCCAACCAGATGCTGTATTCAATTACTTCTAGGAGCTCTTCTGTGGGTGCCCATAAAGATGGCTGCACTCCATCTTGGCACAAGGACAGAGAGTTCAAAGCTGTCCTTAGCAAGTCATAAGACCTAAAGGTCAAAGGTGTGGCTACAGAACGATGTTTGGCTGTCTTATTCTAAATAACAACAGACCTGAATCTGAGGTGTGGCTGCTCCTGACTTAAGGCTAAGAAGAAGTTGAATCTTAGGTGTGATTACTCCTGACCTCAAGGGTAGAGAACATGAAGTTGAAGCTAAGATGTGGTTACTGAACCCTTAAAATAAGTGAGGAAGAAAAATCTGTTTGTTCTGTATACATGATACTGTGTTCCCCTTTTTGGTTAAGGTATATAAGAGTGGTGAAAAATAAACTTGTGGCATTTCAGGATCTGCCCTCCTGACTTTTATTCTGTCTCTGTCTTTTCTTTATTGTCTATAGCTAGCCTTTCCCTCATCCACACTCCCCCACTCAATTATGAACTCCTTTCCCTCATCCGCACTCCCCTACCCAGGTAAGAACTTGGGGCTGCTCAATTGTTTCCGATTGCAGCCCCACAAAGACAGCCCCTGAATCTGAGTTTCTGTGAGCCAATCACTATGCTACATTAATAAACATGGCCAGAATCCCTCCCTAACAGATATTTATGAAGCAAGTATCGCATGA
Organism: Cricetiscus sungorus; assembly: GCA_030556225.1. Taxonomy (NCBI): domain Eukaryota; kingdom Metazoa; phylum Chordata; class Mammalia; order Rodentia; family Cricetidae; genus Cricetiscus; species Cricetiscus sungorus. The sequence goes on along the minus strand of JANBXA010000141.1, from coordinate 37,814,891 downwards.
CATATTATGCTACCCAATATGGTCTGTGCAATAATCATTCTTAAAGAAACCAGAAACAAACCATTCATATTATGTCTAGCAGAAAACTTTTATCCTTTGGGGAAGGTTGATACTTTTCTAGTTTGGTTACAGAAGAAGACATTGTGAAACACAGCTGGAAAAGAATTAACAGTGTGTATGGGTGAAACAGTGATACTCCAAACTGACAATCAATGGCTTCTGGGAGGGGTTTATTACCTGCCTGCCCTGTTACTCTTAGTTTGCAATCTTTCCTCTTCCAAATTCAGACCTTATATTTTTGATACTGAAAATGCAATTATTTTAGCAGTAATGATGGGCTGACAGTTTGTAGGGGCCAAGAGCAATAAGCAAATACTGTCTCTAAATCATTTAATTTGAAAGACACCCTCCTTTCTACCACAGTTTACAGTTATCACAATTGCACAAAGTTATTAATGTATGCTCAAGGTAATTTACATGAAATTCTCTCTCCGCTCATATAAATATAAATAATTACATAATTTTAATCTGAAAAATTTCTATCTAAACCACAAATTATCATAGTCTAGTTCAAATACGCTCAAAGAACTTACTAACTGGGACAGATGTAAGAGTAAGATCAAGACAAAAATACCTGGGTTCAGATAATATCTTTGTCTACTATTTCTTGGCTCACTGATCTTGGGAAAGTTGCAGATTTTAGATTCAGCTAAAGAAACAATGTGCATAAAACTGCACAAACATTAACATAGTGAGAACCAACAATGGCAGATTAAGTGTATGCATAAGCAATTTTCCTACACATACACAAGTATAAAAAAATCACTTGAGTTAGTAAATGCATTTGGTATTATATGACTATAGTCAAACCGCATCTTGTATTTTTCCACTGTTGAAACTAAGAGTGCCAAATATAATCAATAAGAAAAATCCACATCTAAACACATTATCATAAATTACAAGAACATCAAAAATCAAAGCAAAAATTCCATATGCTGTCAATTGGAGAGAAAGAACAAAGAACTTACAAAAGAACAATAATTAAACTGACATCACATATTTCAACAGGGACACTGAGAGGAAAAATACTATGAAGTAATGCTTCTTGCACTTAGAAGGAATAGGATATTTGAGTGTAGGACGTATCTGCTAACATGTTTACTTCAAAGTAAAATGGAAATAAAGAGACACTCAGACATGGAAGAACTCAGAAAGTTTACTATACAAAAATTCACTTTTAAAGGAAGCATTCCTAGTGCTTCACAGGACCTTTCTACCGTAGTCCTCCTCCCAGGGCTCGGGAATCATGGGAGAAGAGGCAGAAGAGAAAGACTGCAAGGCCCATGGGCAGAGGATGATTACATGACAGGTCCACATATGAACTCAGACCAACTGTGACTGCATGCCACAGTGATCAAGCCACTCAAAATTCCAGTATGCAGGGAGAAAAGTTGCATAACCCCACCCTTAGTTGAGAAACTATTGTCCACTGATGGCTTCTGAGAGAAGGGGAGTTTTCTTCAGGGATGTGACTCCTGAAAGAATTACCCATGTTTCAGTTGGCAATGCAGTAGATCACCCTGACCCATGTTCCAACTGGAGATCCAGTAGATTGCCCTGCTCCCATGGACAGACTGGCAGCATTGAAGGGACTCAATTGAAATTTGGAGGAAATATTGATAGGGAATGGGAGGATGGAGGAGAAATTGAAGTGAAGATAATGGGAGTGGACTTGATCAAAGCATTGTATGCATGTGTACGATTCTTAAACAAATTTTTAGAAAGTAAAGAAATGGGGGGAAGCTACTCCTGAGGCATAGGGGTAAAAGAGGGCAAGGAAAGCAAAGTAAAAATATAAAACAATAAGGTATGAGAGAAAACAAACTAAAGCCATTTTTGTTATATTATATACATCATCAACTACCCAACAAAAGGTAGCAAATTGAAATAAAAGTAAAGAACAAGGATCCACAAAACCACACAAGAAGCCAAAATATATCCACACCAAGACTGGGATTAGGAATAAACATAAAGACAGGCAGAGAATGTTGGAAGCATTTCTTTCCTTAAAGAAAAATAAGCATGGGCATTGTTTTTAATACCTTAAAGACCATTGCTAGACATGTATACTGTCTACACAACTTTCAACTGGCATAAAAATCTGCATCTCCAGTGAAAAATAAGAAAACAGAAAGACAAATGTACCTCTGGCAAGTAAGATGTCAAAAGTAACTAATGTAATCAATTTAATTTAAATGTAGTAGGGCCACAAATCAAATAATGGCATTCAAAATGGACTAAACAAAACAAGAAATAGTAATATTACCTCTAAGATAAAAACCAAAAATCAAAAGGATACAGAAGAGTTTTAAGGTAAAAGATGAACAAATACATTTAGGCAAGTTCAAATTAAAACACAACTATGACAGCAAATACTAAAAACTGACAATGGCAAATGAAATGTATGTAGCATCAGGAAGATGGCTGTTAGCTAAAGAAGAGAGGGTGAAGACAAGAAATTACAGGACTGCTCTTGCTGATAACTGCGTGCAAATGTTATGTACCAAGTAGGTAATTCAACCGCAGGCAGGATTATAGGAGAAGACACCAAATACTGTCACTCAAGCAATGGTCCTGCTGGGCAACATAGTAAGTATATCCTTTTCCTGGGACTCATCCCCATTGGTTATAACATTCCTAGATTCTAGATGCCTCTTCCCCTTGAGCTACTTCTCCTCTCCGTTCCCAATTGCAGCAAAACTCATTAAAAAAAAAAAATCAGCAAAATCCCTTCTCTTCTACTCCTTTCTACTTCTTTTGAGACCTCTCCAACCAACATCTCCCCCACTACTCCATGTAAACTGCTCCTTTCAAGGTCCTGTTATTTTCAGCATGCTGTCAGTGATCTATCATACATCCTCAAGTTTGCTCAAAGCTGATCACTTTGAAGCAATTTTGTAAGTTGTCTGGGTCATGTTGTTTAATCACAGCACTAGAAAGTAGTTAGTACAACATACTGCCTTCACCTGAGCAAAATAACTTGTTCATTAAATGACAATGCACTGGTCACTTTATGTTGCGTACCTTAGTGCTGGAGAAAAGGCTCAATGTTTAGGAATACTTAGTATTTTTCCAGAGGACCCCAAGTTCCCACTACTCATATCTGGCAACTCAATACCACCTGAAACTCCAGTTTCAGGAGATCATACACTCTGATCTGGCCATGGCATGCACCTGAACATACATGGCAGACACACTACCATGTACACACACACAAACACACACACACACACACACACACACACACACACACACACACACACACACACACAAATAAATAATAAATGTCTTTAAATTCATTGCCTTTTTACATCTACCAGACCTAAACTATTTCACAACCTTGTCTGATCCAAATCCATTTCTTTTCTTGAAAAACATATCCTCAACTATCTTAATCTACCACATAGATAGAGCCTGTAAATATGTGTCCTATTTAGATTTTAACTGTCAACTTGATAGAGCCTAGAGTCATCTGAGACCAGCTAGGTGACTTCCATAACTGATTATTTTTAAATTCACCCAAAAGCAAGTAGAGTCACAGGCTTATTTATGGTGTTACCTCTGCAACAATATTACAACTGGATAAGAAGTTAAACTATCATTACTCAAAGATGCCAAAGATACCATCATATATAACAAAAAGTAAATAATACCAAACTCCTAGACATTTTAAAGAATGATCAATAAAGTTACTAGGTAAATTATCAACTTTAAAAAAACAAACAAAAAACCATTTCTTTATCCCACCAATTACAGCAACAACAAAATTTAAAAAAAAAAAAAAAAAAAAAACTTTCAAATGATACACTTCTAATTTACCAGATAAGTTTAACCATAAATTTATAAAGAAAATCAAACACTTTCAGAAATATTTTTAAAATCCAAATGAAATGGGGTCATGGATGAAATACTAGTATATGATGCAGAATTATTCAAATTTGTCTTCAAAGACATTTCAGGGGGAATCAAAATTCCAACATAATTATGTTGTAAATAATAATACATTGTTTCTGAAATGTAATGGGAAGAATAAAGATCTATAGATCTAAGGTGACTAAAAAAATGTTGAACTTACAACTTGCCAATGCCTGAGGATTTTTTTTTTTTTACATCTAATAAAAACAATTGCGCTTCAAAAAACTTGTTTTTAAGCAAGAGCAAAGAAGAGTTGTGTATGGCAGCCAAATCATAGGATATAGAGATCTGGCTCAAATTCACTTGCTTGTTATGTGACTCACAAAAAGAAAGACTGGAAAAACAAAACAAACAAACAAACAAAACAAAACAAACAAAAAACCAACTTGTTTCTCCTTTTATTAAAGACAAGGAAGTGTGTCCACTGTTGCTTCTTTCTACTCTTAAAAATACAATCTCTGATACTGCCAAACAATTGAAAGTATTTTCCAATCCAAAACCATTAAGTAAATAAAGAGGGACAGAAAACAGTGCAGTCTCTAGGGGATGAGATGGCTCAGTGGGTAGTGACTACTGTACAAGCTCGCCAATCTTAATTCAGACTCTGAGCACACACATGAAAAGCTGAACAGAGGCTCCTGCAATCCCAGCCCTGGAGTCATAGAAACAGGAAGATCTCTGGGGCTCTTTGACAGAGAGGTTAGGCTCATTGGTTCTCGATTTATTAGTCAGGACACATTTGGGGGTCAAATGACCATTTCATAAAGGTCGCCTAAGGCCATCAGAAAACACAGATACTTACAGAACAACTCATAACAGTAACAAAATTGCAGTTATGAAGTAGCAACAAAAATAATTTTATGTTTGGGTGGGGGTCACTGCAACAAGAGGCTGGATCGCAGCATGAGGAAGAATGAGAACCACTGGTTTAGCTGAACCAGCAAGTTCCAGATTCAGTAAAAGTCTCAAAACATGGGTGGAGAATGGTTGGCAGTGAGAACTGACATTGATTTCTAATCCGCATACACACAAGCCTATATGTAAGCATATTTGTGCGCACACAAAGAGGCAATAACTTAAGAAATAAAACGTGTGAACAGATTTGCTGCTTTTGGGTGATGTAAGGCAGAAATATGGTAACCCACACGTTAAACCACTCCTCTTGGAAGTTGATGTTCTTTTTTTCATCGGAGACACCACCAGTCAGTTCTACAGGAAAATGAAGAAAGCTACAGAACACGCTGGAAACCCTGAGCCATAATAACTCGCTAACATATTCACAGCATGTTATTTCTCTTCTTTAATTTTCCTTATCCAAATAATAGGAATAACAACTTTTGCCTTCCCAACACAGCCTTTTAGGAGATTGATGAAGAGTTTGCCACATGTGCTTATTTTAAAGCAGAGACAAATGGTGGTCGGAACAAAACTCTGGCAGAATTCCCCGTGCTCTCTGAGGACAGACGCACTGCTTACTGAAACGTTCTCATCTGTGCTGTGACGAAAGAATACCACCACATGGAAGAAGCTTGTACTACTCCATGCCTCCCACCGCCCATCTTCCCTCCCCTCCCACCACTGCTGGGGTCACTGGAAGGCTTGAACATCTCTTCCTGTCCTCACAGACTGATAATACTTCAAGTATTAGCTTTTCCCTGCTTGCAGGTTTCCCAGAAAGAAAACCAATTATGTCCTCTAAAAATAGAAATTATATGGAAACAAGTGGATCCGCATCTGCTGAAATGTAAGCACTGGAAAGAGTGGGGCTTATCTGAATAACCACCAGGCACCTTGGAAATTAAGCAACATTATCCAGCTTGATCTTGTTCAGTGGCTTCCTTCACAGCCCACGCTTCCCCTCAAGGGCTCCTGCCGGCCTTGTGTATGATCAGAAGGTGGTAGTAGAGGGCCCAGAAGGTTCAGAAAGGCAATGCCAAGAGCTCACATTACTGTTGATGCTGATTCTGACAATCCAGAACCAGTAACATTGGGTTCTTGGTGCTGGTTGTCCCATTTGTGCTTATGTGCTAATAATAACCAAGAAAAGTGCATGCTTTACACAGAATAGAGCAAGCAAGAATTACAGAAAGCCATGGAGATAAAGACTTAAGTTTTGATGGAGTGTCTACAAGTGCCATTCCAGTCACTGGGAGGGTGAGGGCTACAGCAGTCCAGACATGCAGAAACAAAGACCGGCTCAGAGCTGATGTGTGCTGCCTCAATGTGGACCTTGTTCTCAGTCAACCTTAGCAGTGCTGGCAAAGGATGTCCTCCCTGACATCAGTCACTGTTCCTCTCCAGGCCCCGGCCCCAGCCCCAGCCCTACACAGACACCTGCCCTTATGTCAGCTCCGTGTCCTCGTTCTTACTTCCATTTGGAATTGCCCTTCTCACTGTTTCCATATCCTTTCATTTTCCTGCTCATTATTCTCATCTCAACTTAAAACGGTACGTTCCAGGCAGTGATTCCTTATTTACCCTCTGAACAGATCTGCAGTACAACTCAGAACCTCTTTGTGGAATACTTGCCATTCCCTGACCTTTCCAGACCATCTCTCTGCCAGATCATCAGCTCTGGGAGCTGAAACTGTTCTTTCTAATGTATCCCCAGAACCTCCTTCATGGTAAGTTCCCTGAGCTAACTACTGATCACTGAATGCTAATAGAAGGTTCTCCAACTATCCGGTATTGCGAAATTTGTGTTTGAATTTTACAGAGACATTGCTCTTCTTTACAAATATATAGCACAAAGATAGTTATGGTGGGCATGATTGGAAAATCATATATGCAATGCATATTGCTTATTCATGGTAACCAACACATGAGATAGAAAATTGTAATTATGTCAATAGTAATATTGTTAGAGATAACTAAAATTTTATTTCAATATATTTATGTCTTATAAGTAGTATTCATGTAAATCCTAAGTTATTGAAGTCATCAAAAATACATTGGCCTGCTAAAATTACCCTTAAATGAATTTCATTCATTGAGTTTGTTACTCCATCATAAAGGTCAATACTCTGGTTTCTGTAGCAACAACAAACTAAAAGGGGTCCTCTTTAAATAAAACAAAAAATATGCCATATATAGAGTTAATGTATCAGGCTCACAAAAAAAAATAGAATCTTTTGTTGGGGTAGAAACAAAATAATAACAAAAGCTTTTTAGGGGGTGGGGGAGAATACTGAATTGGTACATCCATGGTCATGTAACAGAAATCTCCAAATTGTTTTGTTTTAATCATATGATAAAAGTGGCAGTTTCTTAGCTGCTGTGTAACAGTTTTCTCCCAGATTGAAAACATTCCATCCTCCACAGAAGCCCTTTAAACCCAGAGGTAAGCAACTCAAAATAGATTCAGGAAGTCCCTGAAAATGACTAGATTCAGAAGGCCCTTCCCTGCCAAATTAATAAAAGATGCAAGGAAGCCACTTAGACAAGCCAAGATGCAAAGACACCAAGACCAGATCAGCTTTCTGGAAGAAGCAGAAACCAGCTGAGCCTGCCTGGAAGAGGTTTAGTCCAGAAGTTACTTGGAAAGGACACTCTCCAATCTGTTGAGCTGCCTGCCGGCTATGTAGTGAGCTCTGTTTCCTAACTTTTGTTAACCATCACCTATGCTTGCAGTGGGCATTGGTAATTCAGCTGTCTTTGAGTCACTTCTGCTCCTGTAAGTAATCCCAGTAAAACATATTAGTTTACCAAGTAGTAGTTTAGAAATATCAAGATTTTGGTCAAAAGAATTCCCTGTAGGATTTGTGTGTGTGTGTGTGTGTGTGTGTGTGTGTGTGTGTGTTAGACTGAAGTTTATCAGATGTTTGCCTGTCTTAGAATTCTCTTCTAGAATGGATCAGAAGTACACCAAACAGCAGTAATCAAGAGGAAACCTAGTATCTAAACATCACTTTGCATTTATAGAACAGCCAATCCTGAACATTGTCAAGAATTGTCTAATTTGAAGTATTTTCCCAATAACGAAAATATTCAAAAAAGCTAACCACTACCTCATAAAACTGAAGTGGCAGTTCAAGCAAAAGAACACCAGCATTGATGAGGGACCCTTTCTTTTCTCGCCATCAAGTTTTCCAGAATAGTGCTCCAGGGTTCATACCTCCTCATCATTATACTCTTATCCTTAACTCCATGGCCTCTAAAATCTGATGCTCTGGTTCTGTTCAGTCATTCAGCCTTTCTGTCTACTCTTGCTGACAGCCTGACTGTCCATATGAATGAGAAATTCTACAGCAACTCATTTTTAAGATTTATCCTCATACAACAGGGGAATAAATGAAGTATGTTTAATTTGGGATGGAAGCCAACACTATCATGGGATAAAGGACTTGTTTTTATACAAAGTAAGAAAACTAAAGATAGTTATAAGGAAAACTGTCAACTCAAAAAAAAAGAAGATCTGAAGAATGATGGTCTTAACATTTATAAGGGTAAAAATTCAAACGTGTACGTTATCATTTGAAAAAAGCTATCATGTGATTAAGTCTTGGAAGTTCATGCTATACAATAATTGACTGGAAATTTTCAAAGCCATTTTATTGCTGTTGGCTTTGTGTTTTTCCAAAGCCATTTCCTATTGATTCAGCACACCGGGACACCATCACCAGATATGAGTTTCCACTTTGCTGATGGGATGGCATCCAAGAACCACATTATATTGGAGACAATAAGCACTTTGCTTTTGGAAGGAACCATTTGTGTGGGAAAGTAGAGAACACCTCTGTCTCACAGATCTCTAGTCTCTTCTGGGATTGAGTTTCCCCTCTCCACACAACCCTGCAATTTAGGCTGTTGGTTGCTGATTGTGCCACCTGGGAAGACCAGCTTCCAACCCTGGGATGGGATGGATTATTATTACCTATTTTGCTTCACTACAAATTACCTGAAGGTTTCGTGTATCATTAAAGGCATATTTGTAAAAAACAAAAAAGACTAAACAACCATAAACTTCAGAAGTAGATAACAGAGATCAGCACATAAGTATATGCCACACTTAGAACTCTCTTTTGTCCAATATTTGAGCCCAATAGGAGAATAATTACAGGTGAGAGGAACTAAGTTATTCCTCCAAGTAATCTCTGAGGGTCAAGACATTTTTCTGCAAAATGAAGATAATATTTATTCTTTAGACTACATAGGATGACTATGAAAAAGGAAAAATATACAAAATCATTACACAGAGAACACAAATACAGATTATTTTGTTGGGTCGATAAGATGTCAGATGTTTGGGTTTGACAATAGGAATTTTTCCCTAACTACCAAAGAGTGAACAGCTGGCTTTAATACATTCCCAGCTTGCTGCTTTCACAGGTATATAGGCATGGTACAACTGATTGAGTTTATTTTACTTTTCACAAAACCAGGTAATGACGCTAAGTGGACAAATTAATCAACCCATTGGGAAATGGCACAAGACCATATCAATCATTTGGAAGCTCCCAGATGACAAAGGCAGACTAATGACTCAGCCCATTTAACAACTAGCAAATGACAGGCTTGCCAATATCAAGAGCTCAAAACATCAGAATCCAAAGTAAATCTCTGAAAAACTTCCAAATCCAATTCCATCCATTACCAACCACACCTGCCTGCGGGGTTGTGTTATTGCTGTTGCCAAGAGCACAGTGCAAAGCCAGGAAGGGCAGATTACAGGGAACATATTCCTGGAATGAGACAGAGTGCTTGATATTTTCCGAAACAAGTCTATCAGTAGTTACAGCACATAGCTCTGCAATAGTTAACACCCAAACCTGACTCATTTGTATCTATAGAAAAGAACTCACCTTGTCATGAGGACCCAAAAGTTAAGTACGCAATCTCAACTCAATAAACTATTAAAGAGGAGCTGTATGTGAAACACTACATAGCCCTTGGGTTACAAAAGCACGCTAGCATCAAGTAAAGGCAACCAACCTTTGTCCATGACAATAATATGCAAGGCCCTACAACTTTAGAAGCCAAAACTATAGAATTTCCTTCTCTAGGGTATGGTATGAAGAGAACTCCAGAAACTGCTTCCTGAAGGAAGTGCCATGAGCTGATCTTCAAAGGCGATCAGGATTGTGCCAGGCATGCAAGCAACAAACTTCAGTTCTAGTAGAGGTCATGCATGACAGGAATAAGCTAGCCACGACTGGAGAGCTGAGGCAAGTAAGTACACCAGGTGAAGTCTGGATTGTCCTTACATTTGGACTAAGCCTTTCAAGTTTTCTTGTAAAAAAAAAAAAAAAAAAAAAAATTGTATTATGGAGAGTTAGGTGTAACGTGTAGGTTTTTCCCTGCCGCCAGTCTGGTCCCGCCCACTTCTGACACCATTGTGTTATGAGCACATTTTTTCCCTGCCGCCAGTCTGGTCTCTCCACCATGCCAGCCCCCAATAACATGCAGAGACTCTGTATTTGACACCTGTTGGCCAGTTACTATCATTGTTTATTGGCTAGCTCTGTTTTAATGATTAACCCATTTCTACTAGTCTAAGTATTTCCACGTGGCTTATCTTACTGGCCAGAGAGGCTGGCTGGCATTCTACCTCTCTGGTCTCTCCATGTTGACTCCTCCTTCCTACTTCCTCTTTCCTCCTTGTCTCCTAGCCCCGCCTATCTTGCTTCCCCATTGGCCGACAGTGCTTTATTCATTAACCAATACAAGAAACATATTTATAAAATAACATCTCCCATCAGTTAGGATTGCATTCCTTCTGGAAGGAATGCTGGGGTTGTTGGGAATATGCATGATAAACTTGAAAAGATCTGCCGAATCCTTTTAGATCCACACACTGGCAGCTAAGGTTTCTTGGGAACAAACCTGAGATAGACGGGGTCAAGTGTCCCATGATGCAAATGATGACAAAAAACACTACTTTCAGTAGTGAAATATAGAAAGACGTTTTAGGAAGCAAAGCCAAAGAAGTCCAGTGTCTATCCAAATGACTCGGCCCCAGTTGAAGAGGGTAGCGTACAAATACAGAGGATAGATCAACACTCTGATCTCAGAATTAGATAGTTACAAGGCAGGAAGAGCAGGAGAATGAATTCATACAAGGAAATCCCCATGATATCTGCATGCTCGGCAAATGGAAGAGAAGAGATTAAAGGTGAGAAACGGAAACAAAATCCAAAGGCATGAACAACAGTGGAGACTTCAGTCCAACCAGACCAGAATCTTAGGGTCACCATATCTTATCAGGGCTGAGAAAATTCTCTTTTCTCAGAATTCAACTATAATAACAGCAAGAAACCTTTCAAAACAGAAACCTGCTGAGTTGAAAGCTATGGTGCACATTCTCCACCATGTGGCCTATGCTGGGAATCCAGAGTAACTGTCATGATCTCCCTCCCTGAGTACTGGCCTGAGAAATACCTCTAGCTGGAGAGGGACAGCTCTTAGCCTGATCCCTGCATTGTTCCACATGATGAAAATGTTATTTTAGCCAAAGTAACTGGGAAAAAATCCAAATAAATAATAATAATTAATATATTGGAAAGATGATTTTGTGGATACCAAAATAATTCAGAGAATTATTAATATGTGCTTTTAAATCCTATATTCTTATAGATTCAAAAGTCTAAAAGAAATAGATAGGTTTCTAGAAACACATGATATACCAAAATTAAGCAAAAGGGTATAAATAGCAAGCAATGAGGTTCAAGCAGGAATAAACAGCCTCCCAACTTTAAAAAAATAATCTCAAACCCAGATAGAATGACTGCCAGATTTTCAGAGAGGAACTGACACTGGTGTTGTTCCGCTGTTCTGTAAATCAGAATGGGAAAAAGATTGTTACTAAATTCACTTTGCAAAGCCAAATTGGTTCGGGATCCTACAGAAAAAGAAAATGATGGGCCAATCTACCTGACAAACATAAATATTGAAATTTTCTATAAAGTATCTGAAAAATGAATTAGAATAATTCATCAGAATAATTCATCATAGTCAAGTAAGTTTATTCCAAGGACGAATGAAGTATGGCTCAAAATATGCAAATCAATAAATACATCACATTAACAAACTCACAGGCAGAAATCGGGTGACAGTGTCAACAGAGACAGAAGAGGCACATGGCAAACCTCTCATCTCTTATGATGAAAGCCGTAGAGAAACAAAGAACAGAAAAGTAGAAGAGACGTGTGTAACAAAACCATGTCAGTACTTTACTAGGTAGAGAAAGACTCTAAGCACCAACTGCAACCAGATAGTTGTGAGACAGAGGTGTCCACTTTGCTAGAAAATAAAATAAAATAAAGAAAAAGCATACATGTAGTAAAGAAATCAAGGTATCCCTGTTTGAAGATGACTAGCTTCTGTGCATGAGACCCTAAGGACTTCACCAGAAAACTGTTAAAATATACACATACCATCAGTAATGTACCAAGATGCAAAATCAGTTCACAAAATTCTGTACCTTCCCTATATAACAACAATGAACACACTGAGAAGGAAATCAGGGAAACAACTCTATTGGCAATAACTTTAATGGGAAAAAACACTCCATAGAAATTAACCTAACCAACATGGTAAAATAATGTAAGTGATAAAACACTCCTGGAAAACAATTGAACAAGACACTAGAAGCTGGGAAGGCTTTCCATTCGTTCCCATAGGTCAGCTGAATTAATGTTGTGAAAATGGTTATTTTAGCAAGAAATAAATTAAAGATTCAGACAATCGAATCAAAACTCCAGTGGCATTCAGAGAACTAGAGAAAACAACCCTAAATTTCATATGGAACCACGAAAGACTTCAAATAACCAAAGAGATCTTAAACAGAAAGAGAAATCCTGGAGGTACCATAATACTTGATACCAAATTATAGTATGAAAGTATTATAAAAAAAAACAAAAAAGGTCAGGGTATTGGCCAAAAATCAGAAAAACAGACCAATGGAGTGATAGAGAGGATAGAGAAATAAACCCAGCTATTGATGTAAGGTCATCTAATTCTTTACACGGGTCAAAAATACTTTAGAGAGAGTACAGACTCCTCAAAAAGCAGTGCTGGGAAAACTCGATTTTCATGTAGAGATGAATAAAAATCAATCCATCACATTCACTCCACACCAAAAATAATTAATTAACAGTGGATCAAAGATTTTGATGTGAGTTTTGACACTCTGAATCTACATTCAGTTGGGCCCTGTTTACAGTTTCAGGAAGTGAGTCAGTGACTACCTTGATGGGAACATGGCAGTAGTCAGACAGCCATGGCACCAGAACAAGAGCTGAGAGCTCACAGGTTGAGTCAACAACCACAGGGCAGGGAGGCTACTCACTAGGAATGGCCTGAGTTTTTAAAACCTCGAAGTCCACCCCCAGTGCCATACCTCTCTCAACAAGGCCACATCCTCTAATCATTCCACCAACTGGGGGACCAAGCATATGAACTTATGGGAGCCATTGTTATTCAGCTACCACACCAATAAAGGAAACAGTCTCCAGGGTGACGAGACATCCCTTCACCAGGGTGAAGAGACAGAATGGAAGAGAATCTGTGCCTACTACATATCTGACAAGGGAGTTGTTATTAGATATAAAATGTACCCCACAGTCTGTTTGGATACTTGGCTCAGCTAGTGTTGCTAATTGGGGAAGGTTGTAGAACCTTATGGTCTTGTGTCATCAACCTCAGACACAAGACCCCTTTGGGGTTGAATGACCCCTTCACAGGGGTCACCTATGACCATCAGAACATACCAAAATTTATATAACAATTCATAACAGTAGCAAAATTGCAGGTATGAAGTAACCACAAAAATAATTTTGTGGTTGGAGGTCACCATAACATGAGGAACTACAATAGAAGTTTGCAGCATTGGGAAGGTTGAGAACCTTTGGGAGGTTTGGGAGGAGAAGGCTTGTTCAAGGAAGTGGGTCACAGTGGGAAGACTAGAGTTGTTGTAGCTTGCTCTCACTTCTTCACTCTCTGTCCCCTGGTAATAGATACGATGTGGTCAGAGGTCTCCTCTCCATCTCCATGCTGTGCCTATCATGATGGAATGTATCATCTCCAACTACAAAAAAAATAAGCCCTTCCCACCTTAATTTACTTCCTGTCAAAGAATGAAAAAAGTAATTGATATAGAAAGTGGCCCTGAGAAGTGAGAGTGCTGATGTTATTAACTCATCCACATGGTTCTTGGGCCTTTGGAGCTGGACATGGAGGGATGTGAGTAGTTTACACTCTGGGCTGGATAAATCCAAGAGAATTGTAAGCTTGCTGAGAAATTCTGGTGGGAATTTGGAAGACCACAAGGCTGAGAGAATTGAGTGACAACAGAGATGTGGCTCAGGAAGCCTCAAGAACTGAGTTAAAGGCCATTCGAGCTGTAGTCTGCAAGGGAGACTAACTGCATTCTACCCAGGCCCTGAGAACACTCATGAGGCTAACTTTAGAAGTAATAGATGAGGGTCTGTCTTGGCATAGGAAATTCCAGGAAGAAGAGCACTAGAGTTATTATTAATCATTCAGCACTCTTATCCAGCTCTGTAGTGAAAAGAATGAAAGGTACAGAAATGATAGAGCTGAAAAGCTTTCTGAACCCTATGTACCAGACATGGAGGTGCAGGATTTGGTATTTTCCAAGCTTGCTTTCAGTCTTACTTTGGTCTGGTATGCCTTATACCTCTGTTTTGGAATGGGATTATCGCTGCATCATTGTATATTATTGGAAGCATATAACTTTGTTTTTTTAAGGCATTTATTATTATGAGACTGCTTTGCGTCTCAGAATAGATTGGAGACTTTTGAAGTATTGGGATTGTTAAGGAGGGTGGAGACTTTGAAAGTTGGGATAAATGCATTTTGCATTATGAGACAATCATGAACCTTGGAGGACAGAGGCGTACTGCTGTGATTTGTATGTGAAATGTCCCACATGGTCACATGTGTTTGAATGCTTGGTCTCCAGTTGGTAGTGTATTGTTTGTTAGGCTGTGAGATGTCTATGTGCTCACTGGAGACGGGCCTTAAAGTTTTTCATGCCAGTTCCATTCTTGGTCACATTCTGCTTCCTGACAGTAGTGCCATATGACCAGCTTTACATCTCATCCCACTAACATTAGCTCCTTACCAGAAAACAAGTAGCAGCAGGAATGTTGGAGAGAGTATTTACACACTGTTAAAAGGAATATAAATTACTTTAGTCACTAAGATACCAGTACAGTAGTATCTATAATATCTAAACATCAAAAAGCCAAAAGTAGAACTACATGATCCTGCTTTAAAACTGCATAAACTTGAATAAACCTAAAGGAACCAAAGTCAGAGATACCTGCACAGCCATGCTTACTGTGGACCACTCATAACAGACAACTTTAAGTCATGTTAGGGATCCTTCAGTAAAGGATTAAGATGAACACCATAGAATTTGGTATATGGACACCATAAGTTATTTTTCAGCTATAAGAAAAAAGTGAAATAGAGTGATAAGATGTCTTAGAGGGTGATGATTTTTTACTGCTTTGTTAGGTGGAACCCAAATTAGAGAGGGCTGATTCCTACATGATGTCTTATGACCTCTACATGTACAGTCTCTGCATATATTTGCCTGTGTGTGTGTGTGTGTGTGTGTGTGTGTGTGTCTTTAAGTTTAACTGTGAGTGTTTGTGTGTGTCTTTGTGTGCTTGTCTTTGTGTATCTGTGTGTGTTTATCTGTGTGTGTCTCTGTATGTGTATCTGTGTGTGTGTCTATGTATCCCTGTGTGTATATCTATGTGTTTCTCTATGTGTGTATGTCTGTGTCTCTCTGTGTGTATTTCTGTGTGTCTCTATTTCCCCCTCTCCCTTCCTCCCCTACACACACAAATACACACTAAACTAATTTAAAATCTTGCACATAGTGAGACCTTATCTCAAAAAAAAAAATGTGATCATGTCATTTTTAGAAGGATGGAATGTAAGATCATCATATGAAAATAAACAAGACTTGAACTGGTGGGATGGCCCAGTCTGCAAAATAAACAAGACTCGGAAAGAATAATACTATGCTTTCCCTCATATGTTGAATCTAGATTTTAAGGAAGATATATAGAGTTAAAGGGGCCTGTTTAGAGTAAGTGAAAGACACTGGATGGACAGTGGAACAAGGGACAGTGAAGAAGGTGAATATGGTACAAAATCATTGTACACAGATGTGAAATATAGTAATAAAACCCATTATTTGTGCAAAAAGTTTATCTTTATTATTTTAAAAATAGTCAATAATAGCAAACTTTTAAATGTTACTATTAAGTTATTTGTGTATTTTAAAGTCTCCGATGGTGACTAAAACTTGCTAAGCAGTGAGCAATGGCTATATGTTAGTAGGAAAACTTCTAAAATATAAGAACAAAAACGTGACATGTATACACAAGATTATTCAGTCATAAGAAAAAATGATATTATGTCATTTGCAGTAAAATGGATGAAACTGTAGGATGTTATGCCAAGTGAAATAATTCAGACACAGAAAGACAAGTCACACATATTCTCTCTCACATGTAGATGCCAAAAAGTCGATCTGAACCTGAAACCATGATTACTAACCTGGGGAGGAGTGAGGAGGAACTAAACAGATTGGGTAATGGATATCAAAACTGGAAATGATAAATTCTAGTGCTCTAAAAAACAACGTGTGTCCTGTAGTTCAGAGGAAGCTAAGAATGCTTTCTGGATCACTAAAAGAAATGGATCTCAGAGATTCCAAACACAAATTGGTGATGGTGGATATTAGTGACCTAGACTTCATCAGTGTGTATGTATTAAATAACACACTGTACCTTATAAATTTGCACACCTATCACAACTCAATGACATTTTTAAAAGTGTTTAAGAAGATGGAAATATATATATATATATGCAATATACATATACACATATACTCCAATTTGACCATTACACCTTATGTCCCTCTAATCATTACACTGCATCTCATAAATATGCATGATGACAATTAAATTAACTTAAAACTCATCGCTGCTTAAATTCAACATCCCTGTCCAGTGTACTTCATCACACACCCACCCAGAGAAATAAAATATTTTGAAGTATTTCTGTCATATTACATCATATTATGTATGAAAAGGGATTTAAATGCCTATTCGTCATATAAGATGTGTTTCTTGTCGAGCTTAATTCTGTAATTAATCAAACACAAATTAAGTACGGAAAACTCTCCTCTCCATCAGGAGACAATGAGGTCGTCCCTGCTGGAGGCCAGACCCTGGATGGCTTTCTCCATGACTACAGTAAGAGGGCAAACTAAGTGAAGGGCAGGAGGCATGAAAGCTCGGAGACACCACAGGAGAAAGAGCCTTACTGAGGAGATTGTCAATGCAGCCTTTCAAGCATGGGTAAATTTGAGCAATTTGAATCTGAGAGTAAATGAAAGCCATAAACAGACCAGACTCAAAAGAAGAAAACAAGCAGAAGGTGATGGAATTGGAGAAACGGGGGGTATTTAGATAAATTGGGTATCTCTTGCGTGTGTAATAGTATTCAGAGATGTGATTTTCAGAAGTACCCCCACAACAGCTGCAGTACAATGGAAAGTGCATCATTCTATTAACGGCACGTTGGCCCAGAGTCTATCAAGTTAAATCCTCCTCATTGTATCTGGGTCATGAAAAATTGCATGCAAGGAAATTAACATCAACAAGACATCACTTCTTGACTACGAATCTCCTGCTCTTTAAATTTTTCTCAATGCATAAACAATCAATAAAAAAGACAACTACAGAATCCCAGCAGCCAAGTTTAAATTGCTGAGCACTAGAACTGAATTTTGTCAGTCCTATTGTGAATTCATAGGTGAAGAAGCCTTTCGGTGCTTAGGAGCCGTCCCCAAGAGCAGAAATGATACCACTGTCCAGCCAAGAAATTTGTGAGAGCTGCCAGCATCTCAGCATTAACATACAGGAGAGAAACTGATTCCCAAAATTACTAAAAGCAAGAATTCTCCCTGATCAGTTTCACTGAGCATGACCTGTCCTTTCTCTACTGCACTTTACAATGATGAAGTCGCTGAGCAAGATGTACTAGCCGTCTATTGTTCTAGTACAGAATGGGGGGGGGGGGGACTTTTCAGGCTCCATAGAACTGGCCTGAAAACAGTTGCAGAAATCCATTTCATTTACTTCTGCCTTTTTGGTTTCACTCAAATCTGAATGAGTGCTTCTCCTGGGATTTGTCAGTCATCAAAATGGCTGCTTCCCCTCTTCACTCTGTAAGGCAATTTTGTTCCCCACACATCCTGCCCATCTGCGTAGGACTGCCACCCATCATTAGCAGCCTGGAAGGAAGGCACTGACCTCTCATGCTTCCTGTGAGCCAAAAGCAATTTCAATTTCCTTCATGCATTAACTCACAGTTCAAAAAAAATCATGTGAAATACGCTAATAACAGTGTTCCTATTTTATCAAGAAACATGGGGATTAGTAATGGGCATGAAGGAAAATTCCTGAATGAATGACATAGCCCAATCAAACAACTATTTCAAATCTAGCAGTATTCTCTGAACCATAATAAACAGTAGTATATTGAAGTCACCTATGAGAAAGTAAATACAAAATACATATAGTGAGTACTTTTAGCATAAAGAGGGGAAATGGTGTGGAAATTGGTGAATATGGGAAAATACTGTGAGGCATATAGACCAGAACCCTACATGATACCTTAGAATAAACCCATCCTTCCCCTTCCCTCCCCTCTCCTGCTATCTGCTCCCTACCCCTCCCTGCTCCTTACCCCTACCCCTCTCCCTTCCTCTCTCTATCTCTCTATAGTTCTCTATCTCTGTCTCTATCTATCTATCTCCATTCTTCCTCCCTCTGTCATTATTTATTCCACCAAAATGTCATAGATGTTTTCTTCCTTAAACACTAAGGAATTGTTTGAGGCAGCTCCCTCTTGGTGCTTATATAGTTACATCCTGGTTATTTGGGACTCTTATGCCTTATCATGTCTGAAATAGTCGGTGACTCCCCACCCCGTAACTTAAGGGTTTTCCTCACATCTCATAGCTCAAATTCCAGAGTGACTATTTCCAGCTCTGCATTCTGGTCCTGTACACAGTCTCTGGAAACACCAAGGAGATGGCCCTATTTTAATACAAAATTCCATCCTTTCCGTGAACATTAGAAAGCCAAGCTATTCTATTCCTGCCTCTGCCTGCATGACACTCTGAGAGGAGGCCTCTGGATTGGGCTCATAGAAAAGCAATGGTAATTTACTACATTTAATTATTTTCCTGATGCCAAAGTGTTGTTTTAAAGTGACCTAGAAAACTATGGAAATGGTAACAAAATGCTACAATGGGCCTCTGTGATTTCTCATAAAAATGTCAATGTTTGTGAACACTTGGACATGTGGATTATTAAGAATTTTACATAGCCACCTTCATTCATAAACATCTACTTAAGGCTTTCTACACACTGGTACTTTTCCAAGTACAGGGGCCCAATGATGAGTGCGGAAGATTCTCTGGCCTGTGGAGTTTCTGTTCTAGTTAGGGAAGAAAGAGGATGTTAAAACAATGATGTTCTAGGTGTTGTTGCTGAAGAAAGACTACAATAGGAAGAACGGATGGGTTTTGGCAGTGATTTCTAAGCAGGTAGGTTTATTCACTAACTATGTAAATTTGTTGCATAATCTTCTGACTCTACTTCCCCAGTGCTGGCATTGCAGGGATGCCCAAGCTATGGGGTTCTGAGGAGGAAAACTTGAGGGTTTAGTGTATGCTATTTTGTTCTTTGATTGTGGCTAAGTATGGGAGTTAGAAATAGGATGCTCCATGTACTCCAAAGACAGCAGCTTTCCTTGTGGGTTGGGAAGGAACATGCACATGAGTTATAGGTGCATGCACAGGGGCCAGAAAAAAAAACATCATGTTCATGTTTCCTCTGCCTTATTCCCTTGAGACAAGGTCACTAACTGATCCAGAATCTCCTCATTTCAAGCAAGCTGACAAACAAGTGTGCTCTCAGGATCAGCTTATCTCTGGCCATGATACTGGGGTTTCAACCATTTAGGTACTGAGAATTCAAACTTGGCCATTGGTCATGAGCACCTATCCACTAGGGAGATTCCCCAGCCCACCTTCCCAGTCTTTCTAAAGGTAACAAATTTAAGAGTACAATCATCCAACAGTGGAGCCCTATGTATCAAGCCTATGTACCGGAAGGCTGGGAAACAGCTCTTCACAAGTCTTCAGGATGCCAGCTTGTGAATAATGACTTTAAGCTTCCCAGATTTCCCTCAAGGTGCAGCTGTACCATCAGTGGGCCATCTCAGTGAAACTGTCATCTTCTTGTCCTGTTGGCTGCTGCACTAACAATGTGGGTGGTCTTCCTGCAAGCTAACTCAAGCAAGAGAAAAGAATCTCAGAGAGAAGCAGCAGTGAGCTGTCAGCAACTCCACCCCTGTCTGATAAAGATAGCTGGCAGGGCATAGAAATGGTACTTTATGCTAGATACCAACTTATACACAAAGAATCTGCAGGATGGACCACTGTTGGCCAAGATTAGATTCCTTGTAGCCAAGATTAGGTTCATTGTGCCAGTAACTATGCATCAGAAGACCCAGCAGAATCACTTAAAACCCCAAACCTGTGCCAGCGACTAAGCCAATCCATTTCTTTGTTCGAGGGCAACAAAGCTTGGGCAATGCTAATCTACAGTTGGCAAACTATAACATCTGAAGACCATTGAGAGTAGGACTAGATGTGTGTCATTACCCCCCCCTTCTTCTGAACCCAGCTCCATAAAGGAAGCCCAGCAGTGTACATACATAAGTTTGAATCAAGACATTTTGTGGCTGCCTAAACATGAGCTGAACTAGGACAGACAATAGACACACTAAGGTAGACCCCTACACAAAGAACTATAGACAACTAAGGAATCCTGAAGACAGGAAAAACAGTCCCAGGGAGAGTGTACCAACATTAAATTAGGTCAGCCCTGAAAACATACATTCAAGTAATAATACAGGCTGAGCAGGTGGTATGTTTACATTTATATATTTATGTTAAACTCATACATTTATATATATATATATATATGTGTGTGTGTGTGTGTAAAAGTATGTGTGTGTGTGTGTGTGTGTGTGTGTGTGTGTGTGTGTGTGTGTGTAAAAGTATATAGCAACACTTAAGGAAAGAAGAGGCCATAAATTTGAAAGGAAACAAAGAAGGGTCTTTGGGAGAGTCTGGAAGAAGAAAAGAGAATGGGGGGTGATATAATTATAACCTCAAAAATAAAAGAAATTACTTTTCACAAGATATTTTGTTGAACTGGACTATGCTTTAAATGCCAAAAACTCAAGAGTTATAAAATATGTCAAATATACACATGTAGAACCCACTCTGCAGTAAGAAGGGAGTAATATTTTATCAGTAAAATCAAGGCAAGGAAGGATAAGCATATTTGCAAATGAAACTATGGCACATAGCAGGTAAATTGATTGATACAAAACAGAGAGGGTGTCTTGTCCAAAACTCTGAGTGTCTCACCCATAGTAGATGCTCAATAATGTGTATGTGTTTTAATGATTCTGTGGTTAATTTGATTTAGACTCAACAAGAAATAATCTGATTAAACACCCACATTTGACTTAATGCCACATAGTATCCCCAGTTTGTGGACTCCCTAAGGTCTGATCCTTTGTCCAAAATTCCAATAAACTATAAATGTAGAAAAGACACTGCTTGGCTCTGAACTCAAGAAGATGCTATTTATAGCATTACTCTTTATAGAATGACTGTCAGTGTCTAGAATGTTACCCTTTCTAGTGGAACTTAGAACCACTAACCATTCCCTTGGCAAATTGATTTTATTTTCTAGTCAAGTGCAGGACAACTCCTTGTTAGCATAAGGAATGTATGCACCTCTGAATTTTTGGATAAGCTGTATGCAATTCCTATCCTGATTTCAGAAGTTACCTGTGCCAAGTTGTCCCTACAAAGGCCACAACAGTTGTAACTAATCCCATTTTATAATTCCAAACCCAAGATACATATTTCTAAGTGGTTTACCCAAGATTGCATGTTTGCACAGTGTGGAACATAAATCCCCAGCCTTTTGGTCCTCTCACATTATCACAGTTTTCAAAGAGAAAGAAATCACAGATTCTTGTTATAAATGGTAAGAAAATGGATGGTGTCCTATTATTCCTACTTCCAATTGCAAAATAAATTATAGGTGCCTTTTGTAGACAATCTCTTTCTGTATCTGTCTCTCTCTCCTTCTCTCCCTCTCTCTTGCCTTGTGACCTGATTCCAGGATAAGAATACTTCCCCCAAAGAGTCAAATTATTTCAATTGTTTCTAGACTGCAACAAAAGCAAGGGATTGAAGTACCTGTGTCTTGCGTGTACAAAATTGTAGGAAGTAGGGAAAACTATTAATCACAACCCACTGATGTCCTGATAGTAGACTAAAGAAGCCCTGCATGGAGCTGTTCTTCTGCTTCTGCACAAAGCCCCCAGGCTGCTTTTTACTATTTTCCTAAGCTTTGAAATTAGAGTTCATTACACTTCACATTGTACCAAATCCTGGACAGAAGGCATCAACATAAATAAACTCCGTTGGAATCTCACAGGTTGGAATTGGGGCTCAAAGGCCACCTTGTTACGTACACTTCCATCTCTGAGATGAGACTGAGCATCAGCTGCTCTGCTCCTAGAAGCCTGCCTTGTGCCTGCTGGCTGGCCAACACTTAAAGCTGTTCCACACTTCCCTGCAAAGGCAGGGCTGTAGGTCATCATATACAGAATAATGCAAGACTCCATCCACTGTGAAATTCTAACAAAGTAAGAGCAGTTGAGGAGACTTTAATCAGGAGCATGAAATTATAATTAACACATCAAAAGCATCAGTAAGAATTTTCTGAAGGAAGTTTGACCGAGACCGTGAGTTTGCAGAGGAAAAGACACGTAAATCTACAGTTGCTATAGCAACAAGCCAATGACGTTTCTTTTCTAGGAAAGGATTTAATAGTTTAATAATCTTTGAAATTACTACTAGACCCTGGAGTCAAAGGTTAAGGTTAAAAGATATTAAAAGTTAATAATACCAAGGGCTTTAATGATGTTATACTCGGAAGTCTTTTGAATACACCCAAAACACCATCCAATAAAATAAGACTCAATGTCATAAAGCAAGGATGGGGGCCCGTTGGGAAGAGTCTTTCAGAGCTCTGAGGTCCATGCCAGGGATAACCCACACAAAGGGCAGGGAAGAGCACACCAAAACAGAAAGCTGAAGCAGAAGTCCTTTGTTCTTATACAAAGTTAAAGCTCTTATGACTTACTGCCATCATAAATTTTCCAAAACTTTTAAAAATGCAATAAATCATGCCACTGTAATACTATACTGTCTGATGTACTACAGAAAGCTGGGAGAGGAACTCAAATGAAACTTTCCTAAGAGACACCTTCGTTTATGACTTCCGAATTAAGCAAACACTACACATACATAGAGATAAGCTCCCAGGTGCTGGAGCATGTGTAGGCTGTAAGCATCCTACATGAACATTCTAGGGTAATGCCATGAGGGGGAAATCATGCAAAAGCAAGACAACATATTCTCACTGCAGAAACTTAAAAATAACTATTTAGCACTTAATACCCAGTATCCACCAATCACTAAGCACTCTCAACTGTTTTCACTTCCCAACAGAGAATGCACTAAGAAAGTACGATTCGGAAGAAAAGCTTGCCCATACTCACAAGTCATAAGGTGGAACATGAAAATATAAGCGGCTCTTTCTGACTCTAGGATCACTATTCTTCCCACACTCCAATCTAAAGCAACACAGGCATTTGAGCATAGAACAATTGTATATATAATACAAATTCATTTCGTTTATTTTACATGATATCAACATCTGATTCCAAACAACCAGCTTTAGGCTGGTCAGATTCCATTAGTGACTCTCACAAAGAAGTAATAAAGTGTCCTCGGTCATTTAGAGAGCTCTAACTGAGATTACTCATGTGATACTACACTCAACAGAAGGCAACATTGCAATACCTTGTCAGGAATGGATACAGGACCTGAGCAAAAAGGACCTGAATTTTCTGAGTGGGCTTTGATATAAATGAAATTGTACAGCATTTGGCTCTGTGACCAGCTTTGATCTACTCTTGCATCTCTTCCCCTGGATCCGGACAAGTTGGCCATTCATCATCCCAATCTTCTGGAATATATATACATATGTATATGTATAAATAAGTACACACACGTAATTAAGTAAACAGTTTATCAGTGCCTCTGCACTAATTGGAACTAATAGGGACTTTCCTAATAAACTCACTATTCTATGAAAACATTTTCACTGACTATGAAATTCTAGTGATTCACAATTGTTGCCATGATTTACTCTCAGGTTCCATCTGTCATCTTCTAAAGTGGAGGGAAAAAATCCTTATTTAGTCTGAGAAATGTCAATAGTTTCAATATCTCCCTGAGAGAATGGCTATTCTACTCCTCCATACACATGTACCTACAAAGGCATACGGGGCAACTTGTATGTTAATTCCATTTTGCTGTGTTAATTATACTGTTTACATTTAAGAGTGAGGACCTGCCTGCCTACAGGAACATAAGCATCTATACTTAAGGTAATAGTCATGGACCATTGAGAAAGAGTTTCATTCTCTGCATCCTTAAGAAGCTTAAATACTTATTTTGATGGTGATTAATGCTCTCTCTGTAATTAAGTGAAAACTAAGTATTCCGCTCCTGTGCCTCCCCACTTACCAAGCCACACTTGACTTACCACCAGCTTTCCATGAACATGTTGACAAAGTGTCTGCTGAGCTAAAATTGCACTTAAGTATATTTTCTTATTAACATTTATTATCGCTCATGAATTATACTTTTATAATTTTTAATTGATCTTATGGAGCCACCTTAAGCCAGGATGACTAGCTATTATAAGTATGAAAAATATCTTTCATTGTAATAAGTAATATGAAAAAAACAGATAATTAATTCAAGAAAGGAAGAGAATAAGCCATCTGAACCAGAGCTAGGGGACACTCGTAGCCCCTACCCCACCCCAAGATGATTACAGGTCATCATCCTGATAGTTGAACCTTTTGGAAGAGAATTTACATCTTTTCCTAGATTTAGGAAGATTTTGCTAAATTTTATTATCATCTTGAAAGTCAATTATTTTCTCTCAACAAACAAAATTGTGCCTATAAATAAAGAAAAATATCTTTCACTGTAATAATTAACATAAGAAACAGATAAAAACAGGTAGGTAGCACATTTTTTGTTGGCTGTGGTGGTGGTAAAGTTTTTATGGGGAGCAGTTGCCTTTTAATTTTAAAATACTAGTGATTAAGCCCAGGATCTCACAAATGTTAACAATCACTGTACCACTATTGAATGTAACCCTTCTTTCAAAAGAAGATCACCCATGTGACATCTAATTCTGAACATCTAGCTTGAATGACATCTAAATAAAAAGAGTGGTACTTGCATACAGCCTTTGATGACTGGCATAAACATCAAGCAAAGAAGAAAAAATTATCCTTATGTTTGAGAAGCAATACTGTGGCCTCCAAACTAAATGTCTAGTTGTCCTGAGGATCAAAGCAGACCACTGTGAAAATAGAAGATGATAAGCAAAAAACCCTGAGGTTTCCTTGTAAAGAACCTCACTACACAGTCCCCATCTCTCCCTTGAATTATTTCCCTGAGAGTAGCTCCAAAACTCGGGGGGATAAAAAAAAAAAGATGTCTGGCATCTAAGTGTTCATTAACTTAGCCTGCTGGACTCTAAGAACATAAATAAAATTACCCCAAACTGTAAAATGAGTTATTTAGGAATGAAAAATACAATTGATAAGGAAGTTAAAAGATAACTCAAATTCTATTGAGTTAAGAAGACTACCTTCTAACTAACTGCCATCTAAAGGCAAAACTGAGTAGTAACAAAGAGCATAAGACATTTTTTTAAAAATCAAGGAAAGTAGGAATTCAGATGATGAACTGAGAGATATGAATAAGTCAAATGACCCACTCAAGAAAGGAAGACTAATTCCAAAAGAGGAAGAAACACATTGCAAAACTACAATTTATGGGTTCAAAAAAAGTAAAAATCAAACACTTGCCATTCACTCAGATCGTTGGCGCCAACCTTCTACAGAATGAATGTCTATCCTCTGACCACATGTTAACCTAACATTTGATTTGATTGGGCCTGAGACCTGTAGGAAGTTATTGATCAGATAGATATAAAACATAGCTCTTGAGCCAAAGAAAACAGGAGAAATTATTCTGAGACAAATTTGAGTGGCCATGGCCCAGGAGTATAGATTCAAGTAACATTGTGATGGGAGATGTTATTCTGTAAATATGTTTCTCATACTGGTTAATGAATAAAGCACTGTGGCCAATGGGAAAGCAAGATAGGCAGGGCTAGGAGACAAGAATGATAGAGGAAGTAGTGAGGAGGAGTCAGCATGTAGAGCCTGGAGAAAGCAAGATGCCGGCCCGCCACACTTGGATAAGATGACCACGTGGAAATACTTAGATAAGTAGAAATGGGGTAATAATTAAGACAGAGCTAGCTGGTAAGGACTTAGTAACTGGCCAACAGAATTGTATCAAATACAGAGTCTCTGTGTGTTATTTGGGGCTGGCACGACAACAGGACCAGGCGACCTGTGGGCTGGAGGAAAACATACACACTACAACCCTGTTTGGTGATTTGAATGAGAAACATCCTCTCTTGGTTCAGGAATTTGAACATTTGGTCCTATGTTGGTAACACTAGGGAGGTTTAGGAGGTACAGCCTTTCTGGAGTAATTGTGTCACTGGAAGCGGGCTTTGAGTGTACATAGTCTCTCCATACTTCCAGTTTGCTGTCTCTGCTGCCTATTTGAGGTTGAAAATGTGATTTCCCAGCTTCCTGCTCCAGCCACTATCCCTGCCACTTGTAGCTACCAAGCCTCCCTGCCATGATGGACTATTGTCCCTCTGAAAGGGTGAGCCAAAATGAACTCTTCCCTAAGCGGCTTTTAGTCATGGTCCTTTATCATAGCAATGGGGAAACTAATATCCTTGACATATTAATAACATTCTGATGACATATTTACAATAACTCCCATAGCCACTGGACAGAAAGTAGTTGTAAGTGAATTCATGGACAAGATACTTTAGCAGAGAACCCTGGGAACAGGATTACAGCAGAATGTGGAAAATCCTTTCTGTAAGTAGCAGCTCGTATGCAACACTCTCAGTTTTATGACTGGTGGAAGGTCTGCTAAGCTTAACACATTCCAGAGTTTTATGTAATAGTCACAAACAACGTGGTCAGATACAGATAGAAGTTGGTAGTAATTCATTTATGAAATGACTAAAACTGGTCCAAGATAATTTCTGTCAGTCTGTACCATTCTCACTTACAAAGGTCTTATCAGTTGCTTGGTAGGTAGAGTCTTCAGCACAGAGTAGAACCCTATGAATGGGATTAGTGTCCCTATAAAGGAAATGGCATAAAGCTGACCTGTGCTTTCTACCATGTGAGAACCAAGTAAAAAGACTCACAACTGGGAATCAGGAAGCAGACCCCCATCAGATGCCAAGCCTGATGGAAATAGACAACATCTTGGATATCTCAGCCTCCACGACATTGAGATTTCTGTTGTTTCTAAGCCATTCCACCTATGTTTCTTTTGTTAGCAAAGACTCCTCTTACCCAGAGAGATAATATGAGATGGTGAGAATCTGTCCCAAAGATAGCAAATTAAACAAATGAAGGTATAGAAATAACATAGGCCAGAGGTCAAATCACTAGCATGGGAGAGTTAAAACTATAGATCAAAGGGTTCCTAAGAAAATTTTTATATAGACTTGTGTATTTATTTCTGCTTCTAAAAAGAAATAGGATCCATGTAGTTAGTGATCCGAAGGGTACTCAGGAAGGTGACCTGCTGTAATGGGTCACAGGAAAGCATACTATCAAGCAGTTTATACTTGATATCTCACAAGCAATCCACAGTGACACAGCTAATCTATTAACCCTTTCTGTAACTGTGTTCAGCCCTGTGTCATTTAGTGGACCTAAAGGAACACCAAGAGGTTAGAGAGGAAATGCAAATACAGAAAAGGAAACCAACAACAACAAAAGCTCCCCTTCCTTGATGAAGGAACAGTGAACAGCTGAACAAAACTTGTACAATGTTCCCTTTTGAGGGTCAATAAGTGAGGCTTCATTTTGGATCTTTTCCCTCATCTTTTAGAATATGCAGAGAATCTTCAGCTTACAGTTGTGAGTGAAGAGCTGAGTGATTAAATGGCAGTTACACCGAGAAGAATAGCTTGTCTCATTTTATTTTATGACCACATTTCCCAAGTATTCAAATTACAAACTCATTAGTCTAGACACCCTCCTCGGCTGCTCATAAAATCCAATCCTCTATCTTGCAGGCAGAACATAAAACATGTCCTGTGCTTGAAGAACAGAAATATAATAAAAAAAATATTTATACTTCGCTACATTCCACTGACAACAACAGAAAAGTTTCTTCTGGTGATACTTAGCTGGGGCTGAGCAGTCCAGGACTTCAAGGCTTTAGTGTTGCATAGAGAGGGGACTGACTGCTGCATTCATTGTAGATGTTTGACCAGCAAAGGGTAAAATAGAACTAATGTCAAAGATAAATAGAAACTTCTCTATCAATTATAATTCAAAACATCTATCTGTTGGCTGCTCAAAATGGAACCTGTCATCAGACTCCCCTTATCGCCCCGATGTTCCCAATAGCTCTGACCACCATGTCCCTACTTTATCCAGAAAAAATAAGACAGTAAGGAGAAAGGCACATTCCCACCCATCAGGACATTTCTCAAAACTCACCTATTCAGTCTCATATCTTGCCCTTGTTAAGGTTTCTATTTCTGTGTTAAAACACCATGACTAAAAGCAAGATGGGGAGGAAATGGCTTATTTAGCTTATAACTCTCAGACCATTCTCCATCACTAAGAGAAGTCAGGCGAGGGATGGAAACAGCAGCCATGGAGGGACAATACTCCTCACAACATGGTCAGCTTGTTTCCTTGTGGAATTCGGGACTACCTGCTCAGGCATGGGTTGCAGTGTCCCACCATGGAATGGTTCCTCCCACATCAATACGTTTTTTTACTATGTGAGACAAGCATGTTCACACAACACAAGCAGACCTTCCCAAAGGTTCTCAGAAAACCAGTTCTGATTAATGTCTTCAATCTCTTCTGCTAGGTCAGTTTGTTTCCCTTCTTAAGGTATCATGTTGCTTCCCAACTCCTTCATGAAGTAATTTTTCTAATTCCTACCAAAAAGAGAGTCAACTTCTAAGAATATACACTATTAGTATTTCATAATTAACAGCATCAGCAGATGAGCATGTGTGTATATGTTTTCTCCATTTATTTGACAAGTTTGTCCAAAACTTCACTTTTTTGACCTGAAGAGTGGGATTAGCTATGGCTGATACCTGTTTACAATTCTTTCCCTGGAATGCTGAGAACTATGGAGTAAATTACAATCCACATCTATAATTAACCAAGAGAAAACCCTCACCACAGACTCACCTACAGGCCAATCCTATAGATTTCCTCTTCCCCAGTATATCCACATGTGTCTCAACCTGATGGAAACCAACCAGCTCACATGTCCTTAGCCATTAGTTAAATGGCCACCTGCTGCAAGAAAACTATGATGTATTCTTATTCTACACAATCAAAAGTTGAATATTCTGTTATGAAAGAGGAAGGGGGAACTGGGCTTTCAATGTCACTTACCTTTCAAACTGAAGCACAATGGGGTTATAAAAAGGTAGCATTAGCAACTAGGCCAGAAAATACGTACAAATTGGTATATACAATTATCCTGGCAAGAACAGCTGTTGAGAGACAAGGAGCAGATGCAATAACTATTATCATTTTAAAGACAAGTAATTAATAAACCTTCATGACATTTTATTTTTTGCCTCTATTCTAGTGGCTAAATAGGCAATTCTCCCCCAAAAAATGTTTAATTTGACCACAGCTTCCTCAAAAATAAGCATCAAATATGCAAAATAATTCATCACTGAGTCTAATCAATGTAGAGAAAGCTCCTGGTGCTTTTGGTGGTAGTGGTGGTCGGATTGTTTGATTTGTTTTGGTTTTTTTGTTTGTTTGTTTTTGTTTTTGTTTTGTTTTTTGTAACCCCTGATGCAGCTGCTATTAAGTAACAAAACTACATGGTCTGGTCCAATCACATCACAGCAAGTGAAAAACGCCCAGCATATAAGACTGTATAGAGTTGCTAGCTATATAAAAGCTAGCAAAGACAAAACTGGAGTGATGGGTACAGATCAGTGCTTGAGATAAAGAACTTAGCTTCTGAAGGGCAGGATTGCAGCTCATAGTGGCAGAGCATTCTGCATGATGGGATGGTGGTTATGTGCGTGGCTCATTTGTTAAACTTGCTGAGTAGTACACCTAAAGCTGACAGACATTATATATAAATCACCTTTCAAAAACACTGCAAAGGGCTGTGCATTTTTAGCTGTCTACACTCAACCCAATATTCCATTTTTAATTAGCACACACAAAGACTAGCAAAGACAGCTTCCTTTACACTAGCCAATGTCTATTTTCAATGAACTGCAGGTTTTTAAACATGTGCTAACTACTGTGTTTGCGTGCGTGCGTGTGTGTGTGTGTGTGTGTGTGTGTGTGTGTGTGTGTGTATGTGTGTGTGTGTGTCTGTGCATAATTGTGGGGGTCAAATGACAACATGCCAGAGTCAGTCCTCTGTATAAGTTCTGTAGCTCAAATTGAAGTCTCCAGTGTCTTTATCCACTGAGCCAAGCTAAAGGTCTTGATTAAACGGCTTCTCTAGGGACCTCAGGTATGTCGTTTCTAGCACGAGACTTCTAAGAACCCACTTGATTACTTGATTGCACCTGGCTTATGTGTTTATGCTCATTTTTCCCTATCCTTATTTGGCTATCTATAAGTAGATTGGAGAATGATCAGAACTACAGATCCGTTAGCAGCAAAGTAGTCAATCCTGCTACAATCTTCCAAAGTGCCTCGCCTATGAGAGAGGAGCGTTCAGCCAGTTGAATCCAAAGTGAAGGCTACTTGGAGATGTGCTAGAGGGTAAAACCATGAAAACCCAGGCTCTGGATGATCGCTCTGGCAAAGGCACATGACATGGAGCAGGAAACAATCAATCCAGAAGGTTTCACAACGGTCCTGGTAAAAGCACAGGAGGCCTTTGCACGGAGACGCTGAGGGTGTAGTCAGACAAGAGTAAAGTACACTGAGTTAGTCTGAGAGCTGTGGATGGTGTTGGCATAGCCATACTCGGTTCTCCCTCCACCCACCACCCTCCAGACCGGACCCAATGGGGAGGAATAACAAATGAAGTTGTGGGTGGCCCGGGACAGCCCACTGAGACACAGAAATTGCCCATCTCCCTCTGAGGCTGCCACTCACGGTATTTGGGCTTTTGTTTTTCCTTTCAACAACCACATATATTTCTGTGACCGCCTGGGAGCACCGACATTAAGTGGCTTGTGAATTCTTTCACGTTAAGCGGGTTTCCCATGTAGATGCCAGGAGAGACCAGCAATACACCAGTCCCTGTTCCTGCTGCCCTCTTTCAGTAATCTAATGTCTTCCCTTGACCCCTCCCCACCGGTTATTTGACATGTGATTTCTCCGTTTTCTACACAACTGACAGCATTTGTTTCCTCTTGTTTCATTTTCTAGTTTGCAGAGCGATCCCTTGTGGCTGAGTGATTCTCTCTTTGTGGCAGGCTTATAAACTTTAACTCCCACTAGAGGCCAGACTGAGGAGAAAGTGGAAGTCCTTCCTTGTCCTTTCCTCTGGCTCTCTGCTAGTCTCAACTACACTAGTTAACAGAAAAGCAAATTAACTAAATCCCATTAAAGCTTAATCTCCTTAATCTCATCCAATAGTTCTGACTTCATCTGGGGAAATGTTGTCTCTGAGAGGGTAGACTGCCGCCTGAAGCAACCCTGCTCTCCCACATCTCTCTCCGGAAAGACACATCACATGTGTGGTGGGGTGGAGGTCTAAGGCTTGGGGTTCTGCCGGAAGACAGTGTGCCGACCCTCAGAGCTCCATGGCAACCTGGGGCCCCTGGATATCTCTCCCCTGCTGGGAGCAAGTTTCACTCTGTGTCCTTGGGACTCGGGCTTTGGTCTGCCACACCAAGTCCAGGGTCTGTCACGCTGACGCACTGCTTCTGCCACTGAGCAGGTTTCTCTACATCAGAGAACCTGGGCTGAGAGTGGCGGGCTTCCATTGCCCAGCCGGAGAGGCTTGCCTTAGCTTCTCATCGTAAGCGTCAGAGGCAGCTCAGGAAACCTATTCCCTAAGATCGACCTCTTCTTGAGATAGGGTAAAAAGACAAGGAAAATAAGAGGCCCTGTGAAGGGGAGACAGTCCCCACTCTAGGGTCTTGTTGAAGTGTCCAATAGAAATCTTGTTGAGAGTCAAGAAATCCTGCATGATTACCAAAATTTGCCATAAAGGTTTCCTATATAGATACAATATGATTTTCATATAGAGATATTTTTAGAAAAGAACATAAAATAATAATGAACTGTAGCTGATGGAAACAGAAGCACACAACACACAGCTAAACACTGAACTGAACTGGAATCCAGATGCAGAGAGGGAGGACAAGACCAGGCTACAGAAACACATAGAGACAGCTGACCTGAACAAGGAGGAGCTAATGCCCCCCCCCAGACTGATAGCTGGGAATCCAGCATGGGACTGACTCAGACCCCCTGAATGTGAATCTCAGAAGGCCTGGGCAGTCTAAGGGTCCTCTGAGAGTTGGAACCACGATGTATCCCTGATGCACAAAAGGACGAGGGGACATTCCCCATGAAGGGATACTCCCTTAACCTAGAGGCATGAGGGAGGCCCTAGTCCCTACCCCAAATGACTTGGAAGATTTAAATGATCTCTCCTGGAAGGCATCAACCTACATGTGGAGTGAGGAAGGAGGGGAGGGGAGGGGAGGGGAGAGGGAGGAGAGGGGAGGGTAGTCGGGGGGCATGGGAGGGAGGGAGAGAGGGAGAAAGGGAGGGAGAGGGAACTGGGATCGCTATGTAAACTAAGAAAAAAAATAACAATGAACCATGCTTAAGGCCTGGCTGTGTATGAAATTAATTATGGCCTTACTCCTGTACCAGATTCCTTCTAGGAACCTCAAAAACATGACTACTAACTTACAGAAAAGCATCCTGGCTCCCTGTGTAACTAACCCTTGTGATGAGCTGTGATTCTATCCAGTACACCCCAGAAACCATCCCCGTGATCTCAAAACCTTGGCAGTCCTTTGAAGATAAAACTTCAGAACCTATCGAAAGCATAGGTTCTAAAATTGGTTCCCTTATGCTCTCAAGTGCAGCACTCTCAAGACACTCTGGGCGTGTCTCCCCCCTTTCTGAGCCCCCTCTTCCTATCTCTATGCTTAAAACTACATTAAAATAACTTGGTAATAAACTCTGCCTCTTACTGGCTCAACCTGAGATTATTTCCTGTGAAGAAGTCACATATTCCAGCTCTCTGAAAAGAATTCTGCAGACTGCTGCAGACAAGAGTCTGGAGCACCATCTCTGGCCCCTAACTCACTGCCAGGAACATTCTGACCATACTGGGTAACTACAGCTATGGTCAAGTCTATAGTTAGTAAAGGGTGATGTTCAGTTGGGGTTACTTCACTCTGCGAAGGTCTCAAGCAGAGAAGCTGCCAGCCCTCGCTCTCCCATGTTACCTCCACCAACCCATCTCCTTTGAGCTACTCAATCCAAATAGCCCCATTCAGCTCTGGTGTCTGTTGTGTATAATTTTTGATGAGTTATTGAGTGTCCCTTGTGTTCCAGCTTCCTCAAATGCAAAATGGGAAAGTGGCATGAATTTGCTTCAAGGGGCCATAGAGTATGGAAGAGTTGATGCACACAGTACTTGTATGCTCTTGCGTACAGAGAAGAGACCACAGAGATGGCATTCAGTATGTTAACATTAACGCTTCTCCATTTCCTTCCCACACATTTCTTGAGATTTCCTCTCTAGATATCTTCCATGGCAGTGACTCCATCTCCCCTACAGTAGCAGCCGTGAGGAATCCGCTGCCCCTGCCTGTCAACCAGAACCCTCTCTCAAAACAGATTCCCAGCACTGTGACCCCCACCCCGGGCATCCACACTATTATAAAGGAGGCCAAAGGCCTTCTTGACCAATCCTTGTCATTTCCTCTCCTAAGATATTATACATTCTGCCCTTTGATCCAGCTTATTCCCCAGGAAGTTGGATACTTGGGGGGAAATAGGACAGAAGTCTCAGAAAGGCAAAAGAAAAGAGAACATTAAAAAGTTTATTTTTAGTGTTACTTATTTATTTAGTACTGGGAATTAAACTTGGAACCTGTCAGTGTTAAGCATAGGAGCCATTGCTGAGCAATCCTGCCAGGCCTAGAAAATTTGAGATGTTATGACTTTCCATTTGTATTCTCTTTGGCTGTTCTCTATACTTGGAGAGCTCTCCAAATAATCAAAATTATGTTCAAATTTCTCTGTTCTTTCCAGCCTAGCATTTGCATAACATGTCCTCTGGTTTTAAATTTAATAAACTGCAACTTCATCTGTGGCCAATAATCCATGCCAAAATATGCATATATTAGAAACTATCTCTTGCGTTTTGCCCCCAAGAGATTGTCTCTGCATAATTAAATAAGTTTCAGTTAAAAGAACACTGTTATGGACAAATTATCAAAGAATAGCAAACATTTCAGTGGACAGTATAGAATACGGCTATTAAACTTTTTGCTGGCAGCAGAAAACTAATTACTAGTAAGACTAAATAGAAGGGAAATAGTTATAAGTTTCCGAATCCTGATGTGACTTGAAAGTGAAGAGTAAAACGGTGGTCTAGGATTAGCACCACGCACACATGGGCACCACTACTAATTTATAGTAATATTCGCTGACCTATGAAAACAATAATCGGAAAGGAGCCAGGTTTGGTTAGAGAACAGACGGTTGAACACAAGTGTTCAGTGCTAATTGCTGCAGGATGAGTATTAAAACAATCTCTGCATCTTTCAGAGAGGAACAAAAGTATGGTTGACCTACTTAGATGCAGTGTATCCATTCACGAACACTCAGGACACATTAAGCACCATCACATCCTGCACTCAGCCTATCCAACTACTTTAGGTACCATTTACTGAGAGCCACACATCCCATCAGAGTTATTTGGCATAGTGCTGCCAGGAACTGTTGCTATGGAGTAAGTTGTAACTGATTTATTCAATACTAACTAGGAAAACAAGGAGGACACAGGGGTGGAACAATCCAGGAAATCCGTGAATTTGTTCAGAGTTCTTGAAGTAAGGGTCCACCTACCTGTGGGGTGTTCTGCTTTTGGTGCCGTTCACAGTTTTTGAGAAGGGGGTCTCACTTAGAAACCCAGGCTAGCCTCGAAGTAACCTTGTAGCCAGACTGGCCTTAAATTTGGCAATCCTCCTACCTTAGCCTGGCATGTGCTAGGGTCACAAGTGTGTGTCACATACCAGTCTTGAGAAATAAGAGTTCAAAGACACGTTGCTCAGTTTTTGAAAATGGAGATCTAAAACCATCTTATCAATCAAACTTCAGAGTCAATAAGAACGTGTTTACAACCACAAAACCTGGCCTTAGGTTCTAGACCCTCTGCTTATTCATTCTTAGGGTTTGGACAACTTGCACAAGCTCACTCAACCTAAACTTTTTTATTTGTCATACATTCATTAGAAGATTAAAGAAGGTAGGAGTAATTGTATTCTGGGGACCCCCACCATCCCCAGTTAGGAAGTGCCTTTCAGCCCTTCTTGGAGTTCAGAGGCTCCTATATAATCATCCTGGGGCTCCATGATGAGTCTCATAACACAGTTGGCTGGTAGTCAGTGAAGATCGCCATGCTGACTACACCCTGTGCTAACGATTTGGCTAGGAAGGGCCCTTAATCAACTTAACTAGAATGAGAAACCACTTTATAGTTACTGGAGTGGTAAAAAGTTTAAATTCACTAATAAATTTAATAAGCAAATAAATAACCCTGACAGTAACTAAAATGCAAAAATTTTTTATATGCTGCTGGAGTGGTGCACAGTGGTATTGCTTTGGGGGGAAAAAAGCTTCATATGGAATTAATCTTGTCACTACTCTATTCACCAAGATTCAGCTTGTGTTAGCTAAGATTAATTAAAGCACAGGAAGCACAGGAAGCTGAGTACATGTCAAGGCTGCTTTATTCATAATGTTCAAAAAGGAGATGTGCTTAAATATTCACCAGTTGAAAAAAACAATAAAACATTGTAGCTGGTCCATACAATAATGACCTAGCCATAAAAACAAAACAAAAAAAAACAGCTCTTTACACCTTTACACATGTAATGATGATGGATGATTGGATGATGTACGTGAACCTTAAGAGAATTCTGGAAAGCAAGCATAACCAAAGACATGCTATCATTATCTGATTATATTCCACATCCGAAAAGCACATGTAAGTATCTGCCAGTTTCAGGGCTAGCGAAGAAATTAGCTACCTGTTACACACAGGTACCTTTTAGGAATGATAGAAAAGTTTTATGTCTCATTTGTGGTTATTATATGTATTTATTTCTTGAAATGCATCAGCTATACTTTTAATATAATACAATTTTACTTTCTGATTTGTTAGACATATATGAACACAAATTTGAAGAATATCTCCACATTAGGTGGCATATACTTATGCTCTTAACACCCAAGCAATGGTGGCAGGAGAATAGCAATTCTATGCCAGACAGGCTACATAGTAAGTCTCAGACAGATGTGAGCTATACAGCAAGACCTTGCACACACACACACACACACACACACACACACACACACACACACACACACCAGAAAAAAATGAGAAAGAGAAACTAACAAACTGTAGAAATATATTCAAATGTTTTTACTGTTTTCATGGTGTTTACAAAAGTTATATTAAAATATAACCATATATGAGCTTAAAACAATGTTTACCACGTAACCACTAAAAAAAAAAAAAAAAAAAAGCTAACACTATAGAATTTGGGGGAAAAAACTGTAAAGAAAGTAATTTTATTTAAGGAGGGAAACACTACAAAGCAAAAAATTGATTCCAGGAACCAAAAATATGATGACATAAGGTTTGAACAACATTGATTAGTTAGATTTGAAAGGCCATAAAGACAGCCAAGAACAAAAATGAAGAGCATTACCATTCAGTCTACAAAAAACATCAAATGAAAATACTGGGAACCTTCAGCTCATGTCCAGACATGAAGTTCAGACATGAAGAAGAAAAACTAAGATCCTTGAAAAGTGGCATTTGCCAACACTGGAAGAGAAAAATGTGATATTTCCAAGGGGAAATCAAAAATTCTCTTCCAGTTTACAATTTTTTATACTAGCTAACTTGAAATACTTATTACAATATAACAAGGTCCGATACAAACGAACCTTCCATATTTTCAATGACCAGCTACCTCTGGGTACCTAGACCATTAGTGTAAACTTGAGAAGCGGCTTGCATCTAATGATGGTGGAATTACTAGATATTGCTTCTAAGACAAGATTTCAAGAACACAGCTCCTCTCGCAATAGCAGGCTGCCTCCTGCTAGGCCTCTTTGAACTCTCTTTACCTGCCTTGATAAAGCAAACCATCTTATAGAACACTGGGTGAACTTCACATGGCAAGAAACCAGTCCTGCCCACATTTCATGAGAAATGTTAATCCAGCAATTACCAAGTAAGTGAATCAAGCCCACAACCTGCATGTGAGCCTGAAGTGTGTGCTTTCCAGTCAAAGTTTAAATGACTGGCAGCCTTGTGTCAGTGCTAACTGCAGACACAGCTCAGCCTTTCCCAGCCATCAAAAGCTATGATTAAATCTTACTCTTTCAAAACACCAAGTTTTGGGGACAACTTGTTACACAGCAGTAAATGACTAACATGGCAAATAATATATATATATATATATATATATATATATATATATATATATATATGGGTATTTAGCTCAGTGTGGGAGAACTTACCTAACAAGCTCTAAGTCCTGAGTTTGGCCCCAGCACTAGAAAAAAACATGGTGGCGGGGGGACTAAAATAAAGTGATATAGGGAAAAGTGAAATTACATGCCTACCTTATTTGTGGGTATAAATGGGTATCATTTTATTAAGTGATTTATTTTTCCAGCCTGATCAGTTTTCCTTCCTCCCACCGTATCCTCTTATCCTCCCCATCCACTCCTCCTCCTTTCTCTTCATAAAAAGGCAGGCCTCCCAAGTGTGTCAGCTAGCCATGACATATCAAGCTATAGTGAAAAGAGGTACCTGCTCTCCTATTAAGGTTGGACTGGGCAACCCAGTGTGAGGAAAGGGTCCCAAAAACAGGTAACAGTCAGAGACATCCCCTACTCCCACTGTTATGAGTCCAACAAGAAAACCAAGCTACACAACTGTAACATATGTCCAGAGGACCTAGGTCAGTCCCATGCAAGCTCTCTGGTTGGAAGTCGGTTTCTGAGCCCTATGAGCCCAGTTTAGTTGATTCTGTTGGTCTTCATGTGGTGCCCTTAACCACTGTGGCTCCTACAATTCTTCCTTCCCCTTCTTCCTCAGGATTCCCCAAGTCTCCCTGCTGTTTTAATGTGGGTCTCTATGTGTTCCCATCAGCTGCTAGATGAAGCCAGCTGCTAGATGACAGCTGGGCTAGGAACAAATCTATGAGTATAGCAGACTATCATTAGGAAACATTTCATTGACATATTTTTTGATTGCCAGTCATGTTTGGTTCTGTCCTAAATCTCTGGGCCTGAGCCACCAGGAGGTGTCAGGTGTGGGCTCCCTCTCATGGAACGGGTGTCAAGCTGGACAAGGCATTGGTTGCCGACTCATAATTTCCATGCCACCTTTACTGCAGCGCACCTTGTAGGCAGGGTAAATTGCAGGTCAAAGGTTGTGCAGCTGGATTGGGGTCTAAATCCCTCCCCTAGAAGTCCTGCCTTGTTACAGGAGATAGCCAGTCCAGGCTTCACTGCTAAGAGTATTAGCTAGGGCCATCCACATAGTTTCATTACACTAGATTTCTAGCTCATCCTAGTGATGCTCCCCTCCCCAATTCCAGATGACTCTTCAAGTACTTTGTCCCTCCTCCTCCTCTGTCCCTCCATCCTCTCTGTCCCTCCATCCTCTCTGTCCCTCCATCCTCTCTGTCCATCCATCCTCTCTGCCCCTCCATCCTCTCTGCCCCTCCATCCTCTCTGCCTCTCCATCCTCTCTGCCTCTCCATCCTCTCTGTCCCTCCATCCTTTCTGTCCCTCCATCCTCTCTGTCCCTCCATTCTCTCTGCCCCTCCATCCTCTCTGTCCCTCCGTCCTCTCTGCCCCTCCATCCTCTCTGCCTCTCCATCCTCTCTGCCCCTCCATCCTCTCTGCCTCTCCATCCTCTCTGCCTCTCCATCCTCTCTGTCCCTCCATCCTTTCTGTCCCTCCATCCTCTCTGCCCCTCCATCCTCTTTGCCCCTCCATCCTCTCTGCCCCTCCATCCTCTCTGTCCCTCTGTCCTTTCTGCCCCTCCATCCTCTCTGCCCCTCCATCCTCTCTGCCTCTCCATCCTCTCTGCCTCTCCATCCTCTCTGTCCCTCCATCCTTTCTGTCCCTCCATCCTCTCTGTCCCTCCATCCTTTCTGTCCCTCCATCCTCTCTGTCCCTCTATCCTCTCTGCCTCTCCATCTTCTCTGTTCCTCCATCCTCTCTGCCCCTCCATCCTCGCTGCCCCTCCATACTCTCCCCACCGGGTCCCTCCTGTTCACACACCTCCCCACCCCATTCAAGAACCCCACCCATCTGTGATGTCTATTCTATCTCCCCTTTACAAGGAGATTGATGCACCGCCACCACCACACCTGAGCCCTTCTTGTTACATAGCTTAATCTGGGTCTGTGAATTGTAATAGTGTGGTTATCCTTCACTTCACAACTATTATCCACTTATAAGTAGGTACATACCATGTTTGTGTTACTGTGCCTGGGTTAACCTCACTCAGGATGATCTTTTCAAGTTCCATCCATTTGCCAGCAAATTTCATGATTATCATTGTCAACTGAGCAATATATTATTGTGTATCATATTATTGTTATCCATCTTTCAGTTGATAAACATCTAAATTGTTTCCAGTTTCTACCTATTACCAACAGAGTTGCTGTGAACATAGTTGAGAAGGTGTCCTTGAGATATGGTAAAGCAAACTTTGTTTTCGAGCACAGTAGGGTATCTCCTCTGGGGTTGGGGATACCTGCATGGCCTCTAGTAGTCCTAGTAGGTCATGGCCTCTAGTAAAGCCTAAGTTGTGGGCTGGCAGATGAAGCTCAGGGTACGGGGTGCAGTTGGGGGCTGTTGCACCAGCTTTAGGGAATGTGAGCTGGCAGTGGGCAGTGTCTTACCCTGGGTTCCTAGAGCTGGCCTGGCCTCCAGCAAAGCAGAAAAGGAGAGTCTGCAGTCTGGGGTTTGGGGCAGGCTTTGAGGAGTGTTAGTGGGCAGTGAGAGGTGGGTTTCACCTTGGGTCTCTGGGACCAGAATGCCTTCAGTGAAGCAGTCTGAATTGCAGGCCAGAATATGGAGCCCAGGGGAGGGGGAATCTTTAAACTGAAAACTGAATATTTTATTGAAATACTGCAGCTATTTAGTTTCTTTGGAAAGAAGATTCTGAGATGTTCCCATAACCTTTTGGAAACTTTTCTAAATATAAGCAACTGTGGAGAATGAAGATAATAGGATTAGGCAAAGAACATTTTGAATTCAAATGTAATGACGACTGCACTCAACCCAGTCTTACAAAGGGGGCTGACAATAGGATGACCTCTCATAGCTGTTCCAATTTGAACTGCAGGACTATATGCACTCCTTTTGTTCTAAAACTAAATCACTGAGACTATGTAACATGTTTTGTGATCAGGGTACATGTTTTGTGAGTGTGTATGAAGGAGCCAGGGGACACCTTTGGTGCTACTCCTTCAGTGTCTTCCTCCATGTTTTTTCACTGACCTGAGGCTCTGTGAGTATGCTGGGCTGGCTGGTCATCAAGCCCCAAGTTTCATCCTATCTGTACCTCCCCAGAAGTGGAACGGTAAGCATGTGCCAGCATGCTTAAAAACATGGTAAAATAAGGTAAACTTTTGGTGCTAGGGAGCTCAACTCAGATTCTCCTTCTTGCACTATAAACATCACTTTGCCTGTGAGCCTAGATTCTGAGGCTGATTACTTCCATTGAAAGTGAGTTAATTTAGGCCCAGAGTTCTTATTCAAGGTCTGCAT
Source organism: Cricetiscus sungorus (assembly GCA_030556225.1). Lineage (NCBI taxonomy): Eukaryota > Metazoa > Chordata > Mammalia > Rodentia > Cricetidae > Cricetiscus > Cricetiscus sungorus. The sequence continues at coordinate 37,773,527 of JANBXA010000141.1, read as the reverse complement.
CAGGTAATGGCCTTCATGCTGGCAGTTTCAAGGTAGCCCAAGACATCACATGATGAAAGAGATTAAAGCTGTATGCACAAATATTCTTATATTCTTTCCCCTTGGGACACTACCACATAGCTTATCTAAACTAGCCTCTAAACACTGGAGTGAAATTTTAATTTTCTAACCTTTTTAATGCTTCACAATGCTAATTAAATGTCTTCGTATGACTCTTTGGGGACGCATTCCTAACATACCCAAACCATAGCAAAGAGTTGTAACCACATCTTTCTACTCATAAAGCAAATAGCATCAAATACTTTCCGGAAGGGTACAGGTTTAGCTGGAATGTTTTACTTCTGCAGATGACAAGTTCCAGGATGAGTTTCATACTGTTGGCCTCTAAAAGTCCCTGAGGAAGTGGGTGCTCCTGTCCCCAAAGGAGGAGTTCAAGGATATATCATGACATCCCCTGCAGATGGTATTTGCTTTAACAAAATGTATGTGGATGATCTCTAGGTGGCAAACTACAGGTGTTATTGAAAGAAATCAAAGACCTCAACAAATACACCATGGGCATTAATACAGGCCAGCATCAGAGAGGTATTAAGACTCAGTGATCTGTTCTATATATTTAATACAATCCTGATTTAAAAAAAAATAAACCCATGTTGTTTGCAGGCATGTTGAGCCATGTCTTCATGTTTCACAAAGCACTTTTTGTACTATTCTTTCTTTTTATACCAGTAGTATTTGGTCTTACACTGGCTCTCTGGGATATTTAGTCTCTGGTTCCTGGTCACCCAAAAGGTGTTAGGTGTGGGTTCCTTGTTGTGGAGTGGGCCTTAAGTCAAATCAGACATTGTTGGCTATTCCTACAAGTTCTGTGCCACCATTGCCCTAGAATATCTTTCGGGGACAAGGGGTTTTGTAGCTGGGTTGGCGTTTAAGTTTCTCTTTTGGTAGCCTGCACAGTACCTTCCCACACAAAAGACACTAGAATAATTTTTGCCAATGCAAAAATTGCTACATAATACATATTCTGCACTTACATACTCTCATTTTCTTATGGTTTCATGCCATAACTCTGTATGTACTTATGTGTGCATGCATATCCATTCATGTGTCTGGGCCCCATATTTATAATTAAGATCTCTCTCTCTCTCTCTCTCTCTCTCTCTCTCTCTCTCTCTCTCTCTCTCTCTCTCTCTCTCTCTCTCTCTCTCTCTCTCTCTGGGATGCTGCATTAGCATGACAACCAGCTAATAGGTGAATCCATCTGAATGTCTTGTGGACTTAACACATCTCAGGCAGAACTTCCTTTTAATTTATACCTTTCAAACCCTTTCAAGAGACTTCTTCCATCCTTCCAGAACATTGGAGTCACCTTTAATCCTCTCTTTCTCATGATCCTTTTCAATCCATCTACAGATCTTATGGGATCTAATTTCAAACTCTGATTTTGTTCCATCAACCAGCACCTCCCTACTCAGAGCTGTCATCGCCTTTCCCCTGGATTACTTACTATGCATCACCTTCTCCTGACTAACTTTCTACCTGTCCTGTTTTCAACCTGGAAACCAAAGTAATACTTCCCACATGATAGTCAAGCTGATAGCATCAGTTGCTTCAAGACCTTCCAGTTGCTTTCATCGGATTCAGCATAAAAGCTTCAATTCTTAAAATGCCCTATGACCCCTGATGTAACCTGCACCCCTGCAAACATCTCTGTCCTGAAACTGTCACTGCTTTCTTTCTCTCCTCCAGCCATCTAGCCTCTTTTCCATCTGCAAAGCACAGTATACACTTGCTTCTACCACACCCCAAAACTACTTCTGCCAGTACTGTAATATCTACCTTCTTTATGTCACCAAATGGCAATTAAAAGACCATTTAATGTTTTATAATTTCTTCTTCTTATTGTCCTCCTCAGTCAAGTGGGCTCCACAAACATCACCAGCATAGAAAAATACAGAGATAAATATCTATACATAAAAATATATATTACATTACAAATATCACTACAGTTACTGCTTACATTTGCATTTCTAAATCATAAAGCTAAGTATTGATAAGCTTCTCTGTATAATTTGTTCACTTTTAAATTCTCTATAACAATTACAGATCAATAGTTGAGACTTGAAATGTTTAATGAATTAATGTATACTTTTATATTTTAGAATATGTAATGTTTCAATATTTGTAAACCTACGTTGTAATTAGCACAAGACCTCCTCCTGAACTTCTATCCTTTACACCCAGATTTCAGAAAAAAAACACTTGATCTTAATTCCTTGACTTGTCATCTCTGTGAGTGACCATCATATACTTGCTTCATTTCAAAGTCATGTAATTCCCATGTCTAATCATTGGTCAAGGCAGGAGGTAGACTTGATTCCTAATATTTTAGAATGATTCTCCTTGAAGTACTATTGTGTAAGACAAAGCATGGCTTTCCTTACTAGGTCACATGTCTGTGCCTTGGTGTATATTTAGATAGTGGAATCCCTTTGAAACTGATGGGAGGTCTGTGGGCCAAAGGATGTGGCACAGTAAAGACAAGCTGTGAAAAAGATATCTTCTAGCTTGCTGCCACCTCATCAGTCAATGTAGACTTATTTTAACATTTGCATTGGGCAATATGAACAGAGAAATACCATATATAGTAATCTTTCCATTTTCTTGCCCTGCATCTGTAAATGACTCCTCAAATCCTTTCAGTCATGTGTTGAGGTAGGAAGACATGTGGAATATGAGTTTTTGTTTAAATTATGTTATACTGTGCTTAATATTGCAAAAAAAATTAAAACAAATTCAAAAGCAATAAAGTCTTGGGAAAATCTAGAAGTGTTTTACAGTTTCAATTAATGGTATCACTTGGTCAGATTACTTTTCAGCTAAGGTGAAATTTTTTGTTTGTTTAGTTAGTTGGTTTTGCTTTTGGTTTTGTAAACATAACTGGAAGTTTGCTCTGATGCTAGCTATTGTCTTAGCTTCAAAACCTAGGATTTTCAGCAAAACCATTTAGCATTTCCCATACCACATCCACATGCCCATTCATACTTCTGCTTGACATGTTTCTACGGACATGCCATTTGTGAAAGGGAGCTGATTTTGCTTTCTTTCCCCAGTCCTTGCTGATGAACACTGTTAGTCAGATGGTGACTTGGGCATATCCCTTGTTTTCTGGGATCCTTTATAGATAAGAACAATTTCGTTAAAGTAGCTATGATTCCCTCTCAGAACTTGCCAGTCTTAGGCTTCTGATCTCCCACTGGGAGATAACCTGCACCCTCTATCACTTACCACTCTAGCATTTCACTTCTCCTATCCCTTTACATACATTTCAGTGCCCCGTGGAAATTCTAGTATTTTGATTTTATTTAGCAAAAGGCACCCTGGGTTTAGGTCCTTCAATAAGCTAAATAAAAAGTCAGAAAAATTATTAGAGCCACTCTTGGCTATTGCAATGAACAAAGGACCCCCAAGTCTCTGCTGAGTATGCCAATGTTAATGAATGCACATGGCATCATTCCTAAAGTCCAGTCTATGTTCTATAGATTTATGTCATTATAAATTGGTAAAAGTTCACATTTTTTTATTGTACCTTCTCACTACCCTGGGCTCACACACTATACCTCCCCTTCTAATGTCTTTTGGAACCTAAATCTGATTTAGTTCTAGATACAGTAACAGCTGCTAAAGGCTGTTCATAAGACACATTAGTGATGTCCTATAAGGCAGGCAGACTTCAGGAGAGGCCTGAAAAAAAGAAACTGGCATCCTCGGGTGAGGAGACACAGGGTATTAAAACTAACAAATTGAGCTTGAAGAATCTGTAAGGTCCCAGTAGCAAAAGAATTGGCCTATAGATTTCTATTCAAGTTTTAAGAATCTTAGTCTTTACAAAAATTTTAACTTTTACATAAAATAGAATTCAATATTATAACACAACCACTCCTACAACACAGCAGCTACTAGCTTTAATTTATCCCATACAAACAAATATCCCACACATTGTATGAGCACAAACACATTCACCGCAACTTCTCTTAAGTTCTAGCTCAGTTTTCTATTGCTATGATAACACTTACTGGATCCAACTTAGCAAGCAAGGGGGGTTTAGGCTTACCCTACTAAAACCCATGAGCGCACACAAGGATAAATTATGTCCAGTATCAGCCAGCTTGGATGGCTTTGGTGTTCTTTGGGAATTTATATCCTTCACCCTGAGATGCACAGGACTTGAAAAACTGACACCAAGGGCTGTGCTGATGCTCTAAGCTGAGCTGGCAGATAAGCCACAGAATACATACAGCTTTTGTCCTACCCACACTTTTACAATGGAAGAGACACCGCTTTTCACAGCTCTCAGACTTCTCCTTCAGCCAGCCCTAACTGAAACATATAACAAAGGAACTCTGGGAAACACAGACTCAGCTTAGCATGACGAAATCTGAGGCCACCACAATTTCCCTCCAATATTATTGTCACCTCTGTCTTTTTGTCACATTTATACTTACAGAAGTCTACCTTCTTTGTCAAATGGAAGTGCTCATTCATTCAACTCAATCACAAGTCTTTGAGGGGAAATGTTTACAAACTTTTGCATGCATAATCTCCCATAAATTTAAACTCAACTAAGTCATTCTATCATACATGCATGTATATGTATGTGTATATAGACACTTGCCCGTATGTTATGTACATGTAAATATATATATATATGTATATATATATATGTATATATATAATACATTTACCATGTATGTGAAATCAGTTGGTTTTTATTTTAAGATAGCATTAATATTTCATAATATAAAACCTCCTTTGAAAAAGAAAAGTATCTAAGATCATAAACTCAAGTATACACAAAAGTAACATACAGTGATTCTATGACAGTAACGTGGATAGCAGGATACATTTCTACAAATCAGCATCAATTAAATTAAAACTGCTTCAAAAGATCCTATATTAGGGCTGGTGATATAGCTCAGTGGATAGAGTGCTCACCTTGCATACCTGAATCAATGGTTCAGTCCTCAGCACTGCACACAATGGGCATAGTGGAACATACCCATAAGCCTAGCCCTTGGGAGATGTATGAAGGAGGATCAAAAATTCAAGACCATTCTCAATGCTATATAGTGAGTTCAAGGTCAGCTTGGGCTACTTAAGAACTGGTTCCAAAAGACAAAATCCTACATAGTATTTCTTCTTTTTCTTCACTTAAACATAATTATAAAAAGTAGAGTCACAAGGGTATAACTATGAGGAAGGTTGATCATCTGCTTTTGTGGTGACTCTTTGCTAAAGAGCTTCTAATGTGAAGTTATTATTAATTACCTAGAATTCTATTGTATTAAAGAATTACTTTGAAAATGGTTTCAGATCCTTGCAACATTCCATCTTTGGTAATTTCACTTCTATTTGACATTTTCTGATTAAAAAAAAAAAAAAAAACTTCACTCTTTGATGATTCACTTAGCTCTTCATACAATACCCTTTGTATAAATTAACTGTGAGAACTCGCTGCCTCATGCCACCACCACCCACACATGAATGAACAAAAATTAACCAATAACAAGGAATCCTAATTCTCTCTCACTCCATATCCTGCCACTGGGTCTGTGAACAAGGATTACAGAAGACAAAACTCTATACAGTCCAAGTTTAACGTGCTCCTGCTTGGTAGTTTTTGTTTTTGTCTCCTGTACCCTCCCCCATTCTGACTAGATCTCCTTTCTGTATGCATGTGTGCTCAGCTAAATACAATCCTTAACATTCTACAATTACATAATATGGGTTACTGGTGTTACTGACATTTGAAGAAGCACTTTAGCAATAAACATTCAAAATCAGCTAGAAAGACAGCCAGTGCAGAGCTTGCCACACGATCATGAGGACCTACCTCCAGATCCCCAACACTCACATAAAATCTTAGAGCATAGCTGTGCACATCAGGAACCCTGTCTCTGGGGAGCTGTGGACAGGCTGGTCCCTGATGCTCTCTGGCCAGCTAGCATATCCAAATTGGTAAGTTCCAGGTTTAGTGAGAGACTCTGTCTCAAAAGATAAGGTAAAGTGAGAATGTGAGGCCACACTGGTCTACATATTAAGTTCAAGGTCAGTCAGGGCTACATGGCAAGACCTTGTCAAAAAAAAAGGCAGAAAATAAAGAAGAGAAAAAGAAAAATATAAAGTTAAGAAGATAGGTAGGTATTTACAACCAAGTCTGACTGAGTGTGATCACCCTCACCAATGGGGGAAGGGCAAAATCGTTGTCTACAAGTTGTTCTGACTTCCAGATGGATGCCAAGACACACACAATAAATTAATTAACTTTTTAATTAACAAAAATTAATTTTTTGTACCCACCTATCATGGTTTAATAAGGATCAATATAAACAAACAAATTCAAATCCCTAAAACATAGGTGGAGTAGAAATGTCTAGACCAGAGGTAGAACTATAAAAGGCAGCCTGATAAAAAGATCCTAAATTGTATAATATACAAAATATCTTGAACATAAGTAAAGTATATATGCATAGAATATGGTAAGGATAATGTGCATACAACATCATAAATGATAAGATTTTACACAATATGACAAAATATAATATACAATTCTTCTGTGAAAGTAATATAAATTTAATTTTACATATGTTACCACAAATAAGAATATATAACAATGTAAGCTATATAATACTGTGATGGGAGATGTTACTGTAAATATGTTTCTCATACTGATTAATTAATAAAGCACTGTGGCCAATAGAAAACAAGATAGGTGGGGCTAGGAGACCAGGAGGAGGAAAGAGGAAGTAGTTGGGAGGAGTCAAGATGTAGAGCATGGACCCGCGGCTCCCTGATAAGACGACCACGTGGAAATATTTAGATAAGTAGAAATGGGTTAATAATTAAGACAGAGCTAGCCCATAAACAATAATGGTAATTGGCCAACAGGATTGTATCAAATACGGAGTCTCAGAATGTTATTTGGGGCTCACGTGGCGGTGGGACCATGGCGGCAGGACCGGCGGCAGCTGGCAGGAAAAACCTGCCATAACAATACTGATATCTCACTATTACTAAAATAATACACAAGAAGATAGCCTAATCTGCCTATATCCCATCGAAACCATACCTTTCCCAACCATACCCTATCCCTGTCTAAAAGAGATACCCGCATCTAAGCATCACCTTCCATACCCAACCCTAAGTAACTAAAACCAACCCTAAGAAGATGAATATTATCCCTAAATGCCAAGAGTAGGGAAAGAGGGTGTCAGTATCTTAAGATTACTTCCTGCTGAAATGGGATGATTGCTCAATGGGATCCTGTAGGAAGAAAATTTTTAGCAACCAAATTTCTCCACAGGACTGGCTGTGACATATGTAGCTAGTCACTGTGTGGCAGGAAATGCTTGACTGAAATTCTGGCCAGGGTGTAATAAGAATGTGCACCATTACAGCTAGCTAGTCAGGAGTTGTCTCAAGCAAAACAATCTCAAACCGGTTTTAGGGTGATGTTTGTAGTCCAGATGCATCAGGTTGAGTCAAGTGGAAATGTCGAAGTGGGGCCCCATCTTCTTTCCAGAGAATTCAAAGATTCCTGTTAGGAATTGTTATTATTCCTTGTGGAAAACTTAAACATCAGTATCAAAGTAAAATTTTCAAGTTTTAAGGTATGCATATAGGGAAAGGCAACAATAAGCATTAAAATGTATATGAGAAAATTAGGATTTCAGAGAGAAAATTGCGTATAAGCAAATGAGTTCCCAGATTTAGTTTTCTTCTGCCTTACACCAATTGGCTTCTTGATATAAGGCAGAAACTATGAATTTAATTTTAACAACAAGTTTGAATTTAGAGAAGGAAAGCCAAATCCAACTCCAAAGCGAGTATTGGTTTACATGAATTGGGACTAGAGGAATATTAGATAGTAAATAAAAATAGACTTCTGTATAGAAATCATTTACTAGAATTAAATATTTTTACCATAAATCAGAGTCCTCTTCATTAAGTGAGTCTTCCTGGAGAGCTATCTTCTCTTCTGCAGGTACATGTATGTTCAGTGTCTTTTTGCTGTTTGAAGATGGGTGCTCTCTGTTTTCCTGTAAGGACAAGAACAGAATACCTCCCCTACCTTTGAGAGGTCTCTGCACATCTCATGGGAACCAATTTGTTGGATGACTTGTCATTTCTCTTCATTAAGATGTTTCTCTTGTTCAACTCGGATCTTGATCAACTTAGATGGCATCCATAGCTTTTTTTCTCCTTAGGTGTAATTCTACTGTCCTAGAACATTGATGCTTTTAGTTGTAGATCTCAACTTGTGGTAGTTACACCTGGAGGTGTACCACCAAATAGTGTCCGATAGCATATGATCCTTCTGATCCTGGTCCCTGTAGAATAGCTAACATAGATGAACACCAGCAAGTTCCACTGGATGCTTTCCTGTCTGCATCCTTCCAGCAAGAAAGCACTCCCTGGCTCCTCCTCAGACCTAGTTCCCCAGGTCACTTCTGCCTCTGTCTCCCCTCCCAATGGGCGTGGTCAGTGCCATGGATGCAGACAAAGTGAATATCCCACTATACCCACCTACACACTCAGCTTACCCAAATGTTACCCCCGGTCGACGTGATTGAAACGTTACCTAAAGTTACTTAAGCTGCTGGCATTAAGCTCTGTCTGCTCACAAAGCTGATGAATCTCCCTGCATTGTACTTTGCATGTAGACAAAAATGTAAGATCAAGAACCAATTTCCCCAAGCTGAAATATTAAATTGGGAATACTGTATTATTGGGTCTCTCTGAAGAAATCATATGTGCCAATTACAATTCTCTGTGCATATGTCAAAAAAAATTTACTTTCATGACACTTTATAAAGACATCACGTTGCAGGTTAGCTTCCTGCACATGTGTGTAAAACAGCAATGCATAATCAGGAAGCAATCAGGACGAAATTTCCCTTCCACACTTTCATCATGTGGGTAAAGTCTGCACCTGAGCAAGACCTGGCAAAAACACTATCCTGCTGAGACTTGCAAGAAAAAAGAAAACTTTACAAAAGGCAGAAATCTCCCGTTTTGGTTCCCAAAAAATTTCATCACTGAATCTTAAATCAGATCAAGCATATGAGCAAGAAATAAGAGCATCATATAACTTTGTACAAAAATAACTTCGTTGTTTGCTTTTATTGTAAAGTTACCTTGCCAGTATAAAATACTCCACTAAACTCTGAAAATCTCACTCTTATCATAAGGGTTCCTTTACATCATACTCTCAGTGTTGCTCAAACTTCTCCAATCCTGAACTCCCCAGAACTCTGAGATTAAAGTTGTTTGTTTCAAAGGTCATATTCTGATTTAAAACTTTGTTTGCTAATGGTAAATCCCTCAAGCTCATGATAAAAATGCCCCACATTGCTGGAGGATAACAGTCCCAAAAATCTTAAGAGATAGCTAATATTATTATTTAGTATCATCATAATATTATTATATCCATGTTGCAAATAACAATTGGAAAAACAAGGGAGTTACCCAACTTGTCCAAAGTTGCACAATTCCTAACAGGTGCAATTAAGGCTGGGCAGTAAAGCTCCAGGGACATCACACCTGTTCCCTGTATAACACTGCCACCACTCACATCCACCCACCAGCATCACCTCTGAGTAATATGTACCAGGGCCTAATGATGACATGCACCTTTGGTATGTTAAAGGATAGATTGAGAAGGGCCATATAAAGCCTCTTTTAGAAATGCTACCAGTTACTCTGAGCACCTAAGAAATTATCACCTGTTGTTGGCTGATGATAGAAGGGGCTGAGCAATTGCTTTGTCCCTGACTCGAAGCAGACCCTCAGTGGTACTCTTATGATAAAGAATCAAGTCCCATACAAAGGGAATTTGCAGCCCATGTGAAATAAACAGGATAGCCCCTGGGGAGCAGAGATCAGGCCTGCTTTTGCTAGAGTCTATTGAGTTTGCACTGCACATGACATAGCTAAGAGTTTCAATAATCATTGTGTAAGAAAAGTCATTTCTCTCTCCCTTTAATTGAGCTCTCCAACTTTTCTTCCTAAATATTGGGATCTTCTCAGCTTCCTTTTAACTAATTTATTGGGGTTATTCTTGTTCCTGAAAATCTAAGTAGCATGTATTTCTGAAAGTCCAAAGCATCTTTTTTTTTTCTTTAATGGATTTCTTTGGAGAACAGACAAAAAAGAGTTTAGTATCATCACTGGGGACAAATTGTACCCTCATCAATATTCTAAGAGACAATCAGGGCTGGTATGGGAGGTTCCTGTGTGCAAGCTGCTGTAGCAATTATTTTTAAATACATCTACCAAAAAAATACCATGGGAAAAAATATTTCTGAACAATATTTGAAGAATAGCAAAGAAAATTTTTCTAGAATATTTATTTCAAACAAACATCCCCAAGAGGATAAACAGTAAGGAAGAGTTTAATCAAAACCAGTAACTAGAAACATAACCATTTTTAGAAGGAAAAAATAAAAAGCAAAACCTCAAGATCCAGTTTTATTTTAAATGGTTTTCTTAGAGTTGCCAATTTCAATTTTTACCTGCAGAGAGGACCTTATTGATGATAAAATCAAAGGAAGTCTTGTCTGTAACCGAAGTTTGTTTTGACATGCCCCATTTTACTTGGGACTCTTACTAGTTGGAAACTACCCAATTATTTTTGCCCTATGCACATACAGATGTTGTGGCTTGATGCTTGCTCTACTGGTTCTTACCACAACCACTAAAAGTCATCACTATGATTGGTAAAGGTAGAAGCAGATATAATGGAAACCCATGCACCCCAGCACTTTATCCAGAAACATATTCAGGACAATATTGGATTTAGCCAGCAATAGAAAACAAGGAAAAAATGCTGTGATGATTTTCTTCTTTTTTATTTTTGACTGTCCTAAATTGTTTAGTGGGTGTGAATTTTACAAGAATTGCCTGTATTAGCAGTAACAGTGGAGACAGTGAGGATTGAACCTTCTCTGGTTTCCCAGTGACAGCCACAAATAATACGATAGAACTTCATTTCAAGGCCATGGCCTTTGAGATGCACAGATGTCAGGCTTGTTTCGGGCAGGTTTTTCCCGCGCCAGCCCACCAGCCCACCTGCCGCCGGTCTGGGCCCACAGCCGTACCAGCCCCAAATAACACTCAGAGACTCTGTATTTGATACAATCCTGTTGGCCAATGACTATCATTGTTAATGGGCTAGCTCTGTCTTAATTATTAACCCATTTCTACTTATCTAAGTATTTCCACGTGGTCATCTTATCCCGGAGCTGTCGCCGGTATCTTCTTTCTCCCAGGTCTCCATCTTGACCCCTCCCAACTCTTTCCTCCTCCTGGTCTCCTAGCCCCACCTATCTTGTTTCCTATTGGCCACAGGCTTTACTAATTAACCAGTATGAGAAACATATTTACAGAATAACATCTCTCATCACAGGCTATGCATTTTTCTGTGCTTGTTAACACTGTGATGGGCCAGGCTTGCCACAGGTTGTACCCTTAGTAACTGGATATTTGCAGTCACCACATCTGATGTGAATTCTGTAGATGGAATCACCTTGATAGGCTTTGTATCCCAGACTGCACATTTTATCAAGACAAGTAGAGAAGGAGCCCTGTGCCATTCAAAGAGCAGGCAGAATTGCCAAGGGCAGACCCTCTGTAGAAACTGCATCATGTCAGACTGCTGCTTCCTCCATGGCTTGGGGTGTATTTGTATGCACTGTGTTGGTTCTCCTGGTGACTGCTGCCAAATGGAAAGGCTATTTCTTTCTTTAAATGTGGCACATCTCAGAAGCTTGAATTGAAGAAAGTTTGTACTTACAGTATGCATGTCCAAGAATAAAAAAAACTAATGTTTGAAGTGTATCATAGGACACAAATTGGAAAAGAAGTCAAAGTATTGCTATTTGCAGATGACATAATAGTATACATAAGTGAACCCACAATTTCTACCAGGGAACTCTCACAGCTGATAAACACCTTTAGTCAAGTGGCTGGATACAAGATTAACTCAAGAAAAGAAAATCAGTAGCCATTTTATATGCAAATGATAGAAGGGATGAGAAAGAAATCAGGGAAACAACACCCTTCACAATAGCCACAAGCAATATAAAATATCTTGGAGTAACTCTAAGCAAATGGAAGACCTATATGAAAAGAACTTCATGTCTTTGAAGAAAAAACGTGGAGAGGTCAGAAGATGGAATGAGATCCCATGCTCATGGATTAACATAGTAAAAATGGCCATCTTGCCAAAAGCAATCTACAGATTCAATCCACATCAAAATTCTAACACAATTGTTTACAGACCTTGAGAGAATAATACTCAACTTCAAAAAAAGAAAAAAAACAGGATTGTAACATGCTTTATTTTGGGCCACCAACCAGCTCACAAATCATGATATGGAGAGTTACTAATTATGAATGGTCAGCCTTATCTTATGCTTGTCCCACACATTCTTATAACTAACTTTAACGTGTTTCTCTTCATCTATGTTTTGCCTCAAGGGCTTCCTCTGCATCTGGATGGCCGGCCCCTGGTGTCGCCTTCTTTTTCTTCCTTGTTCTCTCTCCCTAGCCTAGATTGTTCCTCCCACGAATTCTCTCTGTCAGCCAGCCCCGATTATGCCTCCTCTAACTAGGTATTGGCTGTTCCACTTTTTATTAGACCAATCAAGTACCTTAGGCAGGCAAGGTAAAAGAGCAACACATCTTTACATAATTAAACAAATGCGGCATAAATAAATATAACACATCTTTACATATTTAAAGTAATGTAGCAGTCTTGCCTGTAACGTTAGCCACACCCCTTTGGGTGTGGCTTTGGGTGGACGGAAGTGGAAAGAGGGAAGCTTGTACAAGGTCTTTTCTCTTGGGTCAGCAGATCCGGTAGGAAGGGCAAAGAAGCACTTCCATGGTTCTTTGTATTTTTCTGTGTTAGTCTTCCCCAATAAACACCATTTATCATTTACCTTGGGTCTAGTGAAATTGGTACACCCTCACCTTCAAGACCGCTGCAAAGTAATATTCCACAACATTTCCGCCTTTTTGTCTAAGTGAAAAAGAAAAGTTTTAACTTTAACAAAGAATGCTATATACAATAAAAACAATTATCAAGTAAGAATTACATTTACAATATCCAGTCCATTTGTATTTGGAAAATTCAGAGAAAATACTCCATTATTTATCCTGTCTTGTTGAGTTCAAAGATCTGTATGTAATTTACATTCTATTATCACTTAGGAAAACTGTAACTATAAGTATCTAATCTTCAACACCATCAAAAACTTCAGAAGGATTTAATATTACCTAAGTAAACAGAAAGTAAAGAGAAGCCACTCCCAAAACTATAGAAATTACAGAGACATATGGCTGTCTGAACATTCACCCAAGGTTCCTTTGCAACAGTGGGACATCCATCTTTGACCTACAGGCCTAGACTATCTGGCAGACTTTTCTACCAAGCAGGAATTTTGAAGGACTGTCCTGTTTTGTCTTGGAAAAGTTCAGCAGTCACTTTCCTGTGTGTCCTGCAAAATATCTGGCAGACTTTTCTATGAAGCAGGAATGTTGAAAAAATCGTCCCACCTTGTCTTGGCAGAGTTCGGCAGTCTTTGTCCTTTGTGCCCTGCTTGTCAGTTTGTACAGTACATTGTAAACAATCAAGGCAAAGGCAGTTTCTTGCCCAAATGGCTTGCTTTGCCACAAAGAAAGCAAACTCCATATGGAGGTTCTTTGATGCCCATAATCCTTTTATAAAGTAGAATTTTGCTGCCAGGAGATGATGGGAGATGTGATTCTGTATATATGTTTCTCATACTGGTTAATAAAGCACTGTGGCCAATGAGATAACAAGATAGGCGGGGCTAGGAGACTAGGAGGAGGAGAGAGGAAGTAGGAGGAGTCGAGATGTAGCCCAGGGAAGAAGCAGGACGCCTGCCGCGCGGCTCTGGAATAAGACAACCACGTGGAAATACTTAGATAAGTAGAAATGGGTTAATAATTAAGACAGAGCTAGCCCATAAACAATAATGGTAACTGGCCAACAGGATTGTAACAAATACAGAGTCTCTGAGTATTATTTGGGGCTGGCGCGGCTGTGGGCCCATGTGGCGGTAGGACCCAGAGGCCGGCGGGGAGAAACCTGCCATAACAAGGAGAAGATACATATCGCTATGTTAACAAAACATTTTAAATGCCATACTATGTAGATCTTTGAAGTGTTTGAAGACCATGTATCTATCTAAAATACATCTCTGTATTATCTTGAAAACCTACCTAAAATAACTACAAATTTGATTGCTATAGATGATTAACTACTAACCTGCATTTTTTAATTATCCTGAATGGTTTACAATAACTTGTCTGAGGGTGATGGAATCTTTTCTTTCTTAAGTCTATGCACATTTTTAAACACATTGTAACTTGACTCCATTGCTGGTGAGAGTGCAAACTTGTACAGCCACTTTGGATATAAATATGGTGTTTTCTCAGAGGTTTTGGAATCAATTTGACTCAAAACCCAGATATACCACTTTTGGGCATATACCCAAAAATGCTCAGTAATAGCACAAGGACACTTGCTCAGCTATGTTCATAGAAGCATTGTTTGTAATAGCCAGAACCTGGAAACAACGTAGATGCTCCTCAACCAAAGAACAGATAAAGAAAATGTGGTAATTTACACAATGGAGTATTGCTCAGCTGTTAAAAAAAATGACAACAGGAAATTTGTAGGCAAATGGATAGAACTAGAGAAATTCATCTTGAGTGAGAAAACCCAAACCCAGGAGACAAACATGGTATGTATTTACTCATAAATAGCTATTACCTGCCAAGTAAAGGATAATCATACTATAATCCACAAAGAGGTAGACAATAAGGAAGTTGCAAGGGTAAAAGCATGGATCTCTCTGGGATGGGGAAATAGAGATCTGCTCAGACTGAGGGAGAGCGGGGTATATAACATAGGAACTTAAGGGATTGGGTTGGGGGGTGGGTGACAGAAGGTGACAATGCTGAGAAAGACGCCCAGAAAGGGGGACTTTCTGGAATCAAGTAGAAGCATGATGCAGTGAAAATTTACATGACTCTACAGGATGACCCCAGCTTAGACTTCTGGCAGAGGATGAACAGCCTCAACTGGACATCCCCTGTGATTGGATTGGTGACTATCTCTCAGTTGTCAGCAGAGAACTTTCATCCAGTGAGTGATTGAAGCCAGTTCAGAAACCCATGGCCAAGCACTATACTGAGCTAGGGGAGTCCTGCTAGGGAGAGGGAAGAGAGATTGTAGGGAGCCAGGGAGGTCAGAAACATTAGAGGAAAACCCAACAAACAGCTTTCCTGGCTAATGGAAACTCAGAGTCTTAACCACTAACCAGGGAGCCTGTATGAAACCAACCCAGGAACTCTGCAGATACATGACACATTTGTAGCTTGGTCTATTTGTGAAATCCCTGGCAGGAGGAGCAGGGCTGTCCCTGGTGCTTTGGCTGGCTCTTGGGAACCTAGTCCTTGTGTTGGATTGCCTTGGCCAGCCTGAATACAGGGGGAAGTGCTTTGTCTTATGGCAGCTTGATATGTCATGCTTTGCTAATGTAGACTAGGGGCCTGCCCCTTTCTGAGTGAATAAGGAAGAGGGGTAGATTGAGTGGAGGGGCAGAGTGGAGGGGGGGAGGGAATGAGAGAAGAGGAAAGGGAAGAAGCTGCAGTCAGGATGTAAAATGAATTAATAAAAGGAAAGAATTGAGAATAACCAATTCCTCAAATTTTCACATTTCATATTTCTGAATGCAGTATCTCTTACAAAAATAATCTCATAGGTCTTATGGAGCTTTGAGAGTAGTTTGAGGCCAATGGCAGTATTGAGATGTTATGGATTATACACATATCTTATAGGCATGGAATCTCCTCACAAAATGAATATAAGATGTTAAAAAAAAAGAAAAAGAATTCAAAGGGTTTTGTCCTGAGAATATAGAATGATGGAATTGACCTCAACTGAGTCAGAGAAATCCACAAATGGAGCTGATTGAGATAAGCAGAGCAGTTCAGCTATAAGAACATTGACTTTGGAATATCTGTTAAAGATTTAGATGCAGGGGCTAGAGAGATAGCTCAGCAGTTAGGAGCTCTGACTACTCTTCCAGAGGTCCTGAGTTCCATTCCCAGCTACCACATGGTGGCTCTCAATCATCTGTAATGAAATTTGCTGCCCTCTTCTGGCCAGTAGGCATACATGCAGGCAGAACACTGTATACATAATAAATAAATCTTTAAAAAAGAAAAAAGAAAAAAGATTTAGCTGCAGATGTGAAAGGTAGTTGAATGAATATAAAAGTCTTGAGTTTAAGAAGCAAACACCCACAACTAAACACTGAGTCGAACTGGAATCCAGATGCAGAGAGGGAGGACAAGACCAGGCTACAGAAACACAGAGACAGCTGACCTGAACAAGGAGGAGCTAATGGGCCCCCAGACTGAGAGCTGGGAATTCAGCATGGGACTGACTCAGACCCCCTGAACATGGATCCCAGCTAGAAGGCCTGAGCAGTCTAAAGGACCTCAGACAGTGAAACCAGGATGTATTCCTGGTGCACAAAAGGACTTTGGGGGCCCATTCCCCATGGAGAGATACTCCCTTGTCCTAGAGACAGGAGAGAAGTCCTATTCCCTTCAAATGACTTGACAAATTTAGATGACCCCTCCTGGATGGCATCACCCTACATGTGGAGTGGGGGTGGATGGGAGAGGAGGGTGGTTGGGGACATGGGAGGATGGGAGAGAGGGAAAGAGGGAGGGAGGGAGAGGGAACTGGAATCAAAGGTAAAATGAAAATAAATAATAAATAATTTTCAAAAAAGTCTTGAGTTTGATCTAGGAGTCGTTTAAGAACTAGTAACATAACCAGGTGTGGTGGATGGCTCATGCCTCTAATCCTGGTACTTTCCAGGCTGAGTGAAGAGTTTGCTGCAAGTTCAGGGCTACCCTGAGCTCTCACGGGGGTTCTAGACCAGCCTAGGCTACAGAATAAAGACTTGTTAAAAAAAAATAATAATAAAATTAGAAAGTCATCACATGTGAATAGCCTACAAATTTACAAAAGTATATTGAGTCACCACGGATGTGAGTAAGGTGACAAGCACAGACTAAAGTGTGAGCCATTAGGGACCTTGCCATCAACTGCTAGGGAAAACAGAATCTTCTACTAAGTACTGAGAATAAATAATGAGACAGGAAAATCCACAGGAGTGAGAGGCTTGGAAGCCTGGTAAATGGTCATTGTGGAGAAGTTCATAAGAAAAGAGAGGACTAGACATTGTACTTTGCATTGTAAATGTTCAGTGATGTTAATGAATCAAAAATAGAAGAGCAAAAGAAATATCTTAAAATTAAAACAATGATTACATTGCTTATATTAGTTTACAGTAGGCAGAAAAATGATCACCCAAAGATGTCTATTCCTTAGTCCTCATATCATACAACAGGGAAAAGAGGAATTAGAGTTATAGGTAAAAATCTAATTAGCTGAGCCTTAAAGAAAAAAATATATATTGGATTGTTCACATGTTCCAATGTATTTAAACAGTGCTTGGAAATGGAAGAGGGAGACGGGAATATTTATGTCTAAGTGATGAAAAGTAGGAAGGAGTCATTTACTATTGATAATTTTGAATGAGAAACAGGCCATGATAAGAGAATATAAGTGGCTTCCAGCAGCTGAAAAAGCAGAGGAACATTTTTCTCTAGAACCTTTGAGAATATAACAACTCTGTCAACACTATGATCTTAGCCCAGTTAAGCCCTAAACTCCAGGCTTACATAACCATAAAATAATAAATGGTTCTCTCTCTCTCTCTCTCTCTCTCTCTCTCTCTCTCTCTCTCTCTCTCTCTCTCCTTCTCTCTCTCTCTCTCTCTCTCTCTCTCTCTCTCTCTCTCAGGTTTTTGAGACAAGGTTTCTATGTGTCACAATCCTGGCTATCCTGCAACTCACTCTCTAGACAAGGCTGGCCTCAAACTCACAGAGATTAGCCAGTCTCTGCCCTCCAAGTGCCGGGATCATTGTGCATCACCAATGCCCAGCATAAATTGTTATTTCAAGAGACAAATATTGTGTTAATTGTGTTAATTGGTATAATAGAAATAGAAAACTAGTAAGAGGAAGCACTTAATTACATTTAATGTTTTTGCCTTAATTTTCAGCCTTTACATACTAATGTCCATTGTAGTGAAACTACAAATATGTTTTAGGGATTAGTGTGGCTAAAACTAATCTTCCATAAGTCTTCTACAAATAGTTAAACTTTCATGAAACTGATCCATAACAATGAAAAGATTAGCACTAAGACAATCTAAAACAAATGTTGTGTAAATACAAATGCAAAGCATAGATTTGAGAGAGAGAGAGAGAAAGAAATTGACAAATTTTGCTCATGTTCACAGGGCATCTAAAGGCCCACAGTGAGTGAGAGCATCCCAAACATAGTTTTTCTCAGAAGTTTTACATTTGTTTGTTTGTTTGTTTGTTTGTTTGTTTGTTTATGTGTATTACAGGGGGACATGCCACAGAGTGGGTGTGGAGGTCAGAGAACAGCTGTCAGGAGTCACTTCTATCCTTTTACCATGTGGGTCCCAAGGATCAAACTCAAATTGTCAGGCTTGGTGGCAAGTGCCTTCACTTGCTGAGCTATCTTGCTGGTCCCCATTAAGGTGTCATGATGAGCAGCATTTTTTTGTAGATATTTCATGGCTTTACTTGGAGAGTGGTCAAGAGGCAGCTATTCACCCCAGGCACCAGCAAGAAACTTGGGAATCCTCCCAAGTCTGTTTTGGTTAACCAATGAGAATAATTGGGATTTCTTTCAGAAGTTTTGGAAACGTTTATGGTAGCTCCCCCATTAAGCCCCCTCTCTAGAAGTCATTCACATCCTTGAATAAGATGGGGCCTCACTCTTCTCCTCTGCCATCCTGTGTATTGTGTCCTTTCTATGCTGCCTATGAGTGACCTCTGAGTGGTCTTACACAACAGCTAGGGTCAGTGGGCCCAATCTTGTGAACCCTTCATTCAGGAGATCATAGATGCTCTCATGTTACGATTCCACTGTCCATATGATGCCTGTACTAGTTATTTCTCTGCTACTGAGATAAAGCCCCATGACCAAAAGCAACTCATGGGAAAGAGTTTGTCTTGACTTAGGTTCCAGAGGGAGTATAATCCATCATACAAGGGAGGAACGATGACAACCAGCAGGCATGACAGCAGGAGAAAGAAGCTGAGAGCTCACATCTTCAAAGACAACATGAAGCAGGGAGAGTGAACTAGAAGAGGAAGAGGTCATGCCCACTTCCACTGACAAACATCCTCCTACAAGGCTGTACCACCTAAATCTTCCCCAACAGCACCACCAATGAGGAATCAATCATTTAAATGCCCAAGGCTATGGGACACATTTGTCATCAAACCACCATAATCCCCAAAGGATGAGCTCCACAATGTTCGATCCCTTCCTGCTTGTTCCTTCTACTACCTTTCCCATATTTCCCGAGCCTTAGAAAGATGAGATAAAGACATGATTATTTCTCAAATTGAAGGTTGCATATTGGACCTCTATGACAGATACATAAGCAGTCAGTCTCAGCATTTTGTCAGTTATTAATCTCAACAGCTTCTATCATATATTGGAAAACTGTTGATCAAGATTTGCAACAGCAATGAACTATAGATATGGACATAAATGTTTAGAACTCAGTTTAACAGTCATACCATATACACTAGCCAATTAATAGCATAGCTTTCACACTAGGACCTATGAACTCCCCAGCTATAAGTTTTTATATTTGCTTACAGTATAAAATCTGGTCTAATTTCCATGAAAATGTAAAGCAAATGGTTGCACTCCTAAGAGTCATGCCACTATTCCACCAGTAAGCTAACATTGCTTGATATGGTGAGGTTCATGACCAAGCAATACAAGTGATAATAATACTCCCTCCAGATACCAGTAGAGCACCTGGCACTATGAAAGTTAGTTAGTCTTAGCTTTATTTCTCCATGGCCTAAAACCAAAGCACATGATGACTTTGACAAGAATCTTACCAACCAACTCCGACATGTAACCCATAGCAGTAACAATAGCCTATGGTATTTTGGAATCTCCCTGAACAAAAATTCACAGAGATGTAACCCACCTGCACATATCAGGTTTTTTAATTTAAACTTCTTACCTACTATTCTTACACTTATTTGCGCAAACTGTTGCAGTATTTTTCTTAGCCTAGATGCCATCTGTGCCATACCCAGCCATAAAATCCCCATGGATTTCACGGCTGCACCTGGCCTCGCACCTTGTGAGGCTGATTCCATTGAGTGAGCTTGCATAAATTTTGGATGATTTTCTGAACCTGTAGGACATCAGGGCTCAGCATTGTATTATCTATGTAATGAAGTGTTTTCACAGTGGGAGAAGAGGTTAATAAAAGAAGGTTCTGGGCCCATGACAAACAGTGAGGCTCCAAAGGCAACCTTCAGCAAGTACTCCGAAGTGAACTGTTGTCCATTCCTGGAGAATGGAAATTGACCTTGGAATTCGGGTGCTAGGAAAACACTAAATAAGGCAATAACAAGGTCTAATACAACATGGAAAGAGCTCATCAATATTTTAATTGACCTGCCAAAAACATGCAGTTTTGAATACAGTGGAATGGATGTCACTTCTTTACTTATCACTAACCCACAGTCATTCTCCACAAAGCAGCCAGCTTCTTTTCCAGACACATGGAGCTGTCGAAAGGGCTTTGGACATCATCCAGGCATCCTATGCTTTGGGGTGATTACTACTCAATGGGGAGTGAGCAACTTTATAAACTCCCACTCTACCCACCCCGAATGACTGTCTTTACTTTTTTCAGGTCACATCCTTCAACAATGGTATGTAGAGTGTGTCCCAGCAGTACATCCATGCCCAGTACATTTATGGCAGGAACTATCTCAAGTGCAAATAGGAAGCTATACTACTCGCTATCTATGTTCCTGCTACAATCAAACTGATCTTATCCGCCCCATCTCCTACAACCTCAAAAGTCAGGCTGTTACTGGCTCTTTCACTTTGGGCTTAAAAGTCATTTCCTGTTCATGGGATTTGGAGGCATACTGGTTCCTGGTTGTCGTAGTTTCCTACACCTAACGATTAATAAGACTCCTATTTGCATCCTTAATCATGGACTTTTCCCTTTCTTTGTATTAAAGGTTAGGCTTGAGGATGTTGCAGGGGGTTGTTTGTTCGGTTCTTTTTATTACTTAACCTCAACCTCCTCACTGCCTTACTCTTCCCATGAGCTCCTTGCTTGAGGATATCTGGAATTAACACAAATCTAATTTGTCCTCTCTGTTACACACTCTCCAAGCATAAAAAGAGGAAGCCAGCATCTTTATCTCATTCTCCTTTCTTCCATTCGTCTTGCTAGTTCATAGGACAGTGTAGAGGATAGCAAATGTATGTCTCTTTCTCATTTAATTCCCTCCTGTGTGGGCAAGTCCTCCCTTGGCAAAGAGCTAAGTCCCAGTTGCAGTCTTATCACACATAAAGAGAAATGAAACTTTTGCCACAATCTACCTTTGGTCATGTATCATATTTGCTCTTTAATAGATGGCAAAATATTCTCTAGAACATCTGCTGTTTGGGGTAAATCCCTGTATTCACATTGCAGGCCCCATTCATCAAGATGACTCACTCTATGACATAAAGGGGAAGATGTTCACTGTGGGTTTCCCCCTCACAGGCATGCCACCTCAGACAAAACAGCCTGTCTCCTGTTTTGCCACCCACAAGAGGCACAGTACAACCGTGACTACAGCCAGAAGGCATGCCCTTCAATTCCTCATGGGGAAGAGTAGGCATATAAGGATTGCCCCACAAGAGCCCATCGAGTACTATCTCCAGAGTTCCATAAGGGAACTTAACCTGTCCCCATCTTGAGAGGTCTTGTGAAGGTAATTTGTGATTTTGAGATGACTGTGGTTATGTTGTACTTTAATGGCTGAGTTCCAAAACATGAAACTGAAAACAAAATACATCAGAAGAGAAATTAAATACAGTTGGATGATGGTAAGAAGTCTTAATATGTTACCAACTGTGAGTCGTGAAGAAAAAGGCTCGAGAGTCCACGAGACTGAAGCTGATACAAGAACAATAGCAAGTAGACGATTTTGCTTGCAAAACCTTCGACAGCATAACCTGCCTTTGATCCTACTGCCTTGAAAGCTATCATTATCCACCACTAATTTAAACTTTGAAGGATTCCTAGGCTTGAACTCTCTATGTCTCATCAGACACTAACTCTAATTCCTGCCAATAGCCAAATATTTAAACAGTCAGGTGCTTCTGAGGTTGGAACCAACACAGCTTCTTACCGGGTTTATTGAAAAGCTTCCCAACTTCTTTTCTGAATCAAATTTTTTTTCTTTCAAGTTTCTACCATTCATACCTTTTCGGTGGAGGCCTGAAAGCATAAATTAGATCATATACCCCTGGTTAAGCATTTCACTGGCTTCCAAGGCTTTGCTTGGAATTCAAGCTGCTTGTCATGGAATATGGATGGAGTACTTCCTAACTATCTAAGCACTCTCTTTCCTGTCTTTAGCCCAGTACTCTAGTGTAAACATAATGAAATGTAAACATTTCTTGCAACACAACAACTTTCATAGCCTGAGCCTTCAGTGTGCATTGTTCCTACCTGGAGTACACTTCTGCATCCCCTACACCTCATCCACTGGCCTTCACTAGACCAACTTTACACATGCTACCCATCAGAAATGCAAACGTTACTTTCTATTGGTATTCTTCCTTGGCTTCCAAAACCGAGTGAAGTATACTCCAAAACAAACGCATGCCATATTGTAGTTTCTTATGTGTGTTTGCCAGTCTCTACCACTAAACTGTTAGCACTGTGGAAACAGTTAACTTCATCCTGAAGAACACGCTAACTGCTACACCAAACAAAATACCTGAGACGTAATAAATTCTCCATAACTTTTTTCATTCAGATGGGAAATAAACAGTATGTATCTGCAAAGACAGAGAAAGAATGACAGATATAAAACTCACCCTGTTTTCAACTCAAATCAAATGTCAGTGTTGTTTATTAGAATGTGCTGATATAGCAAAAAGTTTAGACCAAACACCATTTTTGCAACTCTAGACCCTGAGAAATCCTGGTGGACACACTGTTAGGATGCGCTACATTCTGTTTATGGACAGTTACCATCTCACTGTCTTCACACGGCAGAAGGGACAGCATTTTCTGGTGTCTATTTTATAAGGGTACTAATTGCATTCACAGGGACTCTGAACCAGTTATGCCTCAATGTTCTTACCACCTAATACCATCACATTGGAGCCTAGGATTTGCATATGATATATGGAAAAACCATCCAATCAGATCTATCATAATATAATTAACATTTATCCTAAGAAATTACAAATTTAGCAATAGGAACATTATATTTATTTACCTTCAACTGAATGCTAAGTAAATGTGAAGGATTTAAATCTGTATTTTTCCAGTGAGTCTTGGCAGTATAAAATAGTGTGTGTGGGGGGGAGGGGTGAGAGAGAGAGAGAGAGAGAGAGAGAGAGAGAGAGAGAGAGAGAAGGGTATTGATCCTTATTGCCCACCTTGTTTGAGTCAACATATCTTAATGTTCGCCAGGGTTTATACCAATATAAGTAGCTGTCTCAGTTATTTTCCTACTGCTGTGAACAGACACCATGGCCAACGCGATTTATACAAGAGTTTATTGTGGCTTAGAGGATGAGTTCATGACCATCGTGGTGACACGTCAGCAGGCAGGAATGTGTGTAATTTTGTGTAATTGTGTGTAAATGTGTGTAATGAGAGTTCACATTTTGAGACAAAGCCACAAGGTACAGTGGGAGCTGAGAATCACTTTGGTCTTCTGAAACCTCAAAGTCTGCCTCCAGGGACACACCTCCTCCAATAATAGTACACCTCCTAATCCCTCCCAAATAATTCCACAAACCGAGGACCAGGGGGTAGAATGTAGTAGTTTGAAAGAGAGTGGCTCCCTATAGGCCCAATATTTGAATGGATTAGGAAAGGTATCCTCCATGTTAGAAGAGAGCTGTCACTACAGGTAGGCTTTGAGGTTTCAAAAGTCCACACCATTCATAGTTATCTCTCTCCTGTTCATGCATCAGGGTGTAAACTCTCAGCTATTGCTCCAGTGCTATTTGTCTTCCTGCTGCCACGCTCCCTGCCATGATGATCATAGACTCCGCCTCTGAAACTGTAAGCTTCCATGTTTCTTCTGCAAGTTGCCTTCGTCCTGGTATGTCTTCACAGCAATAGAGAAGCAACTGAGACTGAGCCTGCAGACACTACATCATCTGGCTTAAACGAAGATTCAGCTCCTCTCTCACTGATATAACAAGCACCTTACCCACTAAGACATCTCTTCAGTCCAGCCTTAGCAATACTAACCAGGATATCTTCCTGCCCCCTCAGTGAGCAGTGCTGAATGCTACCTCACTGCCTTTCTCTTCATTCTTCTGCCTAGGCTTGACACAGTAATGCTTTTTTCCTACCTTCCAATCTTTCTCGTCCCTCTCTCCTGCCCCTCTGCTTCCCTGGGCTTCATACAGCTTATCGTTGGACACATAATGCTAACTTTATATCTAAGTCTAGCATCGATTTAGTTTTCACATGCACATGATTTGTCTGACCTGGTTTAGAGATTACATTCCTGTGTGAGGCTGGGAAAATGGCTCAGGCAGTAAAGCACTTACTGTGCAAGCATGAGGACCAGAATTTGCATCCCCAGGACCCACTTAAATGTTGGACATGGTGGCCTGATTTTGTAATCTCAGCACTGGAGAGCAGAGACAGGAGTCCCCGAAGATGACTGACAGTCTAGCCCAATCTGTGAGCTCCAGGATCAGTGAGAGACCCTGCCTCTGACACAGGTGCACACTTTTGCACACTTCCATGCAAACACATACACACACACACACACACACACACACACACACACACACACACTCCTTTGTAAACTCACAATGCTGGTTTCTCCTATTTTCCTTGTTACACATTTCATGGCATTAGAGTTTATTTGGAGGTTTGGGTATGTAAAGCTGGAAACTATTTGTGGATGAACAGGAAACTGAAGCCATTAGTGCCATGAGGTGACTGTTCTGTAATGGCCAACATTCTCTCCTGTTGCCATTGCATGTATACCAAAATGCTGCAAAGTGGGAAATTCCATCACATGCACATTCTCAGACACAAGCAACCTCTGGAGCTCCGGGAAAGGCACAAATTGGTTATCAGTGTCAGGAAATACAGTTTATGATGGCTTTTGTTTCTTGAGCTCCTAAAAACAGAACACATCCTTTGTATGACTTTACTTAAGCTCTAAGATATGTTGTAGTGGTAGACATTAATTGTTATTGGAAATTAGAAATTATTTCTATGACATTGCCTATTGTATGTTCTCATCATTTTTATAAAAATATGGGTTTTAATTATAGACAAAGGAAATGAGTTTAGCTCTGTTTCAAACCTACATCATATCCAGTAATCTGAAACCCAGAGACAAAATGTTATGGAACAAAGGTCATGGAAAATGCCACCAATTTTTTATTCTTTTTAAAAATTATTCTTTATTTTTTTATTTCTTGAAAAAGAATCTCATGTAACCCAGGCTGGCTTTGAACTAGTGAGATTCCCAAGTGCTGGAGTAACCAACATATGCAAACCTGCCCACTGCAATTACTTTAGAAGTTAATGGAGAAAAACAAGAAAGAATAAATAAAGTTTAGTGAATTCAGTTATATAATCAAGGATTCATTGAAATGAAGCTTCTGTTTGTCATCATAACTAATTAATCAATTTGTCTGCAAAATATGTAAAGTAAATCTTCAGTAACTCTGGGAATATTTTCATTGTCTTTGTATCATGTTTTTTAGCCCTAGTATGGTAAATTCTCTTCTGAACAAGTTCATCCAATTTCTGTTTCCAAAACCATTGCTCTCTCCCATTGTTTCATTGAGTGTTATTTTTACAAAGGCAGAAACTTTTTATATAAAATAATATAAAAGATTCTGCTCTATGGAAAATAAGCCCAAGAGATTCCTTTTAGTCTCTAAACTATATTAAAGTTGCTAGGCAACAGCACTGCTAGAATAGAGCCTAAATTGTGAGGGAAACCCAGGCTACCCGCTTCTGTCTCTGAAGCAACGGTTCTCAACCTTCCTAATGCTGCAACCAACCTTGTCGTGTGGAACCCCCAACCACAAAATTATTTTCGTTACTACTTCGTAACTGTAATCGTGCTACTGTTATTAATCATAATGTAAATATCTGATATGCTACGTATCTGATATGTAGCCCCTATGAAAGGGTCATCTAACCCTCCAAAGGGATCATGACCCACAAGTTGAGAACCACTGCTCTACACCATTTGGCATTGCTTTGGTTCAACACAGTAAGAGCTGAGAAATGGCTGTAACTGAACAATCAATACTCATGCTATTGAGTATGTTTCCATGAAATACAGTCATTTGATTCTCCTGTTCAACCAACTGTCTTTTAAAACTCTAATCTGAGCATCCATCTTTGGACAGGTTGATTTGATGCATTTATATTGCTTATAATCACTGTTGTATTAGGCTTTATCCTTGGCAGACTGTTTCACATTTCTATTTTCCATATTCTCTTAACCTGCCCCTTCTTCCTTTATTCCCTTGGTGAGACAGACCATTCTTCCTCTGATCTACTTTTTATTCCCAATAGTTAGCATCAATTACTGATGGCACACACCTGGTTAGTGTGTGTGCCATCCTGATGAGTTTTAAACATATCCTTAGCTACATCACACATCCCCTTTAATGTGGGAGCTATTACTTGACTTACAGAAAAACCTATCTCAAGAAAATTTCATTTTTCAATAGCATAGCTCTGTGTTTCACAGAGCTGGGGTAGGTGGGGCCCTAACCTATATGTCCACACTGACTACTATCTTAGCAATTCAGGCATCATGTCTTGGAAGCATATAAAATTCCATAGCTCAGCCTTCTCCAACACTCTCTACAAGGTGATTCAAACTTTTGAATTCAAGTGTCACCTGCTGATCCTCTTTCTTGGCCACTGGCCAACAATATGCAAATAAATGAGCAGAAGTGGAACCCAATAAAACATTATTTACAAAATATAGGTAGGCGAATTTTGCCTTGTCAATATTTTCTAATATTTGCCATATTATACATTTTTTAAAATCATTTTATTATAAACTTTATAAGCATTGCATGCATCAAAGTAATAACCCACTGGAGGGAAAGTCTATACTGGTTTATCTTTTTATTCCACACCCTGAAACAGTATTCTTAGTGACCTGCAATATATGCTTATTTATGACATGGTATGTAATGTGTACTCTGGGCATATGAGGCCCTGAGCTTAATCTTTACCAACAAAAAAAAATAAAATAAAAGCAGTATTCTGTTAGATAACATTGGTACTGAACAGTCTAGTAACAGGGAAGCTCTTGTTAGAGATAGAAAATGTGTGTTTCATCTCTGAAAGCTGTTTGAATTTTTCTTAGACTTGAATCTTTTCATGTCTCACCATAGTATGTACATTTGTAAGACTTTTAACTACTCTGCCTTACACTGCATGGAACCTTTTCCTTAACTGTATGAGAACCTTTCTTTAGTTTTCCCACTAGGTTAGAAACACCATTAGAAATACCTCTTATTCTGATATTAATGCTACAACATATCCCGTTTTTCAGCGCTCTTAGTTTTGTATTGTGTCTATGTGCTACAAGCAGTTTTTTCCTCTGGCCTGGTCCCACAGCCACGCCAACCCCAAATAACACACTGAGGTGTTGTATTAGATATAAAGCCGTTGACCTATTACTAGTATTTCTTATTGGCTAGCTCTGTCTTAAATATTAACCCATTTTTATTCATCTAAGTATTTTCATGTGGCCTTATCTTACCGGAGAGAGGGTCCGGAGTTTTGCTCTCTCCGTTCTCCATGTTGAATCTCCTCCCTACTACTTCCCAATATGAACAAGTACTCATGTCATTATAGGGTAGAACCCTGTTTTCAAGTTTCAGCATAAATTTAGATTAACTTATTTAGTATTTCTTTCTACCTACATGGGACCTATAAAATCCTTTTTTCCCTTTGAGGTGCTAAAAATGGAACCTGATTGCATTCTTAGATGTAGGGTATATAATTTTCAATAAATCACTCAAAGATGCACACAGTTACTCAGAAAACAGATGGACTGTGCCATCCTCACTGCTTTGCTGGAGGTTTCTGTCAAGGTTGTTTTGATCTTCGTTAGTCCTCCTTCCTCTTAGATGCTTGTCAGCAAGCAGCACACTGGGTTATCACAGTTCACTCCCCTGATTCTGTCAGTAGGCCTGGTAATGAGAGTGATGGATTCATGAATCAGCTAAGTGGTCTTGCATTTGAAATTTAAAAGACACCTTAGAAAAGTAGAGACACCTGGAGAGTACAGGGGTCCTATCAGCTGATCTCTGGCCCTTTTGCTGGCCATTTTAGTCACAAAACAGTACATCTTAACATGATTTTAAATAGTCAAGATTTATAGCCATTCTACTTAAACAGAGCATAACTTGAGTTGGCCACACAATTGTAGTTCTATAGGTAGCATAAGCCATTGTCAAGACTCAGAAATGAGTATGATGGCTTTTAAAAAAGAGAATACCCAGTTCTCCTTTCAAAAAGACAACTTTATGGAAACCACCAACTATGAGAACTGGGTAAGAAAAACAAATAACTTGTCAGTACACCAAACTGATTCCACCAACTCTGAAAAGAAGCTACCATGGAACATTTAAATTTTCTTTAAAAAATAAAAGTAGATCATACATAAAGAACAATTTTAGTAAATAAACATAAATATGAATTCCAATTAGTATACAAAGAGGGTTTTTATATAATACAAGTACCAGGAAGATCATTATTTTTAACTTTATCAAGGTCTATATAATGGGGCTGAGATATCACTTTTTGTAAAATTATCCAAACCCAGTGAATTATCAGACTTGTGTAGTTTTCACTTGGCTATATGCAGAAAATGTTAACAAAATGAGAATATGGGGTAGGAAATAAATTTTCTTTTGAGATGCAGAGAAGGCTCATAAAAGGGACAGTTTGCAAGATCAGTCCTAAAGGATAAACATGGTTTATCACATTTCAGCAATGAAATGTGAGCCCTGACTTCCAGGTAAGTACAGGTGGATCACAGACTGCCAGAAGCATGGAGGTGGTGGTGTGTCTGAGGCAGGCTTTATTTTTCCCTCAGATCCCATGAAATGTAGATAGGAACTCAAGAAGCCAGTCGTTCAGTGATATCACTGGATCAAACAACATGCTTCCTACTTTAGACTTTTAAGTAACAGTTAAGAGCAAGTGAGGTGAATTTAAGGTGCAATAAATCCCAAGGGGAAATAACCTGTCTTAACGATTACATTCATGGGGTTTAAAGTTAAAATTGAATTCAAAGCCTTCCACTAATGCTATTTCACATCCTAAAATGAACACATCTGTTTTCCTCTCTACTTAGAAAATGGGGGGGGGGGATAGCAATGGGTATTTCACTGCAATGTTGCAAATGTGAAAGTATATACGTGTGTGTGTGTGTGTGTGTGTGTGTGTGTGTGTGTTTCTTATTCCTATTTCACTATTAAGAATTTGTTACATGGAGCTGAAGAGATGGCTCAGTGGGTAAGAGCACTGACTGCTCTTCCAGAGAACTTGGTTTCAACTCCCAGCACCCACATGGGAGCTTACAACCATCTATAACTCCAGTTACAGGGGGTCTGATGCCCCCTTTTGGACTCCTTGAGTATCAGACATGCACATGCTATACAGGCACGCATGTAAGCAAAACACCCATTCACATAAAATAAAAATAAATCAAATTCAGAAAAAGTTAAAAAGACAAAACATCTTGGTAAAATTTTTTAAAAAGAATTTATT
Source organism: Cricetiscus sungorus (assembly GCA_030556225.1). NCBI lineage: Eukaryota > Metazoa > Chordata > Mammalia > Rodentia > Cricetidae > Cricetiscus > Cricetiscus sungorus. The sequence continues at coordinate 37,743,456 of JANBXA010000141.1, read as the reverse complement.
ACATAGCATGTACTTGCCCTGTATGTCATGGTGTTTTGAAGTATATGTGCATAGTAGTTAAATATAACTAGTTAGCAAGTTCATTAACTCATATATTTATTTTGGAGAGATAGCACTTAACATCTATTCTTAGCATTTTTAAAGAATAGGTACATCATTAAATTTAAAAATATTTTATTGTTTTTCTTCAAAGAGTATTTTATCATAATTTTTACTTGTGTTCATTTTAAAAGCAATCTACCAATGGTAACTAACACCAGGTCTCTGCCAGATTAGAGCTTCCTAATAGAAGGAAAGCATTCACGTGACCATCCTCAGAGGGTAGCAGCCAGCATTACTGGGGGGAAAAAAGTAGAAATCATGAAAAGGAGAAAACTGCCTACAGCTGCTTTTGTAAGGAGCTCATGTGGAAGCTGTAAAAACAACAGGATCCAGTGGACAAAGAAGTCAGTCATGTGGTGCCATAATGAGAGCTTGCAGGGAAGAGGTGGGGCTATCCGGAACCAGTGACATCATAGCAATCAGACAGGGCACTCCCCAAAGCATGTTTCTTCCCAAAATTCCCACTCAGAACCAAGTCCCGAGCAGGTTCTCTATGATGGTTGGTATTGGCTGTTAACTTGACTGGGTTAAGTCAAGTCTGGGATTGGTGAAGTTCATCTGGAGACACTTCTAGAGAGGGATTGCATATGGGATGATGACTGGGGACAAAGATTCTTACCTTCCAATGGAATAGTGGCCCAAGTACAAAGAAGCCACGTGTACAGGAGTCATCACAGGCTGATAAGCCCTGTTTTCTTCTGAGTGAATGTCTTTATTGCCTACACCATGCTCCTCAGCTTTGCTGTGCAGTTTTGGTACCAGCGACTGTTGAGAGCGTTTGCAGGCAGTCCGTGGGCTGGATGAGGACTTCTCAGACACACAGCATCTTGGGCTGAGTAACTACTGGTTACTCAGTCTCTGGTGTGTGAAGTGGCTGTTGTTGGACAACTTAGCCCCTTTCCGTGTGAACCAGCCCAATGACATCCTTTTCTACAGTGTATATAAATGCTTTCTATTGGTTCCGTTCCTTTGAGTGCATGAATTAATGTACTCGCTTTCCCACAGCCTTATTCTTCTGCTAAAGGCTGGGTCTGGAGTGTCTTCAAAATGTCAATGTGCTAAAGGCTTAGTCACTAAGCTGTGGTGGAACTTAGGACATGGGACCCAGTGGAAGAAAGGTCATTTGAGTAGTGTCTTCAAAGGGGATACTAGGCCCCGGCCCCTTTCTATTTCTCTTTACTTCTGTCTGCTGTGAGGCAGACAGTCTTCCTACACTATGCTCTCTTATGTGGTACCGTGCTTCACTACAGGTACAAAATAACAGGGCCAAACAGTATAGACTAGCACTTAAAACTCTTGGCCAAAATAAGCTCTTTCTCTTACTGATCGTCTCGGACATTTTAGGACAGCAATGGAAGGCTAACCAGCACACTCTCCTTCCCTCCCATTACAAAACTTCAGGCCTTTTCCTTATAACCAATCACTTTGCATAGTCTTCCCATAAGGGAGCACAGTTACATGTGTGAGTTCATAAATAGGGAATGCATAAAACAATACCAAAATGAGATGGCCTGGGCACCCAAGTCTGAAAAGGCAGAGCATTTAAAGTCCTGCTTGGAAGGGGCAGCATGTGTGAGAGAGAGCAGTGAGGAGCAGATGTGATCCCAGGCCAGTCACAGGTATGAAAATATCATAATGAAGCCTGTTATTTTCCACTAGAAAACATTGCATTTAAAAGCTCACCTTCTGTCACTATGCAGATCAGTGGCATTTTTTTCAACCCCTTTAGTCTTAGCAGAAGGGAACTTGGAGGCCACAATGTCAGCAGCTGTTAACTCCAGGATGAAATACTATTTGGGATAAAGGAACATCTATAGGTTTGTACTTTTACACTCTCAGTTCCTCCTGGTACCACTATGGTTTGGATATCATGAAGTACATTGTTGTGATGGTGAGTTACAGATTAGTTTTCTTTGCTCCATGGGTTATATACCCCTTCCCCTCCGCTAGAGAGTAGATACCTTTGAATGTAAATTTTGGGATTCATACCTGGCCCAAAAAAAAAGAAGCCAAGTATTTCTCCTAGCTCTTTAGTTCTGAGCTGACTAAATGGAAACACCCCCAGTGAACCTGGAAGCATTCTTCAAAGATAATAGTATCTCTACCACATCAAGACTGAAGATGAATGGAGGCATGTTCTCTCATTAGTTAGTTAACCCTCTAAAAATTGTCAAACGAGTCTGCTTTAATGTTCATAGGCATAGCATAACTCATTTGTGAATGTACTTGTTAAAATAGTCTACCCTAAACATAGGGGCAGACTGAACCAGGACAGGGGGCAGGAAACGCCGTTGTAAAAGGAGCTTCTATTGCATTAAATTTAGTCTCTCTCTCTCTCTCTCTCTCTCTCTCTCTCTCTCTCTCTCTCTCTCTCTCTCTCTCTCTCTCTAGTCAAGATATATTTTCTGTAATTCTTTCTAAGATTTTAGGTTTGGGAATAAACTCATGCCTCCAGGTATGGTTATGAAGTTCACTTATGCTGTCAAATGGCCTTGAGGGGCAATTCCAAGACTTCCTGGATGAGATTTCTCTTTACTGATTGGTAGTTCCCACTGTTTCCAAGGCAACTCTAGATCCATTGCACACTCGTCAACTTTTGGTTTCTGCTCACTGTATCATCTCTTTAACAGAGAGAAACACTAAATTTAATGCAATAGAAGCATTTTAATAAATGGTTTTGGGGAACCCCACATTTCTCTACTTGTTCCAATAGATACATAGTTTTCTGTTGTTGTTGTTGTTGTTGTTGTTTTCCTCGATGGAGTAATGAATGATTTTATTTGTGTTGACTCAGTGGCTTGTAAAGCCCCATGAATCTCAGCTTCCAGTTTACTAAGATCCTAGGGCATCCTGCTGGAAGATTCCACAAGGGACCCTTCAGGCAGTGTCTGCCTGCTGGAACCATGACTACATAGCAGACAGGCAATCAGCCTAACAGAGTTTTCTCCTTCAACAGAAAGTAGATCCTTTCAAAAAATTCTTTATAAGCATATTGAGACAATGTCCTGCTAACTCTCTGCCATATTTGTATGAACAGCCCTAGTCAATGTTTAGTGGAACTTACCCTCCCCAAAGAAAAGTGTTCACTTTGAGTTCTCTTTGCCTGTACATACATCTTCATGACTGTATCACACTCTCTCTCCTTCTCTACTTAATACTGCCCACCATGGTGTTATAGAGAGAGCCCAGACCTGGGGCAAAGGTCACAGCACTTCACAACTGCAAGTCCTATGGGGTAACATTATTTTTAAGTCCTATGGGGTAACATTATTTTTTCCATTGAGATTCTTGGCTCTTAGCTCTTAGGTTATCTGAATGAGTGGCAGTATTGTAAGATAGGCAAATAATAGAGCAAGGATTCATGCACACATGAGATTGTTTCTACTACATAGACTTGATCAACGTTTAGTGTTTATAGTCTCACTACCATCATTTTTTAATTTTCATAAGGCACTCTTCTAATTTAGATGTTCCTATGAGCACAGCCTAGAAAAGAAACTCCGAGAATAGGAATTATGTTTATTATCTCACCCTAAAAAGCATGAGTTCATAAGTATACAGAGTGATGTATAGATATATTAAACCTGATTAAAAAAGGTGCATTACCAAAGTCACTGACAGATTCCTCTAGAATGGATCTGGAGTCTACTAAAACCTCTAAGAAGCATATAGAATATCTTCTGGAATAATCCACTAGGAAGTTGAAGCGTCTGTCTATTATGCTGACCTCCACCATGACCACCTTGGGCTAAATTGTGGTGGTTTGAATAAGAATGCCACCCATAGGCTCATTTATTTGAATTCCTGGTCATAAGGGAGTGGCCCTACTTGAGATGGGATTAGGAAGTGCGGCCTTGTTGGACTGGGATTGCCTTGTTGAAGGAAGTATGTCACTGGGGGTGAATTTGGAGTTTCAAAAGCCTAAGCCAATCCCAGCCTCTCTCTCTCTCTCTCTCTCTCTCTCTCTCTCTCTCTCTCTCTCTCTCTCTCTCTCTCTCTCTCTCTCTCCCTCTCTCTCTCCCTTCCTGCTGTGAGGGGATCCAGGTGTAAACTCTCAGCTCCTTCTCCTACACAATGTCTGCCTGTGGGCCACCACGCCATGATGAAAATGGACTAAATCTCCAAAACTGCAAGCAAGCCCTAGTTGAATTCTTTCTTATATAAGAGTTGGCATGGTCATAGTTTCTCTTCACAGCAACACTAAGACAGCAGTCTACTGAAGAATTAACAACATCAGGTTTGTAGGCTACCTTCAAATACCCGAAGAGTGGGGAATAAGTGGGGGATGGGATGAGGGGTTGGTGGGGGGAATAGGAGGATAGGATGGAAAGAGAGCTGGGATTTATATGTAAAATAAGTTTGTTTTTAATTTAAATAAAAATGTATTTTAAAAAGAAATATAATTTAAGAATTATTTTGGCTTACAGTTTCAGGGGATACAGTCCAAGAATCAGGGAAGTGTGACAACAGAAATGGGATAGGGGCTCACAGCCAAAACTGAGAGAGGTGAGTGCATAGGTGTTCCTGCTCAGCTCTCTCTTTTTAGTTAGTCAAGGACTTCAGCCCATGGAATGGTACTATCTACATTTACAGTGGGTCTTCACACCTCACTTATCCTAATCCACAAATGCCTTCAGCAACGTGCCCAAACATTTCTTCCCATGATAACTCTAAACCCAATAAAGCTGGTAGTATTAACATCACAGAGAGGTTTGGAAATAGAGGAGGGTAGGGTAAAGCATGGAAAGTAAGGAGGAGTAAAGTAACCAGAGGTCTACACATGCGTGATGAACTCCATTGTCCTTCACAGAGCCCATGTTCAGAAAATGTCAGTCAATACAATCATTGGGTATTTTGACATTCTAACATCAAAAAGTCACCTACCATATATTTACACAGGCTCAGAGGAAGGTGCTATTGTCGACCATTTAAGCACAACAAGGCTACCTCGAAATTTCAGACTGACAACTTACGCAAATACCATTACACTTTAGGGTTATTATTATATAAAAACTAGCACAGTCTAATACTTCATTGTTCTGGCAAGGTATTTTTAAAATTGATGCTAAAGGAAGTAACTAGAAGCTAGTGAAGTTAGAATTTACTCAGTGTTTCTCTTGGATTCATTGAACTAACACAACAGACCCAGTGGTACAGCACAGAAAGGGCTCCAAAGGGAGCTATCTACTAAATTAAGATTGACTCATCAAAAAAAGTCTACCACAGATACTGTAGAAAAGAGGTGGGCAGTAGCTGGGGTGCAGGTATTTGGAATGGATCCTAGGTTCAAGATGGTTTACAACTTTTTGGAATAACTGTTGGTTTGGCCTTAGGACTTGCATGCTTGTATTTGAAATGAATGTAACCTTATTTATGGTTACAGAGAAGTGTTCTTATTAAGTACACAATTGGCTAAGCAGTTAATCCTATAGCGCAGTATCCATAGTTTGAGGGTGGAATCAACCCAGGTCTACTCCTAGCTCCTTCATAGATAATCAATATAAAACAAAGACTTGGAATTAATTCTCCCACCATGGTGGCTTGAATGACAAATGTCCCTCAGTCTCTGGCATTTGAATGTTTGGTCTTCAGTTGTTGGCCCTGTTTGGGGAAACTTAGAAGATATGGCCTTGGTGGAGGAAGTATGTCACTAAGGATGGGTTTTGAGAATGTAAAGACTTATGCCATTTAAAGTGTACTGTCTAACCTTTTTGTTTTTGATTTCCAATGAGAATTCTCAGCTACTGTTCCAGCTCCCATATCTTCCTGCCACCTGCTACCTCCATTCTGTCATCATGGACTCTAACCCTCTAGAACTATAACCCCAAGACAAATCCTTGATGGGAGATGTTATTCTGTATATATGTTTCTCATACTGGTTAATAAAGCCCTGTGGCCAATAGGAAACAAGATAGGTGGGGCTAGGAGACCAGGAGGAGGAAAGAGGAAGCAGTAGGGAGGAGTCGAGATGTAGCCCCGGGAGGAAGGAGGACGCCCGCCACGTCTCCCCGATAAGACAACCACGTGGAAATACTTAGATAAGTAAAAACGGGTTAATAATTAAGACAGAGCTAGCCCATAAACAATAATGGTAACTGGCCAACAGGATTGTATCAAATACAGAGTCTCAGAGTGTTATTTGGGGCTGGCGCGGCTGTGGGCCCAGACTGGCGGGTTGGCGGAAACATACACGCTACAGATGGCACCCAACATGGCTATAAGAACTTTCACTTAAAACTTGATAAAAGCTTAAAAAGGGATTTTAGAAACAAAGGAACAGAGACTAGCAAGACTTCTTAGTAGCAGCATTTTCTTGGTTGGATTTGTTTTGCTGTAGACAGAGATTTGCGCGGCTCCTTTAAGGGGGGTTTCCAAAATTAGCATAAGCGGCAAAAAACCGCCTTGCTTTTAAAGAGCTCTGCTAACAATTCATTGGTGTGTAGGAGAGCTGCAATGAAGGTTTACACTGTGTTTTAAAAAAAATACGCTGGCTTGGGAGAGAAAAAGAAACAGGATACAATGGTTTAAAAAAGAAAAAAGGAAATGAAATGAATGGCTATGGTGGCGCACACCATTAATCCCAGCACTCGGCAGACAGAGTCAAGCAGATCTCTGTGATTTCAAAGCAAACCTGGTATACAATGAATTCCAGGACAGATAAAAATTACACAGAGAAACCCTGTCTCAAAATATGTAAAAATAGAAATAGAATAAATAGAGTAATAAAAAAGCCACGTAAAGATGGAAAACACAGAGAGATTTTGGATATTATACGCGCTTCTGTTGTCTTTAAATTATTTGATTGCTGAGAAAATAACTACTGATAAAAGAAATGCTTCTGGATTAATTCAATTTATATGTTTTAAAAATGCTTTGACTCAAAAATTTAAGCCTAAGGACAAGTTACTGGGGAAAAGGATTTCTATTTTTGTTTCCACAGAAAATGAAAAGCTATGGATTCTTTCCAGACTTATATGGTTTGACCAAGCAAGACCCCCTGAAGCAATGTCTACAGCCAAGATTTCTGCATCTTCTTTGGACCCCCATGACAGCGCCCTCTACCAGCAGGAAGTAGTTTGGAAAGAACGACGCCCAAATTCCCAAATATTGTTTATAAATGTTTGTTTTCATTTAAATGGACTTGGTTATAAATGTCTATAACCACAAACAATCTTTTTAAAGGTAAAAAAGGAATTATGGTATAGATATGAATACTTTGCTTTGGAATGGATTTTTTTTATTGATACAATTTAAGGTCAATTTTGTGATATGTATTTTTCTCCTCTTGTTTAGGTATTGTGTTTATATAGCTCATTGGAAAATGTAATGTATAATTTAGTACAGATTAGAGAGTTACCTATGGTACTCAAGCTTGGAGTTAGTTAGGTTTTCTATATATAGAGAGATGTATTTGAGATGAATAGGCATTCTTCAAACCTTTCAAAGACCTACAGAATATGGCATTTAAAATGGTTTAGGGTTTTCTTGACAGTGAGGCACAACTGCTCCTGGTAACACCACCTACAGAAGAAGGGAAGATGGATATCGAAGAAACACATTATGGAGTTTGCTTCTAATATGGCAAGACTAGCCATTTGGACAAGATACTGCTCTTGTCTAGACTGTTTGACTTTATGTTGTAGAAACTGGACATGCAGGACCCACAAAAAGGTGACTGCTGATGCAAGATGGACATTGCTACAGGATTCCTGCTTCATGGAAGAGGCTGCCAGACAGCCAGACAGTCTACAGGACACAGAGAAAGGTTTCCTGCTTTGTTGAGGAGTCTGGAGACACACTATGGCCTATGGGCTGAAGATGGAACATTAAGAAGAACTTCAGGTGACTGACCAGGCAATGCATTGTCTCTGTCATTTCTAGAGTTTATATATTATCCTTCTGTGGTCTTTGATGGAGTTGAAGACAGGTAGTTATGATTATAGTTTTCCTTAGTTAGGACTAAAGATAAGTTACATATAGGACTTTAGACTCACAAAGATAGGATAGATGATATGTTCTTTAAGTCTTACAAAATGTTTATGGACTAAATATTGTTAACTGTGATGCTCATTTGATAACTGTTGTATGGTACATTTTGCTATGTTAAGGTTAAACCCCTTCTTTTACTTTAGACAGAAAAGAGGAGATGATGGGAGATGTTATTCTGTATATATGTTTCTCATACTGGTTAATAAAGCCCTGTGGCCAATAGGAAACAAGATAGGCGGGGCTAGGAGACCAGGAGGAGGAAAGAGGAAGCAGTAGGGAGGAGTCAACGAGATGTAGCCCCGGGAGGAAGGAGGACGCCCGCCACGGCTCCCCAATAAGACGACCACGTGGAAATACTTAGATAAGTAGAAATGGGTTAATAATTAAGACAGAGCTAGCCCATAAACAATAATGGTAACTGGCCAACAGGATTGAATCAAATACAGAGTCTCTGAGTGTTATTTGAGGCAGGTGCGGCTATGGGCCCAGACTGGCGGGCTGGCGGGCTGGTGGAAACATACACACCACAAATCCTTCTACAAGTTGCCTTGGTCCTGGTATTTTAGCATAGTAATATAGCAGCAACTAACGTATCCACTGGAAATAATAGAATTGACTTCATAATTTGAGGGAAAGGCAAATGAGATAGTGTGGGTAAAACACAGACAGTCACATATTCAAAGGGGTCAATAAAATTTTATCAAACATATTGTAATTGCTTCTTTCACGGCAGGAAGTAACTGCCATGCCCCCTTTCTCATGGGTTTAAGATGCTTAAAAGGCTTAAAGCAAAACAACCACAAGTCCAGAGACCAAATGTTACAGTGACAGGAACTTTAAGCCTCAAAATCCCAGCTCGTTCTTGGCACTGTGTCTCAGAATCATGAAAATAGCGGCTCTCCTCCCTCACACACTAAATGAAGCAATCTTTGAGGTTCATGTTTCCACTTAGCAAAAATCCTTTAACTCTGCTAGAATTACAGCTGGTTAGAGAGAGCAAGCAACCTGCATAGGAGCTGCATAACTTCCAGTCTCCATGGTAACAGAGTACCATATTCTGACCCCATTAATCACCTGATTCTCTTACGATAAAGAAAGGAGCAAGGAGACAAAGACCTTAAGATAAAAACTGTAGCCATCTGTGGAATGCATGATAGCAGGTCAGCAACTGTAGCCCAGAGTTGACTTTGACTACCCACATTTATGTGGAATATCCTTAGACCTGTGTTTTCAGTACGAGTGATAGGTTAATACTGATCAAGTGGGGCTCAGTTAAAATTACTCTTTCTCCTCTCCCTTCCCCTGGTAAGTCACTGCACACAGGCAAGATGGCATCCTAGGGAGGGTGAACAGTTTTCAGCAAGCCACAGTTGGGAGCAAGATAATTGGTATCTGCAGGAATGAAATTTAATCTTTGTCTCCTTACTACAAACCTCTGCTTGGTTTCTAGGAAAGACACTGAGCATCTTTTGGAAGACTAGAGCAGCAAGTCTCAAAGCAAGGACCTCTGTGCGCCTTCTGCAGAACCCTGAGGCATTGTTAAAGCAAGCATCAGGTGTTTCTTTGCAGAAGCTCCACAGGGCGAGCCTGGAATAGAGCCAAGGATGCTGTGTTTCAGCTCCCAGGATTCTCAGGCACCCTGAAATTAAAAACCATTTGTGAGAGTTTGAGAGTTACTAAAAATGTTAACTTTCACTGACTTTTTCTTCACTTTGTTTCTGTTGACATACAAAAAGATTATCTATAAATGTGAAAGACTCCATTTTTATATAGACAATCTATGGAGATAACCTGTTTTGAGACGGAAGTGGAGTGAGGAGAAAAGATTAAAAACCACTGAATGGTAGGAAAAAAAATCTGCTCTGGAAAATAATCCTAAAGTAACAAAGACAATGTGAACTTTGTCTTGGTCAATTTTGTTTAATTCCCTCTATCACCTTACCAGTTATAACAGTAGCCATCTAATTTACCGTAAGAGTACTTTTTACTTTTTATTCAAGTTAGTTCCTATGTTAAAAGGCAAAAGCCTAATGTTATTTTATTTCCTACCTGCTCAAATATTGTACAAGTTGCATTTAGACACCACCTATTTTTTCATGCATTTCATATTCAAATATTTATTAAGTATCTATTGTGAGGTTAATTAAAACACAGGCAGTTCTCTTTGAGAGGTAAAGGTTTCAATCCTCAGGTCATTGTAGAGGGACTAGAAACAATTAAGCACAAGGTCTATGATGTCAAATGGTATAAAGCACAAAAGAAATATACAAAGCCATAGTGGCTTGCACTTTTAAGTAACTGGTACAGAAATATCTCATAAAGAAGATGGCACGTCTGCAGCCAGGGTCTGTGTTGATATCCATGACCATGTTACCTCAGGTACCCATGGTCTGGACAGCCACTTGAGCTTATGTTGACATCCAATGTTCCAAATCTTCACTGGCCCTGGGAGAGCTGGTGCTGCAGCTCACCTGTCAAAGTAGCAGAGAGCTGATCCCAGTGCCATTGGCACCTGAGAGCTGCCCTGGCCCCTTGAGGGCTACCACATAGAGACAGCTGGTCCTGCCCCTCACTGGAGGGTATGAGGAGGTGTCCAGGTGGAGTCCTGGGCTGACCAACACAGCTACCACCCAAACCCAAGTCCAGGCCCTTGAGTTGACCCACCTCTAAATCTACCTGATCCATGTCCTGCTGGAACATGTGAAGGGATCTCCACGACTCTGGGGATAAGCAAGAGGAGTCTCTGTATTGATGATGTACCAGAAGCCAGAGACCTTGAACCAGGCCAACAACTCATTACAATGAACATTTGCAAGGAAAGCAATTTGAACAAAAGAATATACTGCATGACACATCGCAACTCCCAGTGCCACTAAGATGAATGAATGTGTGATGGAAGGCAGGAAAGATGAATAAATGAAGAGATATTTTTAACTTTTATGTCTATTTTTTTAATTTTCTTAATTAATTTTTTAATTTTTGGAGGGGGGAGGCTACAATGGTGGAGGTTAAACATGGAAAGACTGAGAAATAAGTGGGATTGTGGTACAAGATGGGAAGTTCCCAAAGAATCAATACGAAGTTATTAGGCGGCAAAAGAATAATCAGAAGCAGAGGAAGAACACTGATGGGCAATGTTCTCTGTATATGTGTTTCTCTTATTGGTTAATGAATAAAACACTGATTGGCTGATTGGCCAGATAGGAAGTGACTTAGCTGTGTAGAAACTTGCCACTAGCTAACCACAGAGGTCTGGAGGTCTGTACAGACAGACAGGAAGCATATAGCTGGACAGAATCAAGATATAAGCAGGGACAAACAGGAAATCACTCTCTTCTCTGAGAAGACAGCAGTTACCATGTGAGCTGCCAAAGACTTAGAGATCCAGACTCTTCTCCAGTAAAATAAAACCACATGGAAATGCTTAGATTAATAGAAATGGGTTAATAATTAAGAAAAAGATAATCAATAAGAAGCCCTAGCCATCAACCATCAGTTTCACAATTAATATAAGTCTCTGTGTATTCATGTGAGGCTGGCGCAGCAGTAGGACCTGGCCAGCTGGAACAAAGAACTTCACATTACGGAAGACTGAATCTGATTTAAAATCTGAACACAATGCAGAGCCACACCTTACCAATCAATACTTGGTGAGACAGAGTTTAAGGCAGAGGAACTACCAAGTGCAAAAATCCAGAGGCAGAATACCTAAGGCCAGGCATGACTTGAAAGAGGTTGCCAAAGGGGGAAGAAATATATAAGATATAATTCTAGTACAGGAATGTAGCCTGACACTGTTTTAATTTTATATTTGTTTTATCAGATAGATCTATCTATTTCTATGTGTGTTTGTATGTGTGATGTTTGTAATTCTACCTGCACACACACACACACACACACACACACACACACACACACACACACACTTACCTGCTGAACTATTTCTCCAATTTCTGTTTCAGACCTTGGAATTTTATTTATGTGAAATCTAGAGAAACTAGAGGAAGATTTTGAACAGAGAAATTTTATTAACTGGTTTATGCTTAAAGGGATCACTCTGGCATCTAACTTGAAAATACACTGTGGGGTCTGGAGAGACAACATCTCAGCACTTAAGAGGTTTGGTTCCCAGCAGCCACAGGACACTTCACAACCATCTGTAGCTCCAGTTTCAGGAGGTCTGACTTCCTTTTCCGACCTCCATGGGCACTGCATGTAGGTAGCACACAGACATACATGCAGGCAAAACGTGTAAAATGACAATAAACACCCTATCACAAAACATAGAAGACTTTAGAAGAGTCAAAGACAAAAAGGGGGAGCAGGCTGAAGGCATTCTAGTACAATAGATACCTACCAACTGAGCTGCATCCTCTTCATCCCAGACATGGCTTCTTCTCCCTGAGGAGCACTGAGTTGTGATTGCTACCTCTGCTACTAAAGACAGAGTCCAGATGGCTACTTGCAGATATATCAGTCTTATACCTTATAAGAAAATTGAGCAATACTTTTTAAATCCCTCACTCTCCTCAACTTCCATTCTTTATGGAATAAAAGTCTGTGTGATCCAAAACGGGCTGGCATATTTTCTGTTTGTTAGTTGTTCTGAGCACAACTCAAAGGAAATCGTCCTTGATATTGATCTTTAGAGTTCCTGCTTTATAAAAAATAAATATATGAAATTTCTCAAAGCAAAAGTAATTTCAGTGCTAAACCCATGTCACACATAATATGATGATGTAATGGTATGATAGTATAATACTATACATGATATATTAGCAGTAAGGGAGATAGTACTCACATGAACCAAGATATGGTTTGATAGTACTAATGTCCAGGCCACTTTATATAAATCTCAGGAACTTCTAAAGTCAGTATTGTCTCTACTTTGTCACATGTTGTGAGTTTCACTAAAACACCCATCAGTTCCTGAACGCTTCAAATGCGAAAATACACATATATAATTGGCATTAGTAGCAAAAAAGGTCAGGGTTTTGTGGTGTCCTAGACAGCCATCCACCTGCCATCACTAGAAATGGCTTCTCCATCTCTTCCACAGCTCACATATCACATGCCTTCCTCCACACGTTTGGAGCTCTGGAGTACTGTGAGGTTGAAAAAGGAGGTGAAGGATATTATTGCCCCTACTGGTGATGCTATCCCTACGCTTTCCTGCTCCTTTGCATCACAGATAATCCACCTACCTGGAAAGGCACTCCTAAGGAAATGGAGATTTAAAGGCTGCAGATCTCACAGCCTGAAGAAACAGAGGCATACACTCGTGATTCCTTTCTCTTTCAAAAACCTGTAAACTTGTCTTTCCCGGCTTCACTTGGGAGTCTTGAATATCTAGGTAGTCCTTCTAAAAATACAACTATCTCAATACAATGTCATTACAACACACCAAATTCTGTATTGAACCATTTTAAACATATCCTACTGTATCTAGGAATAATGAATTTTATGAACATATTAATAAAGTGGAGAAGTATCAGCGCCCTGGAGGTAAAAAAAAAAAAAAAAAAATTAACAAACCTAAGAGGGAAATGTGCTTCTGTCAAAATTTACAACATTAACTTGACAAAAATGTCTTTGGGAAGAATCTTGCATCCCACACCAACAACTGTTCATTCTTCTCTTGTATTAGTTATCTAAACAGAACCTTTCTTAGCAACTCTAAAAGAAGCCAGTGGCTGTGAGGTAGACGAAGGCTCAAAGCCCCATGGATAGCGTGTAGTTCACAGTAGTGCTGGCATCCTTTGCCATGCTGGCTTAGGTTAAGGCCTATGAGTCATAACAGTCTGCAAGAGCTCCAGGAAAAAAACTTCAAGAGACACTTTCTTTCAGAGATTTGATATTAGCACACAATTCTTGGTGATTCTAGGGCCATTGTGCAGATGTAGCTTTTATTTCTTCTGAAACTAAGAGGAAGCCCAAAACATGTCACCCCAAAATATGTCATATGGGCATTAGGATTATTTTTGCATTAAAGTTAAAAGGCAGAAAATGGAAATGGGCACTCTGAAATCTCCTTTCCCTGTATCTATGAAAAAGTAAAAATTGGGATGGGGAATTGAGGTAGAAAAGCATCTTTATGAACATATATTGTTAAAATGCCTCTTATCTTCCTTGATCTCCCCATACATTTAATTTCCCACAGCTACCATACTTTATTCAATATACTACAGTATGTAAGCAAGCATTTGAGTTAAGGAACTCTGAGAGCCCTCCATTTCTATTGGAACCTGTCTTGCATGGAGGTGTGTGTGTGTGTGTGTGTGTGTGTGTGTGTGTGTGTGTGTGTGTGTGTGTCTGTGTGTGTCTGTGTGTGTGTGTGTCTGTGTGTGTGTGTGTGTGTGAGTGTGTGTGTGTGTGTGTGTGTGTGTGTGTGTGTGTGTGTGTCAAGTCAGTTTCATTCTCAGACCAACCAGACACCCTAAGAGGATAAAAATTTAAGTTTTGCCTCCCCTGTAAGAATAAAGTCTCCAAAAATCAGAGACTAATTGTGTCTAATGTCAAAATTAACTTAAAAGGGACCAAAGACAAGAAGCTGGGATCACTTTGACACTCAGCTAGATGAGGATCAAGAACAAATTGCTGGGGGAAATTGCTACTTCCAGCTCAGGATTTTGAAGAGTTGATAAAGAAAATGTTCTGTTCACTAGGGCTGGCAACATCTTGTTCTTAATTCCCATTAAACGTATTGCCTTTGAAAATTACTCTTTTATTTAATGCTATTTGTACAAAGCACATACACTGAATTGGAAATTTTCATTGCTGAAACAAAGAAAAATTAAGCAGTAAGTGCCCTTCAATGATCTCAGATAAAATCTTCAGAAAAGAGAAATCTCTGCGTAGTCAGCATTCGGTGTCTACTCTTGAGAATCAAAATACATTAGACAAGTCCATCTGAAGGTCAGGCACCATTATTGTGAGTGAATATATGGTGGAGAAATGGGACAGAGAGAGAGAGAGAGAGAGAGAGAGAGAGAGAGAGAGAGAGAGAGAGAGAGAGAGAGAGGCAGAATGGTTATTGTGCTGTGGAGAGAGTCACATCTGAAGAGGGGAACAGGCTGATGTGGGTGGCCTGTTTGACACCCAAGGCCATGGTGACATTTGAGCCTGGGCTGCTGCCAGGGGCTATGTCTGGGTCTGTGGCCATGCCACAGCCAGGGTCTTTGTTGATGTCCAAGAATTCTGTTACCACTAAAAGTCATGCAAATGCCCAGAGTCTAGACTGATACCTGAGGCCATGTTGGTATATGAAGGTCATGCCACCACAGCCATACAGATCTGAGTGGCCCATGCTGCCACCTGGGACCACAGTGACAACCAAACCTGAACTGCAGTTTAGAGTCATGTCTGGGTCCATGGCCTGAACACATCCAAGGTCTGTGTTGATGTATGTAGCTCCTGTTAGTGTGGAAGGCCATGTGGATGCCCAGGAGCTGGTCCTCCTTCTGGAGCCATGTTGGTCTTCAAGGGCCATGCAGCCACTAGTACCATGCAATCTGAATACCCTATACAGCCGACTAGGGCTGTGGTGACATTAAGGCCCAGGCTGCTGTCAAGAACCATGTCTGGGTCCCTGGTCCCACTTGCAGCTGGGTTCTGTGTTGATGGTCACGGCCTCTGTTGCTACCCAAGGCCTCACAGATACCCAGGGTCTCGGCAGCCACTGGGCAGCCACATTGGAGTCCCAGGAACATGTTGCCACCAGGCTTATAAAGATCCAAGTGGCCTGAGATGCTATCTAGGGCCATGATGATATTTAGGCATAAGCTGCTACTGAGGGCCACATTTAGCTCAATGGTCCTGAGGTATAGGCTATCCATTGCCCGTGTTAACATAGGTACCCATGCAAACCATGCATTTTCAAATCTGAGGGCCATGCTGAGTTAGCCCCACCCCTCAAAGGCCTTGGAAAAGCTGGCCTGATGATCCTGGCATGTGAGAGCTGGCCCTACCCCTCAAAGAAAAGCTGATCCTCCCTACCCCCTTGCACTTGGAAAAGCTGGTCCCATCCCTCATCATGAGCTCAAGAGAGCTGGCTCTGCTCCTTACCTGAGGGAAGTGCTACCAGTGGCCCAGACTGACCAACTTAGCGACCACCTAGACCCACATCTAGGGCTTTGAGTTGGCCTAGCACAGCATCGACCTCATCTTTAACCTGCAGAGCATGCGAAGGTACCAGTCTTGCAGAACCAAAGCCACAGGGTCTCTGTGACTTAGAGCAACAACAAGATATCTGAGAGGAGTCTCTGAGAGGGACCAATATTGATAGTGTACCAGAAGCCAGATACCTTCAGCTAACCAACAACTCATTACACAATGAACACTTGCAGGTTTGGACAAAAGGTATACTATGTGACACATCATAGCTCCCAATGCCACTAAGATGACTCTTGAAGAGGTGATGGAGAGGAAGGAAAGATGGAGGATCTAAGTAGTGTCTGTTTGTTTGTTTGTTGTCATTTTGTCTTGTGTTTTATTTTGTTTTTAATTATTTTTAATTTTTATTTGATTTGATTTAAATTTTCTTTGTTGTGGGGGACACTACAAGGTTGAAGGGTGGATATTGCAGGACTGGGAAATGAGTTGGAAATGAGTTGCATGTGAAATTTCCAGAGAACCAATAAAAAATTATGTTCACAAATAATAGTAATATGAACCGAATTTTGATTTCATGGCATATGCCTATAATCTCAGCACTGAGGAGGCCAAGGCAACTTCCTGGACAGCCTAAAAACAAAACAAGAGTAATAATAATAATAAAGAAAGGTCTAGCGTCCATTAGTAGAGTGTTTGCCTGGCAAGTATAAGGCCCTGGGTTCAATCCAATAATGCAAAAATAAATAAAAAAGTAAACAAATAAAATAAGAAATTTTTAAAACATAAAAAATAGTAATTATCAAGATAATAATCCCAACTGGTCTGAGAGAATGGCATAGGAGTGCTTTCAAATTATGAGTCAATCTGAATTTTGTATTACTATTTATGTAGTATAACCCTTTCATTTTCAAGGTCACCATAATCTCATGTCTATAGATGAGGGCTAGGAGAATATATCCTTTTGACCTTACAAAGGACAATATTGTTCACATGACACTGAAAGATACCTAGGAACTGTCCAGGAAACTAGGTTCCATCAGAGCACAATGGGTCTTCCCATCTTTAACTTCAGTACCTAAGGAACGTAATGAGCATTGAAAAATGAATGAATGAGTGGATGACAACTATTTTACAAGACAAAGCTACTGTTATTTATATACTATTCCCACTCTGACCTCAGTTAATATATTTCAACTTTATCATCCTTTGCTGTATAATATGATTTCCCCTACCCAAAATTACTTGGGATCAATAAATTTAAATTAATAACCCTTAAATTTTCAATTAAAACTTAGATTCCTCTTAATAATGACATTTTTTGCAAGCTGGAAATTGAACCACAGCCTTACACATTCTAGACATGCATAAACCAATGAGCCACATCACTGCCCTTTTTTATCCATTTTATTTTGAGACAGGAATGGCATGAATGTGTTTTGTAGCCCAAATTGTCCTAGGACTTTTGGTTCTCATGCCTTGGCATCCTGAGTAGCTGGAATTATCATATCCATTTTATAACTAACCATTTTCAATTTAGCATTATTTGATATTTTTTCTATGCTTCCTATGTGTCCTACCTATCTGTCTACTATCTGAGATTGTTTCACAACAGACTATTAACTGCATTTACTAGAACTATGAAGGTGGGTATATATATATATATATATATATATATATATATATATATATGCCTATAATCTTAATACTTAGAAGCCTGAGGCAGGAGGATCATCATCAGTTCAACATAGCAAATTCTAGGCCACCACCCTGGTGTCCAGACTGAGAACCTGTGTCAAAAGCAAAAAAAAAAAAAAAGGGGGAGGGGAAGGAAGGGAAAAGGAGGGGAAGGAAGGAAGGAATGAGGGAATGAAGGAATGAAAGGAGGGAGGGAAGGAGAGAGGGAGGGAGGGAGAGAGGGAGGGAAGGAGAGAGGGAGGGAGGGAGGGAGAGAAGGAAGGAGGGAGGGAGGGAGGGAGGGAGGGAGGGAGGGAGGGAGGGAGGGAGGGGAAGAGAGAGCTATGATTCTTCCAATCTCCCAGATAAGATGAACTTACTAAGATGCTGTTTTCAAGGAGCTGGGAACAAACACTTGGAGGTGGGGACAGAGCGATTGATAGTGCTGGCTCTGCACTATAACCCAGAAATCACATAAACCAAAGTGTAAGACGATCACTGACCTTTGGAGACAGACCTCATTATCCTAAAGACCAGTTAGTTCAGCAGCAGAAGACAATTCATCTGATGCAGTGAATAGAAAATGTCCACTTTTAATAGCCATCGTTTTTATAGTAGCATCCTTAGCCTTAGCACTCCAGAAAAAACTAAATGTAGCATGCAGTTTAAATCCAGGTGATTATTTGTAGTAGACATGTTATTATCCAAGTAAGCACTCAGGATTTTCATCTGAACAAGTTAAAATCCTCTGGAACTAATGCTGTCCCTTGATCAACAATTAGTGAACCATTCCCCTCTTCCTGCTCCAGTTCTAAAAAGCCGTTAAAGTCAATAAATACCTCTCTAAGCCAAGGAATTTACCTTACAGAACCATGCTTCATGCTGAAGAATGCAAGTTTAGGAGAGTGAGGTCACAGTGTTAAAGCGAATGGAGCTCCCATTGTAGACAGCAGTAATGGTTTTTACCCTGCCCAATCTTCATGGAAACATGGGATAGTGACAGGCAAGCAGTAATGCTTAAACCTGCAGGGCGATTTGAACTTATTTCACTTCTCCACCAACGATCTCATTTTCAACTTCAAAATGGGGCTAGAGGAAGAATAACAAACTACAGGAAGAAAGTAAGTGAACTTATCCAGTATAGAAGACGGCAGGCACTACAGATTCTGGAATCAGACAGATGGCCACTCTTCCTGTGAAACTGGGGACTCTATTTGGCTCCTTGAAACCACAAGCCAATCATCTTTACTGGAGGGATAAGGATTTCGACCTCACCGTTTTAGTATAAGGATTATGTGAGATTATGTATGTAAAATGTTTTCCAGACTACTTTGCCAAGCATTCAAGAAACATTACTTATTATTTCAGCACTCGAAATGTTGATCTCCACTGCCATCCTACAAATAAGCACAGCTACTCTTTTAATATACAGGGTTTTAAATCTTGTTTCTATATGAATCACTGCAGGTACTTTTATGCCACCAGGGAATGACAGTATGTTTAATGTCTGTGGTTTAATTTCTTAAACAGTTTCATAAGTATATTATGAACTGCTTTCCCTGTTCACAAATCAAGGTCGACGGTAACTCAAAATGGCCCCATAATAACCTCTTTTATTTCTACAGTAATTTCTATTACTGATAATGCTACTACCAAACAGTTATGATGTGCACAGATTTTCACTATAATGAGCAATGAATAACCTTGCTTTTAAATACTCCAATATAATCCTCACTGGGTTAAATTCTTAGAAATGAAATTACTGGGTCAAACAAAGTATGCATGTACTTTTTTTAGCTTTCTTGACACGTTTTGACACATTCCTTTCCAGAAAAGACTCCTGCAGAGAATTTTTGTTTGAGTTTCTTTTTTACTAAAACCTGATCCACTCTGGGAGTTGTAATTTCACCTGAGACTAGAAAAACATTAGCAAAATAATAACTTTGAGAAGCTGGCCTATGACTCTATTTGTAAAACAAAATACCTTTAAAAATAAATAAATAATCTCATTACTGCTTTCCTGATGAAGTTTATTCCAGAACAGGGCTCCACAACTATTACCTGTTAAATAAAATTTGTCAACAATCTTTAATTTGTGATAAGCAACTTTATTGGCCCCATATATCAATCAAATGTGGAGAGATTCATGAACAATGAAGCCAATTGACTTAGCAGTGTATCTGAGCAACCAATTGCTCTCTATCGGTTGCTGAGTATTAGCCTATCGACTTCTCATCTCCCTTCTCCCTCCATAAATACTCACACTGGTACTTTCACCACAGGAGAAGAGCTGTTGTGAAGAACACTGTTTATTCAAGGCCAAGCTGAACTACGTAGTGAATTCAAGACCAACGATACTAGACCTATCTTACCTGGCGAAGGCCAGGCAACTGGATTTCAGTGGCTTGGCTAGCTGCAGAGGGATACCCTATAGTCGGGTTTTTGGTACATCGATCCTGTTTTGAGCCAAACTTTATTGGCCAATAACAGAGACAGTTTTAGGCTAAACTTCTTTGAGCATAATAGCAATTTTGTCTTTTGACAGGCCCATGAATCAAAGCCCCCCACCCAACCCCCTCACTGTGTTTGTACAGCACACAAGTCAAGGGCTGTTTGTACAGATGAACATTCCTAATCAATTTCTGATGGGGAACATTAACTTGAATCCCAATTAAGCAAAATGCTATTTTTCACAAAGAGAACTCAATTCTTCTCATTAGCCAACCTGCATTGCAAAAGCTTAGACATGGTGGTGATTATAATTATTATTATATTTTTAATTCTGGGAATTTGTCTTCTCATAGCATAGGCGTCATATCCTCAGTTTTGCAAATTGGTCCAGAAAATGTAAAACATTTATTGCCTACTTGGTTCCAGAAATGTTGCCAGATCCTCTTTATGATTATACATTAAAAATATGAAAAATTAGAACTGTATAGATGGTTCAGTGGCTAAGAAGAGACATACTGCTCTTGCAATACCCATACTGGTTGGCTCACAGCCACCAATAATTTCAGCTTCGGAGGAGGCCAGCACTCTCGCCTTGCCTCTGCAAGTACCTGAACTCCTGTACCCACACACACATACATAATTAAAAGTAAAATCAAGCAAGTATGAAAAGTGTTTAACATCTTAGAGTATTTCGCTTGATATCTGAGAATGACAAATTCAACAAAGATATTCCTGGATTTTATTTATCAGTATTTTTCAAACTTTGAGGGGTTCTTTTGTTTGTTTGTTTTGTTTTGTTTTTTAGTGGAAATCTTGGGGAGATTGAAGGCCAGAACTGACTGCCACATGTTCACAAGTCTAGCATTTTCATGCCATCTACTTTAAAGTTGGATTCCAAGTAAATTTTCATACTGATAACTAGTTCCACCTTGAAAAAGCTAAGAAATAGCAAGAGCTGCTTCCTGACACATCCTGGGGCAACCCTCTGCATAGTGTCCTCTTATGTTGCTGCCAGCTGGAGAGTTTAATGCAGGCCCCCATCCCAGCTGCTGTCAAATAAAACTGTCCCAGTTCTTAAAAGGTCATAATTCCAGCTAATGAAACGTGGCTCTCAACCAATCCAAACAAATCTAAATTGGTGTTGGCTATCTTTCTTTCTCTCCAAAAGAAATTAATCCTCATTCATACAAACAGTTTCACACTTACAACTATTGAGCACATGTTTCCACAACAAGGTGGAAAGTAGTTTTGTTTTGTTGTTTTTTATGACCATGTAAGTATAGATAGAAAACAAAGACCGAAATCACCTTGGAATCTTCCCAGCACAGATGCAATGCAATGGCTCAGGGTACAGAAATCACCACAGACACGTGGACCGAGTTGTTCTGTCGTTAACTGTGGCTTCCCAGATGAGCATGCATTTGCAGAAAGTTTAGCATAATTGCCTCTACTCCCTGGAGCTTACTGAGACACATCCTGACACATTCCCACACACACCACTCTTCTGCCCTCAGGTCCAGTTTGGCACCAAAGTTCAAATGAGAAAGAAAACAGACTGTACTTAACTGGGCATGTGCAATTAAAGATCAACAACATCGTAATATATCAATTTTATAACAGGAGCTTTGGCCACCAGAACTGGGATTTCTATAAATAGTTGTATCACAATTACCGCCTAAAATGAGCAAGCTTAAGACAATGAGAATGCAACCAATATTATTGTCACTATAGATGTCTACGGACGTAACTCAATGGAAAAGCATTTGCCTAATTAAATGAGGCCTTGGATTCTAGCCCCAGAACTGGAAACAGATAGACAGAAAATGGACGATGACATAGATATGGATGTAGAGATATGTGGGTGATTGTAATCATAGCGGTAGCTATGTCGAGGGGCTTCATAGGCATTAACAAAGCCAACAAGCTCAACTGATTTTACTGGTAATTGGAAGCACCCATTACAAACCAGGCCCAGTTCTAAAAACCATAAAGAGCTACTCCAAGTCAGTGGTCCCTAAGATAAGTACCAGTCCTCCCTGCATTTTGCCGGTGTGTTTTGGCCAATCATATGGCTAGCAGAGTTGGCTCACAATGATCTGGGATTTGCACTCAAGTCTTTCAGCCCCAGAGCAGCGGACTTACATTCTGCTGCCTCCTAAACCTATGTGAGCACAGAAGATTCCCAGGAGGGTTCCAGAGGAAGGGAGTCAATCTCAACTGTCCCTGAAAAGCAACTGGAATAGCTGGAGGTGTGGAGCTGGCGAGGTGACACAAAAATGGGGACCTGAGTTCAATCGAGGTACCCAGGGAGGAAAGCTGGACAGAGCAGTGTTCTCCTGTAAGCCCACCACTGGAGAGGTGGAGCTAGAAGGACCCCAGTGTCTCCAGTGGGCTTGGATTCAGTGAATGACCAAAGGTATAAATTTAATGGTTACAAAGGAAGATATCAGCAACATCTCACCTCCACATACATACATACATACACACACACACACACACACACACACACACACACACACACACACACACACAGGCCTACACACACTCACTATGTGTACATGCATTCATCAAAGCAAAGCAAATACTAAACTATTGAGCACTTCTATGGGTGAATTTGCTTCCTCTTGTCTTTAAAGTCCGTTAGAATGAAAACTAGGAGAATTCTGCTCCATATCCACCTCAGTACACTGAGCTACTATAGTAGGCAACACAGAAATGGTCTGAATCTCTGGCTCAGGTAGACCTGATTACTCCAAAATCCCAGGAAGGAACTAAGGGGCTAGTGGCTCCAGATTCCCCAAATGGTGACTCGGCTCCACCTCGTGAGCAAGCAGTGGAGTAAATGGTGGAGGTGGCAGGAGCACGCAACTAAGTCCACAGCAGCCACCACAGTCCCAGGGGAGCCTGATAAGAAAGTTTCCAATGGACAAGAGGTAAAACACTATGCAACCTGGTCATATGTGGGGATGCTGAGTCAAAGGACTTACACAGGAGAGATGGCTCAGAGGTTGAGAGCACTTGCTGCTCTTGCAGAGGACCCAGGTTCAGTTCCCAGCACTCACACATGGTTCACAGCCATCCATAACTGTAGCTCCGGGGTATACAACACCTTCTCCTGACCTCTGTGAACAGCAAGGATGGGTGTACATATACATCCATGTGAGCAAAACACTCACAGGTATAAAATAAAATAATAAATCTAATAAAGTGTTTTTAAGACTTTCACAGGTCATTTTACTGTAGGAGTCTGGCACACTGCTGGGAATCTTTATGCCAAGACAGCAACGTAACTGTTTGAATACAGCATTCCTTTTTCCTAGTTAGGAGCTGTTACCATGTGAAGCTTGCCCATTTTCCTGGCCTGTCATTGGAATGAGCTTATCTTTATTCATCTTCTGGAGTGAGACTGATGGTAGGACATTGCTGGGAGCGTTTGTTTTGTATGTCTTGGGTGCTCTCATCCACACACACTTGGGATGATCGTGCACCAGCAGAATCAGGATGCCTTATTAGGTAGGAGTATAGGAAAGGAAAATACCCTGGCCCATTTCCACGACAAAAAAAAAGGGCTTATGAAGGCTTAGACTAACATGTTACAGATAAGCGGGAGGCACAGGTCCCCTGCTGGCCAGCTCCTGCTTATGGGAACCTCCAGGCTACTCTCACTCAAACAAGGCATTAGCTCAGTGTGGAAAATTACTAGATAGCTTGCAGACATTACTAGATATGTGCCTCTGAAATGTCCCTTGGCAATCAGGATCTCTGGGAAAGGATAAGTCAGTCAGGAAAGCAAAGTTTTTGTTAAACAAGTATATAGAGAGATGCAAAGAGAGATAAAAGTGGAGAATGGCAAAAAAGGAATATTCTATGAAGAAATAATAATAACTAGCTCCCCATATAATATTCAGCCAACGGAGACTGCGGGGAGGGACCTGCTCTGTAGGGAATATTGGTCACTGTTGCATTTGTTTTCTTACCAGTGGCAACGTGCTATGTCAGTAGGACTCCTGTTCTGGACTTGGCTAATGAGAGGAACTGAGTAGTGAGGAAATGTCAACCTTTGTTTTTATATATCTGCTATGATATGCAGAGATACACAGTCCTGTGCATTAAAGAGCCAAAGAATTTCAGGGTCCAGAACAGGTTAGTGACCAGCTGTGCTTTATTTCAATATAACAGGATCTGCAGAATGACTCAGCAGGCAAAGACATTGCCACCCAAGACTGCTCACTTGAGTCTGAGGCATGGAACTTGCAATGGGAAGTGAGACATGACTATGACTACTAGGAAGCTGTCCTCTGACTGCACTCAGTGCCACACTCAAAGGAATAGATAATAAGCAAATTAAAACAAGCAAAATCATGCAAATGAGATGTTTTAACATCTAATTCCAACCAATCACCACTTCTCTAGAGCTTACTTTCTTCATCTAAATTATAACAGTGGTATCACTTGTCCCACATATTTTGTAATGTTAAAATGACCATGAAATTATGCAAATTATTAGGAGATGTTTCAGTGAACACAAAATTCTATGGAAATATTAGAATCTTCTTTGGGTTCCATTACATCATATCTCTTCCAGTAAAGGTAGTATGAGAAAGAGGAAAACTCTGCAGCATTTTGAGATTACTCATGTATATCTGAAAAACACTATAACTACAAAGACACTGGAAATACCAAAGAAAAACTAAAATTAAAGCATCTCTCAGTTGGGCAAACAGGAAATGACACATTATTTAATAAGTGCATCTGAATCCAAGCAGAAGTCCCAATAATCTTACATATTACTTGCTAAGCATCCTAGCTTTGAATGAAAATGTTATGGGGGTGCTTCAATAATATCCCTACTAAACATGAGAGTACAGATCTAGGGCAGCAGTGAGGGCATAAAAATAGAATAGAGTGCCAAGCATAGCGATGCATGCCTGCAATTCCAATGCTTGAGAGGCTAGGGTAGGAGAAACAAATGTTCAAGGCTGACCTGGAATTCACTACAAGACTCCAAAACATTGGGGGTGAATGGGAGGACGTGAGAGAGGGATTGGGCTGTAATTTTTTAAAAAATTAACTTAAAAATAACATAATAAAAACTACTCTAAATATTAACTAAATAAATTATATTAAAACTTTGCTATTGGCAATTATTTTGTAGCCTTGTAAACAAAAAAAAATACAAACTATCCATAGTCCCTAAGTGTTATTTAGAGGATTTTGAATTTATAAAATAATATAAATTAAGGTACTCACAAGGAATCTGTTACCTACCAGTATGTTTCATGTAGTCACATTTCATTCTGTGAGATGGAAAGTATTATTCTTATCATATAGAAAGGGAAAATGGCATCCAAAGACACATGGCCTGCTTCACGAAGCTCATAGTCATCAGAGGTAGGAATAAAGACCTGTTCTCTTTAATACCAAAACACTTTACCCTCAATATACATGTTGCTTTTCTAAATAAGTTATTATTTCTAAGAAAATATTTCAAACATTAAAAATCTAAAAACAAATGTAAAGAAATGTCCTAGTAAAGAGGGACTCACATAACCTGAGCAAAGGTTACGGTGAGCCCCAAAACAAGAAAACCGGGACAAACACTCACTTTCTGGGAGATAAGTGGGCATAAGGTACTGTCATTCCACAGGGTGGGTAGAAGATGAAAAATTATAAACCAAGTACTAGCAAAGGAAACCTAATTTTTGATATCATATCCAGAAGAAGTAAACAACTTCCAAAATCCGTGCTTGAACACGGACCAACATACATCACAATTAATGCTGTTTTCCGTGGCCCACTAGCAAACTCTTTCTCAGAGTACCTTCCGTGTGTCACAAGCTGGAATGGCTTCCAGCTGACCGGCAGCAGTCACCCCATTTTAACAGTGAACATGTCTTTAAACAGTTTCCCATTGAGTACAGGTGATTTGAACTGTGGAAGCCATCCCGTGACACCAGGTGGACTGTTTGGTTTTGTTTGGGGTGGTCTATTTCCTGTCCTTCCTCACCCATGAATGGTGTCTAGTCGCCAAGGGTGAATCAAGCCCTCTGCCACTGAAAGGAAACACATTAAAGTACTGGATTAGAGTTTCTGTCTCCAGAAAGATATTATTTTCCACTTTACTTTGGATTGTGTCCTCAGCATACATTGGATCTAGACACTATCCACTACTCATAAGGCCCTCAATTACCTGAACCTGGCCTAGAAATTCATTGACTGGAATCAAATACTTATAACAAAAAAAAAATTGAAAGAAATGTTCTACTGACATAAGCAAATAAGCAAATTTTTAGTAAGAAATCGTGATATAGTTTTCCCAGACAATTTTGATAATTATACATCTATAGGAAATTATTTTAAGAGGAAACCATTTTAGAGGAAGCGGTACCTAGTACGTAGAAGTTATAATAGACAGTGAATGAACAAAGTAACATAACATAATCCAAAGTAGTAGAAGCACATCTTGGCTAATACCTATCAACTGATTGGCAATAGGCCAATACTAAGAAATATAAATGTTATATTTAATGAAACCTTTCCCACTCTGCATTATCTATTTTTATACCTGATCTTGAAATAGCAACTGCGATTTCTGTATTTTAAACCAGGTTGAAGGATGATCTAGTTTCTTTGCACCCGCTGAGTCCTTTCCACGTTCTTTGCAGGTATGTCACAAGACATTAATTTCAACATTGAAAAAAAAAAAACATTTGGGAAAGACACTTTCCAGTCTTAACTCCCCAATAGACAAGCACCATGCCTGTTCCTGACCATCCATCCATCACCATTTCTTAAATGAAAGAATAAATAAGATAAATAAGAACCTAGCCCAGTGTCCTTGATAAAAAACCCCAAAGGTATTTTTAGTGGATTCCTCAAATCTGTGCCCACTGACACAGACAGAACCAGGATAGCCACTTAGGAATTCCATCTAAAAATCAGGATCACATGACTTAAAGAATTATTATCCTCAAAATCTACGCCTGTTCACAGTATCAAACCAATGTAACTCAAAAAAGAACAGGAGGAACCAGCTTCCTTATCCTTTTTAAGTGGCCGAATCCCCAGCATACTCTGACATGCCCACCTACTTACATCTCATTCATCACTTGCAGTGTATCACAAAGATTTGGAGGTAAAACATTCTAAGGATGGAAGTTACTAACCATATGGCCGAGGCTACCAAGTTCTGCTGCTTGCTAGAGCTGGAATATGGCCCCCTCATTCAATTACACCTTCACTAGCTTCCTGGTTTTGATGGTTTCCTTCACTGCCTAAGCTTGGGTGCTTTGGAATTTGCTCTGTTGACCAAGTAGGACTCAACTCATAGAGATCTCCCTCCCTCTGCCTCCGGAGTGCTGGGTTTAAAGGCGTGGACAACCACTGCCTGGCTCTAAACTTTAATTTTTTTCCACAAGTTGGAAATCTAGCAGGGTGGGATCTTGCCATGGGGCCACCACTCTCTTTATTCCATCTCTTAATTTCTCATCTCCTGGAACACAGGACTTGGTTCCATTACACTTCCTGGTGCTCCTTTCTCCTCAAATTGTTCTACAACTTGTGTTTTCTTGCTCAGCTTGTTCCCTTTCATTATAAATCTTCATTAGAGTTGCCACTAATAACCACACAACAGAGTCTGTATATACTAAGCTGTTTTGAGATTTTCTCTGCCAACAGAATTAATCCAAATTGCCTCACTTTAGCCTCAGGCAGACTCTTCAGAAAACACATTCTTCACCAAAATATCACAAGAACAATCTTTAGGCCACTTATTAATGTTCTTGTCCCCTGGAACCACTTGACCAGGCATCCGCAATTCAACCACACTCAGTACCACTGTCTCCCATGTCCCTGCTATGGTGGTACATTAGGCAAAACTTAAATCATTCAACTGTGTTTCTAATCCACAGTCCTAAGATCCATATTTCTTCTAACAAAAGCACAGTCAGGCCTATCACAGCAATACCCCAGTCCCTGGTACCAGCTTCTGTCTTGGTAGGGTTTCTATTTCTAGGAAGAGACACCATGACATGGCAACTCTGATAAAAGAAAACATTTAGTGGTGTGGCTTACAGTTTCAGAGGTTTAGTCCGCCATCATGGTGAAACATAGGAGCAGGCAAGCAGAAACGGTGCTGGGGAAGGAACTCAGAGTTTTACGTCTTAATATGCTGGCAACAAGGTGTGGTCTGAGATACTGGGCATGGTTTGAGCATACATGAGACCTCAAAGCCTGCCTCCACGGTGACACATGTCCTCCAACAAGGCCACACCTACTCAAACAGAGCCACACCTCCTAATAGTACTACTCCCTATGAACTTATGGGAGCAATTAATTCAAACTACCACACTATTCTTTTTTCAAAAGAGGTTTACTCATACAAATTAATCGAACAACTTCCCAATTAGTTAGCAAAACTGTAATTATGCCAGACCAAGGGGATGGAGACAGTCATCAGAGATGCTGAGAAGCCTGATGAATGCTGGCTCAAGAATTGGTCCTTGGATGAGCCAAGTGCAGAAACTTGAAGTTTTAATCTAATTAACCTTCATCAATAAAAAGTTAAGGATAAGAACCTGGAGAATCAGAGAACAGGGAACAGCTGCCAGTTGCTTCCTACCTCTCTCCTTCCCCCATCCAAAAGGGCCCAAGATCTTCTCTCTGCCCCACCTTATCACTTCCTAATTCCTCTCTGCACAGTCCTCTAGACCTCTATGGTAACTAGTAACTATGGTGAGCTTTATTTATTTGAATATAAACAAAATACCACACAACAGAAACTGAGATAGGTATAGAAACTAAGGGTATGCACCAGTAAACCCCAACAGCAATTTGATATTATTGCACATATGTCTATTACTATCAAACAAGAAAGAGTTCCAATTTTCTCTTTATTTAAAATTTTACTTCATTCTTGTGCATAAAAGTACCAACTTGTGACAAACTAAAAATAACACCCACAGTCGTGGCCCTTGCCGTAGATAGGATAAATAGCTCTGCTCTACAGAAAGCTTTCTTTTTTTTTTTTTTTTAACTAAGACAGAATTATGTGTATATAGGGATACAGTCTGATGTTTCAGTATTTGTGCACAATAAACAAGGGTCCGATCAGGTAGGTGCCAAACCTGTCACCTCAGACACTTGACATTTCTTTGGGTTGAAACAATCAGAATCCTCTGTGTTTTAGCTCTGTTTAAATAATCAATTCATTGTTGTCAGTCATGGTCACTACCTTACTCTGGTATCTGACACTATAACTCACTCCTCCTAGCTAACTGAACTTCACACACCTTAACCACCTTCTCTTCCCACTTACAGCTCTCAACTCCCAACCTCCAGTTCTGCCTCTCCCGAGATTAAATTTTTAACTCCCATATGTGAGTGAGAACATGTATTTGTCTCCTGTGTCTAACTTGTTCTGCCTAACAGAATGTCCACATTGCTAACAAATGACAGGACCTTATCTGTTGTAGTAGAACACTACCCCATTGCATAAATAAGTCATAACCTCTTTCTCCATTCATATGCTAAGAAACACCTCAGTTCTTTGGCTATTGTGAGTAGTGGTGAATCTACGTACAGTGTTTCTTGGAAACACTGATTTCATAGTCTTCGAATAAGCCAATAGTAGACCCTTCGGTCCTTTGGAGAAGACCTTCTTGAGCCATAAGGAGACCAAAAAAGCTAGTGGGAAGATAGTGAACCAAAATCAATAACTAGCCACATTGTCCATTCTCCCACCAATCGCCTATTGCTACTCCCTATTTTGATAAACAACTGAATTTTGGGTAACTCAGCCTTCTGTAGAAACAAAATACAGAATGGTGGAGAAAAGATCTCCATTCCCTGTGATTGAACTATCATTTGGGTCATGCTACCTGTATCATCTATTGACATACTACCACCCAGCTTCTGATTGACATCTCAATACAAGGTCTGACACAATGAATGGAATACATTTAATCACCAGTAGGAAGCAGGCACCATAGTGAGCTCTGCAGGAGGCGTTTCATCAGAAAGGGACTCCCCTGCTGTGTGGAGTCAGCGGCATGATGGAAGGACTCCTGTCATGCTCCACCAACATGTGTCCTATATGCATGTAATCCTTCTGTGACTTTTCAGCTGCAGCCTGGCCTAGCATTTAAAACAGGGCCCATTTCAATGGCTTACTGTAGGCATTGGTTTTTGAAGTGCATATTTGGAGTAAATAAAATTCAACTTTGATTTTATTTTTTATTGGCTTTTGAAACCTGCTTTGGAGACAGGATTGTCTAGACTTTCTTGTTGAAATTTGGGATGACATGAGGATTGTTCTGACCCAGGATTCTGAGGAATGTAAAATCATATAATTACGTTAGGTTGGAAACAGAGCTCAAGTCAAACAAAAGTATATGAAATAGAGATTTGTTGTGTAAACCACTCAATTACTCACAATTTTATTTATTCTATAAAGTATTTTCAAATTGTTTTCTGCAAAAATCACATAACAAATAACATTTTAGACCAAACTTTCCCTATACAGAATATCTGTAAGTAACTGGCACACAGATAAAGGAAAACATAATTTCCAAAATATATTGCTGGTTTCTCCTAATAGCACTTAATTTCATTCATAGTCTTGGACAAGAATCTACCAATTAGATTGCTTTAATACATACACATGTTTTCCTATTTTTCTTAAATTTTACACTATTGTAAGAAAAAAATTAAGGTAAATAAATGCCACTCATAACAGACTGAAACAGAAAAACAATGAGTACATCTGTTTACAAATAATACTGGCCCTAACTGTCAGTCTCCTGCTGTGGAGGGAGGAGGGGTCTGTAGGGAAGGCTCTCTTTGTCTTCCCTGAGGTTCTTCAGGTGCTGATGGCTGCTGGGAAGGCAAGAGGGTTCCATCACTGGTGTAGCCATCAGGATGATGCCTCTGCTTCTGCAACTAAGTCCTCACTCGTGCTCCTGAGAGCCACACTAATTAGACACATTGGGTCACCAGAAGAGAAGATGAGAAAGCAGAGAAAGGATAAGGTGAAAGCAGAGGAGCTGGAGTGAGCAGCAGTGAGAAGGGAATGATTGGGGTGTGATCAGAGCACACTGTGTGTGTGTGTGTGTGTGTGTGTGTGTGTGTGTGTGTGTGTGTGTGTGTGTAAATGTCAAAAAAATCACGTGTGTGTGGAAACAGAAAAATAAATATGTCAAATGGCCAAAAAAAGGAATACACTAGTGTATGTGAAAAAGGCAAAATACAATTTTTATTTGAAAGTGGCAAAATGCATTATGTGTTTTGTGAAAAGTATATATATGAAAAATAACAAAACAAAACCCATTCTTCTGCATAATTAATGCATGTTAATAAAAATAATAAGATCATCTATAATGGTCGTTGATTAAAGATAGGTAAAGTGCTTACTGAATAAGCATGAGTGCCTGTGGTCAGATACCCAGCATCCACAGGAAAAGCCAGGAATGGAGATCCACGCTGTAATCTCAGGGCTGGAGCTGTGGAGACAGGAGGAGCTCTATGGCTTGCTAGCCACGCAATCTAGCTGAATTGATGAACTTTAGGTTTAGTGAGAAACTCTGTCTCCAAAAATGTGAGATTGGAGAATTGAGAAAGACGTTGAACATCAACTCCTGGTTCATACACACATTCAGAACCAATGAAATGGGTACAAACCTGTTTCGACAGAAGGATGGCCAATGCACATAGCTATTCTTGACTTTTCTTAGTGACAAGTCTTGATTTTCCCCCCATAGGAGTGCATTCAGCTGAATGCAGTATTGCCTAGTTAAAGGCTGGTCTACACATGTGACTCGCTCTGATCGGTGAATATAAATAAATGCTGTTGTATATTACTTCTAACAAGTATTGCTCAAAAAAGGGTGAAGAGAGAGCCGAGTAGGAACTGTTTGCCTTTCTATCTGGTCTTCTTTCCTGCTAGGCAGAGCTCAGAGTTTAAAGCCAGATCTCTAGGAATCATCTTAAGATGACATAAAGCCTCTTGGGAGTGGGAACCACGGACTAAATGCAGCACAGCAGACAAATGGAAGGAGTCTGGGTTTCTAAGACTGCCATGCCAACCCCATGTTGTGGTGAAACATTGTTTATGGTGTAATTAAGCTTTCCTTGAGGTCAAAATGTAAAGCTAGCTACAGCCATAGAGACCAGGCAGTGATGGTACACACCTTTAATCCCAGCAACCATACTAGTTAGCCAAAAATGCTGGGCAATGGTGGTGCCTTCTTTTAATCCCAGCACTAGAGAGGTACTTAAGACAGGTGCAGAGTCTCAGAGCTGGCATTCAGTCTAGGCAATTAGTCTCCAGCCACATTGAGGCCAGGATCTCCCCAGCCTCCGTAGAGGAAAGAGCTCTCTGGTGGCTTGGCTGCTTTGCTTTTCTGATCAGCTTTAACCCTAAAATCTGACTCTGGGTTTTTATTATTTGTGCTACACCATGTTGCAGCGCACAGCTCTTCCATAAAATTGAGAGAAAACCTCTTACCCTTAAACCCTAGTTTCAAATCCTACATACCATGAGCCTATCATTTCCTTACAACATCTGAGAACCGTCTCCACAATGGAACGCTATCTATCTGAAAATCCTAAAACCATGGTGGGAGGGAATCTGCCTTCTAATTAACGGGATAATGGTAGGAGTTTCCAGTTTATCCATTTTTTTTTTCACTGACTTTGAACTTTATAATAGAATCTCTGGCTCTGGAACCACAGAAAAGACTTTTCAACCAGGAAGCCAAATGGTCCTGAGAAAATGTTTCTTGCATCCTTAATGCAGAAAGGAAACAAACAGAAAAGCAACTAAGAACAGGGATTAAAACATGTGGTGTGGAAGGCAGAGTATCCAGTAAGAATGATCTGTGGCAGTAAAGCCAAGAGGATCCATTTGAGAACCTCTTATACTACAATAGATCTTAAGTAAACACAGAAATGGTCTGAAAATCATGGTAGCCTCTTGATAAAATCAAAGAAGAGACCTAAAGGAAGACAATGCCAAGCAGAACAAGGTGAGACAGGCATTTAAGTGTGGTAAATCAGAAATACTCAACGAGGTCTAGGGCCTTACTGAGCGTCTAGAAATTATTATGACCCTCTGTAGCCTCCAGAGACATCCAACACTGGGCTCAAAAGCTGGCTCCATCCCACTGCTGCTGCAGTAAGAAGCCAGGGCAGAAGAGCAACTGGAGGCCAAGAAAACTTGAGTTATTCTCAGCAGGACTGAGCCAAGGCGCAGTTGCACATCCTAACCTGTATGGGTAAGGAAAAGAAACTATTTTCATTAAATAGATTTAGGAAAGTATTATCTAAGGGGGGAGGTGGCTTTGAAGATTATCTTGAGTATTAGCTATCTTCAATCAGGAAAATATGAAATAATAGATACTTGATAGGGACTACTTAAGACTGAAATATGTTTCTACTTTATTCACAGGTGGACTTGGCATCTACGCTTTTGCCACATGGATTTGCTGTTCCAGTCACTGTAATGGGAAACCACACCCTGAAACCATGACAATATCAGCTGGCTGTTTATCAGCCCCTCTGTAGTAGAATGACCTACTCTGGGAGCCTCAGTTTCCCCAGGTGTTTTGTGACACAGCTTTACTATGGTACCGTATAAATACCAGCTGTTAGTACACAATCTTTAAAGTTCAACAATGAGAATATACATATTTATATATTATTCTATATTATAAATTTATATATTATATATAAACAGTATATATAATAAAGAGAGGATATATGTATATATTCTGTATATTCTGATATATTATACAGTAAAAACTTTTTTATTTACCCTGCTAGCATCTCTAAATTCTGATGATTATGCTGGTTTATAAGTAGTGGCTGTAGGCTCACCTCCTCCCTCCCCCCCCCCCAGCCAATATCCGTGACCTCACTAGGTTTGGATAATCAGCTAGGATTCCAGTACCAGGCATTATTTCCCTCTTGTGGAGTAGGTTCTAAGTCTATCTGGAGAGCTCTTACTGAAATGGCCAAACAAGCCAGAGATAGAGCCAGTAAGCAGTGTCCTGCCGTGGTTTCTGCTTCAGTCCCTGCTTGAGTTCCAGCCCTGACTCCCCTCCATGATGATTTTCATACTGTAATATGAAATAAATCCTTTCTCCAAAAGATATTAAGATTATAGGGTATTCATCTAGTGCACTGCATGCCTCCATAGAAGGTGAGTTGCCTGACAGGACTATGCTTACTTGAAAACAGTTAACCAGGATAACGTAAGAGCCATCAAGCCTTTCCTTCTACCTCCACTCCAAGTGATTGCCTTTTGCTTTTGAGTCGTCACTGCCCCATGTCCTTTGTCCTCCAGATACATAAAAAGCATGCCAAAAAGTCTCCAGACAATCCACATGTACAATGAGGATCAATAAACTATTTTTTAAAAAATATTGTGCCATAAATTGTTTCTTTAAAAATACATATAACTGGGCTGGAGAGGACAGCTCCGTGGCTATGAGCACTGGTTGCTCTTCCAGAGGACCCAGGTTCAATTCCCAGCACCCATATGGCAGCTCACAATTGCCTATAGTTGCAGGGGATCTAACACTTTACACAAGTATGCATGCAGGCAAAATTCAAATTCACGTGAAGTAAAATTCAATAAATTATTTTTAAAAATACATACAACCTGCACTTTTTAAAAGCAAAGATTATTAAACACATTGGAAATATGCAATAATATAGATTATGCTTATTGAAATGGAAAATAAATCATTGTAGGATTTATTTGCTAGATATCTTTGAAACACCAATTTCCTATTTGTCTCTCTTCCCCATAATACCAGGTACATGGCAGTCATTCAAAACAGAGACAGATGAAAAGAAAAATAACTGACACAGTGCATGGCTTCAAAGGTGTTTACTGTTTGGTCAAATAATATTTTTCAATTATCAGACATACAGTGAAATATACATAAACATGTTAAACGGTTCTCAAATCTGCATTGTTATTAAAGGAAAACATGTTTTGGCTTATAGGAAAACATAATTTCTGAGAAAACTGTTGGTATCTATTAATACTTTTTATCACTGTCAATCATCTTTTTTTTAAGTTCCTTGGGAGTGTGAATTGAGATTAGGATGTTCAATTCAGACTAATGGTTCAAAAACTCAACATGCTCTGTCTCTTACAAAAGGTAGAAAAATAATCACAGCATGCTGAGTTTTCTCCAAAGGTATACCATGTGGAAAAATACATGCTGAACACAGAAGACATTTCCAACTGGCTGTCAATCACCCCTAATAAACACATGCTCCCATCCTCAGTCAGTCTCTGACACAGCACAGTCCAGCTGTTATTTTGCATTTATTGAGATTTTCCCTGCTAAATAATTATGCTTATCTCTAAAGAGTAAATTGCTCAAAATTACATTCAATTTCTTTCTCCCACCCAACATATTCTCCACCATCACAAAGCAATCCCAGAATGTGGTGAGACAGAGTTCTGACCAGACTTGCATAGTCCTCTGTCATTTCTGGGGGTTAGAACCACAACATAAATCATTGGGAAGCCATTCTGACCTTTTTGGCAGAGTCCGGTCCAGTTTACACTCAAAGACAAATCCGGAAGCCCAAGCTTCCCAGGGCTAGCAAGCCTTTCAAAGTTCCTAATTCGTGTTACTTTAGAATAGCTTTCAAAACAACCCTACAAGTTAATTGAGACATAAAACTGAACAAACGCGCTGAGCAATCTGCCTTTCAGGGGATCATTAAAGCTCTGGATCGTTCGTGGGTGCACCGGAGCTGTTTTGATTTTCTCCCACATTGGATACACCTGCGCTCCAAAGCAGCGGAACACATTATTTAATTGAAAGAAAACCACTCTGAAAGGACTTGAATTTTTTTAATCTGACCAAGTTTTAAACCCTTACATGACCTAGATTGTGTTTTTCTCTGGGTCCGTGTGTATGCTTGTGAATGCATGTGTTTTGCCTCGTGATAATTTTCTAATATACATAAAACATTAAAAAAAAAATAGGTATTTACCAAATGCCCCCATACACCTGCCATTTCAGACTGCAACCGAAAACCTTTTAAAGAATCTCTTTAACAACAAATTTCACCTATTTCACATTGTCTGAAGCCAGTCACTGGATTCCTTAACCTCTGGTTGTAAGTAAAAATCTTTTAACTAATAGGATACTCTGTTTTTTAAAAAAAATCCCTTTGGAGATGTTTTGCGTTATTGCTTATCCAATCCCTTCATTCAACAACGCTGTTTCACTTCTGGCTACTGCAATTCGATTTCCCCTGCATACAGGGTGATGAGCAGGATGGCGCTGAACCCAGTTAACATCCCGGCGTTCTGGATCATGAAAAAGGTGAAATCCGTTTTCCTTCCCGTTACTTTTTCTCTCAGCATGTCGTTCATCTCTGGAAACTAGAAGATACATTATTAAACTATTAAACAGCTGTCGCCATCTTGTGGTGAAACCTGAAATGCTCCTCTGAGGTTTCTAAAGGGGACATGAGCATTCATTTTGGACAGGCCAAAGTTTGGGGTCAGGTCTCATAGCGAGGAATTTTATTATATTGGGGCACGCAGAGCAAAACAATTAAAATATTCACATGAACCACTCAGCCACAGGGATGTGTCTGGTTTGAAACATTCTACCTTCGACTCTCTTCGCATAGACTATTGTCTAAGCCTCAAATTTTAAAGGAATTCAACCCTTCAGGGTTCACCCTCAGGCATACGTTCCTGAAATCTTGAAATTCTAACCATCCTGCTTTGTGCCACCTCTCATGTTGCACACCATGTTTGCTGGTCTTAGGGACCCTTCTTGTCAGAAGTGTGACAGTTTCATTTGCTTAAATTCTCACTTGGCTCCGCTGGACAGGAATCCTCAGGAAAGCAAATACCCTGCCTGTCTCAGAATTTTCAGTACTGGCTGAAGAGAAGCTTGTGAAGCTGACTGGACCAATGTTTTGAATTAGCTTGGTTTACTTCTTGTCTTTTTTAGTTTGTCCCATTGTGATTGCTCTATTGTCACAGGATAACAAGGCTTTATAATAAATTGTATATTGGGCTAGTGTCGAAGATTATAGTCATTTCACTATAGTGAACACAAATAAAGTCCTAGATTTTTCAGCAAAAAGAAAAAAATGGATAAATAAATTTTCTCTTTCTCAGCAATAGCATCTACTGCAAAGGCTACACAGGGGGACGTGTAAGTCAAGTTTTAGAAACACATTTTGGTATGATCTGCCACATACACTATGAAATCCTTTATGTAGCCAGGCTAGGAATCTCCAGAGTCCACAGGGAAGCCAGGACTGCTGAGAAGTTCTTACTGGGATAAAATGGGCGACTGTTCTAAAATGAGAAAACTACTATGTCACATAAAGCATCCCTTGTATCATTTCTATAAAGGGAATAACTTTGATAGGGCCTTTTCACATCATAGGAAGAAGTGGCCATCTGGAGTATGAGCAGTGTGTGACATAATTCTGTGGAAGAAAAATTTAGGTGCTGTGATGCTTCTAAGAGCTGAATCCTCACTTTTTCAGGGGCCTTCACTGAACAGAGAGCTGAACCAGAAACTTAGAATTTGGAGTTTATAATAGAGAGGAAATGTTAAGTTATTAAATTATATATAATACATTAACTTGCAAATGCAAACAAATATTCTTTGATTTTTATACTTTGACACATTATTTTCTAGAAAACTGTTTATGATGACCTAGAAAATACACAGGGTATTTATCTGCACACACATACATATACCTACAAACATAAATACATACTGACCCAAATAAATATTGTCAAATTTTAGCTGGGCAAGGTGGCACATGCCTTTAATCTCAGCATTCAAGAGGCAGAGGCAAGCTAATCTCTGAGAGTTCCATGACAGCCTAGTCTACAAAGTGAGTTCCAGGACAGCCAAGGCTGTTACAAAGAGAAACCTTGTCTCCAAAACAAAACAAGTAAGTAAATATTGTTAAATTTTAGTTTTTCTTAATTTAGTAACTTCAAAAACTGATTCACTGTGAATCATTTTGAACTTTAAAAAAAAAATGTTATTTACTCTACCAAGTTATTTATTCTTCTAAATGTGACATTCTCATGCAAGAGAGGGGTCAGGCCTTACAAAATTCTACTATAATAGAAATCACATAAAGAAGGCCTTTGAAAATAGCACTGTTCTAGTAAAAATTGTTCACTTCATCACTATCCATGAGATCGGATACCAAAGAATGAAGTACAGCCATTTTAAGTTCCTGTTAGTACAAGTGTGATGGTCAGGGTGGGAAAACTCTGAATTACCTCTCAGCCCTTGAAGACAGTGGGAAGCCAAAGGGCTGTTCTTCAACTCATAACTCAGATGCTCATTTATAAAGGTCAAATTAACACCACATAAAATACTTGAATTTCTTACCATATCTGCCAGAGAAATGTAGAGGAACATGCCTCCAGCAAGTGCAAATATAATATTTGGAGCAAAATTGTTGCCCACCAAAATGCCAAAAGCTAGCCCAACATAGCAGGAACATGCAGAAAGGAAGTTGAATAGCAAGGCTTGTCGAGTGCTCATGCCTGCATTGAGCAAGATCACAAAGTCCCCTAGAAAAAGAAAACATCAAGTGAGCTGTGCCTCCTTCTGGTTGGGGACGAGACTTGAGTAATAATGATAACAACAACAACAACAATTTCCAATGACAGGTCATTCATTTCAGCATAGGAGCGAGATTTTCCCAGTGTAAGATTCCATCATCTCTTGCCCTGTGAGCAGGGTTTCTCACCTAACTCATGAGGAAACTCCTCACACAGGATAGCTATGGAAGTACTGAGTCCCTGAAGAAGAGACAAAGTACAGGACGCCCCAATCGCCAAGCCATCGATGAAGTTGTGGAGAGCATCACAAAGGGTGATCATCCAGGCAATTGTTCCTATCTCTGACAGTTTGGGCCCCTTCAAACAGGTGCATGAACTTGACTCTGTTTTTCCATCCTGTAAAATAGGAAACAAATCAATCAGCATGAACACTGATGTGGCTTGAACATTTGAGAAATCCAGAGAAGTAAGAGATGGGTTATATCCCAGGGGAGATAGATTGTTCCAACTAAAAGTCATTGATAGTGGATGTTAATGATACATCACAGAGAAGAACAGAAAGCTTATGGCAGGGACAGAGGAAATGAATCACTTGATACACCTTGAACAAGTCACTTAGACATTTTAAATTAGTCTCCCCTTAAATCAATCCTTTGACTTGTATGGGCATATTCTTACAACTGCCTTCCGATGATGTAACAGATATTAACCTAGGAATTTGATATTCTTGCACATCCTGAAGTTATTCAAAGACTAATTTGAAAGAGATCTTCATGTTACAATTCAAATATGACATCAATAATTAAAGCATGATGACATCAAGAAATGTTCGTTCTATTGCCCATGTCACTGTGTGACCATTAGCAAATTAACCTGTCAGTTTCATCTGCCATGAATTGAAGTGAATGTACAACGAGCCATTCATTCCTCAACAACTCACCAAGTTTACTCTGTTCTGGATGCTGTTCTTGGTGCTCTAGATCTCTGTTGGTCTTAGAAAGTCTATAATGTGTGATGAGCACAGGATTGCCTTTGCATTAACACTTACTTCATTCTAAAATATCAACAAAAGTAGAAAATCTTGCTGCAGACTTTCTATGAGAATTTCAATTCCATGAATTTGACAGTTTTTTAAAGCCCCAATGATAAATGCCTACTAAAGCACTTTCTAGAAGATACAGAGAAAGATAATATAATTTAAACTTGCCTGTAAGTAGGAAAGTCATTTGTAACTAACTGGAGAACATTTCGTTCCTAATTCTTCTCCCTACCTCTATGTAAGTGTCCACTCAGAATATCTGCTACCAACAGCAATTTCTCAAATACTATACAGAGTATTATGGAAGAGTACAGTCTCTGTCTTTGGGAGATGCATGTGCATTGGAGAAACAAAATGAAAATTTTGAGGGTTTACCCCCCAAAAGGGGCTTCTTTCAGAGCAACTGTCTGAGTGTACCAACATTTACTCCAACATTGCTTCATTGCTCCAGAGACTATGGCACCTTCATAACTGAGCATAGGTCTTACAATACATCTTTTGACTGTCTACATGGTGGAAGTATGAATGAAGAAAAATATTATATCCAATGTCACAAGATCAAATGAGATGCTATTCATAAATTTGAGTGTTCCACAAAAGAGCTTAATGCATTGCATCACATAAAATGTAGAGGACAAAGAATGACATTACAAACTAAAACTTCCCAAGAGTCTCAAAGACAAAAGATTTATTACACATGATCCCCTCGAAAGTGTTTGGGGCCTACTGTCCATGCTTCCTAGAGAAAACAAGAAAGAAATGTTAAACCTACAAACAGAGAGCTTCAGGTAAAAGTGGGTGCAGAGGTGTATGAAAACGAAGACAAAACATTTAATAAGACTTCATGAGTTTGGACAAAGTGGTGCCCCATTAGGAAAATGATCAGGGAGAAAGAGAAGCCCATTATCTAAAGTCTGGGATCCCACAACTGTCTGAGCAGGGGGCAAATATATACTAAGGAAAGGCACTTGTCCCCTTCTCTCTGGTGATCAGACTGTCGCAATGATCTCTAAGAAACTGGAATTTCCCCAAGAGTCTCATACTGGGAGAAGGAGGATGAAAAGCACAAATCCCTGGAACACCTAGAAAAAGGAACCTGTTTCCTAGGAGGAGACCAATTTATACATTTTAAAAGTGCCTTGACTTCAAGAGGAAAGAGTGATGAGCAAAGGGGTCAAGACCAGGTTGGAGAAACCCACAGCTGACCAGAACAAGGGGGGGCTCATGCACCCCAGACTGACAGCTGAGAAACCAGCATAGGACTGACACACATCCCTTGAATGTGGGTGTTAGTTAGGAGGACTGGGCGGACTATGAGGCCTCTGGTAATGGATCTGTACTTATCCCTAGTATATGAATGGGCTTTGGGAGCCCATTTCACATAGAGGGCTAGACACATAGGGAAGAGCCTAGGCCCTGCTCCAAATGATATGACAGATTTTGAGAATTCCCCATGGAAGGCCTCACCTTCCCTGGGGAGCAGATAGGGGATTGGATGGGGATGGAAGAGGAACAGGGAAGGAGAGCAGGGTAAGGGAACTGGGATTGACATGTAAAACAAGATTGTTGCAAATTTAAATAAAAAAAATACTAAAAAAAAAAAAAAACCACAAAATTTAAGCATAAGGATATGTTACTTGGAAAAAGAGATTTTATTTATGTTTCCACAGAAAATGAAAAACTGTGGGTTCCTTCCAGACTAATATGGTTTGATCAAGCAAGACCCCCTGAAGCAGTGTCCCAAGTGATCCAATATTCAAAACAGCTGGGACCAGGCAGCCTTGCAGACCACTACAGCCAGGATTTCTGTGTCTTCTTAGGATCCCCATGGTATTACAGCATCCCCAACCAGCAGGAAGCAGTTTGGAAAAAACAATGCCCAAATTCCTAAATATTATTTATAAATGTTTGTTTTCATTTAAATGGGATTGATTATAAATGGCTAATGATCACAACCCATCTCTTTTTAAAGGTAAAAGTTAAAGGTAAAAGGGGATTATGGTATAAATATGAATACTTTGTATTGGAAGGGATTTTCAGTTATTGATACAAAGTATGTTTGTATAGCTCATTTAAATGTAATATATAATTAAGATTAACTTATAGCTAGGTTAGTTAGGTTTTCTAGATACATAGAAATATATTTCAAATGGATAGGCATTCTTCAAACCTTTTCAAATACCTACAGAATATGGCATTTAAAATGGTTTAGGGTTTTTCTTAACCGAGGCATAACTTCTCCTGGCAATAGCAACTGCATCAGAAGAGAAGATGGACACTGAAGAAACTCATTATGGCATTTATTTCCAATATGGCAAGACTAGCCATTTGGGCAAAAAACTGCTCTCATCTGGACTGTTTAACTTTGTGCTGTATAAACTGGACATGCAGGACCCATAGGAAAGTGATGGCTAAAACAAGATGGACATTGCTGCAGGGTTCCTGCTTCATGGAAGAGTCTGCCAGACATTCTGCAGGACACAGAGAAAAGTGACTGACAAACTGCCAACACAAATGAGACAGTTCAAAATTTCCTACTTATCTGAGAAATCTGCCAGATACACTGTGGCCTATGGGCCAAAGATGCACCAATTTACAGAAGAACTTTGGATGACTATCCAGGTATCAAGATGTCTCTGTCATTTCTAGAGTTTATATACTATCCTTCTGTAGTCTTTGATGGAGTTGAAGACAGATAGTTATTGTTTTAGTTTTCTTTAGTTAGGATTAAAGATAAGTTACATATAAGACTTTAGACTCACAAAGATAGGATAAATGATGGAATATGTTCTTTAAATCTTGCTAAATGTTAATGGACTAAATATTGGTAACTATAGTTCTTATTTGATAACTATTTTGTCATATGTAATTTTACTATGCTA
Organism: Cricetiscus sungorus; assembly: GCA_030556225.1. Taxonomy (NCBI): domain Eukaryota; kingdom Metazoa; phylum Chordata; class Mammalia; order Rodentia; family Cricetidae; genus Cricetiscus; species Cricetiscus sungorus. Next base: position 37,700,621 of record JANBXA010000141.1, on the reverse strand, counting down.
AAGTTAAAACCCTTCTTTTTATTTAGACAGAAAAGTGGAGATGATGGGGAATGTTCTTCTGTATATATTTGTCTTATTGGTTGATAAATAAAACACTGATTGGCCAGGCAGGAAGTGACGTAGCATGGCAGATACTGTCACTAGCTAACCATAGAGTTCTGGAGGTCTGTACAGACAGGCAGGAAGTGATGTAGCTGGGCAGAATCAGAATATAAGCAGGGACAAACAGGAAATCGCTCTCTCCTCTACAGAGATGTAGCAGGTAAAGGAGATCCAGATCCGGCATTCCCGGTAAGCCAAGACCACATGGAAATACTTAGATAGAAATGGGTTAATAATTAAGTCAAAGATAGTCAATAAGAAACTATAGCCAATGGCCAACAGTTTTATAATTTATATATCAAATTTATTCATAATTTATACATCTCTGTGTGTTATTTGGGGCTATCGTGGCAGTGGGACCAGGCTGGTGGGAAAGTGTTCACACACACTTGGTTTGAAAAGCTCAGACAAGCTTGATGGAGAAAATAGAGCCAAGACAACCATGAGTTGATGGAGTAGGAAACACACCTTTTCCAGAACTGCTTAGTGATCCATACCGCTTGCCTTCTATTTAAACCTAAACCTTAGGGAATCCTAGGACCTCTCCATTTGTGCTTCTTCCCAATGTGGCCACATTGACTGCATCCCTTTTCTCTGCACCTCTGTGGTGATAATGTTATTTGTTATGAGCAGTTTTCCCACCAGCCTGGAACCACTGCCACTCCAGCCCCAAATAACACACAGAGAGACGCTGTATTAGATATAAAGCTGTTGGCCTATTACTAGCATTTCTTATTGGCTAACTCTGTCTTAAATATTAACCCATTTCTATTAATCTAAGTGTTCCCATGTGGCCTTCCTTATCTTACTGGAGAGAGGGCCTGGACTTTCTTCCCTTAAGTATCTACATCTTGAATCCTCTACTACATCTCCTAAAATTCTCCTTGTCTCCTAGTCCCACCCATCTTGTTTTCCTATTGGCCAACAGGGCTTTATTCGTTAACCAATAAGAGAAACAGATTTACAGAATGACATCTCCCATCCATTACTTATGATTTAATAAAGCTTGCCTGAAGGATTAGAATGCAAAGCTAGCCACAGCCATAGAAGCTGGGCAGTGGTGGCCAAACCTTTAACCCCAGGATTCAGAAGACAGGCACATGGATCTCGGTGAGTTCAAGGCTACATGAGAGTGAACCAGTCTAAAAGAGTAACAGAGCTCATGCCTTTAATACAATCACTAGAGAGTATATAAGGAAGAAGCAAAGAGTCTGGTGAGATTCAGTTTCAGTCATAGGCTCTCCATTTCAGCCTTGGTAGAGATAAGAGCTACTGGCTGGCTGCTTTGTTTTTCTGATCTGCAGCTTGAAGTCTGGGTTCCCATTATTTGTGCTACAAAAATTCTTATTGCAACCTCACTTGTTTATTTAATTAGCCTTTTGAAGATAGGTGACCGTCAGCTTGTCAGGGCTGCCTAGGACCAGGTTCCACCCTCACATTTCTGTCTCTGGTAACAATGTAACAATCTGAGCTCCTGAGTTAATATGAACTACAGAACTCAGGGAGGGGCCATGAAAGCAGCATTACCTTACACAAACACACAGTACCTCACAATTTATAAGGCAGATCTGCTGCTGGCTTCTAGACCTTCCCTTGGTCATTGCAATATCCTCAAGAGGGAAACAGGTCACACTTCAGTATTTTCATTTTGGTGATGCAGAAAATGACCATCTGAGAATATAGGCAAGTTACTCAAAATCACACAGGAACTATTGGAGTCAGACTACTTAATAATTCATTGAGTACAGTGTTTATTCTAGAGCAGGATCTATGCTAAGTGAGGCTGTAAATATAAATAAAAAATCCCCATTTTGTTGGAATTCATAATCCAGAAAGGAGCATTCAGAATTAATACTACAAGCAAGTGATAAATAGCTCTGATTTCTTTTCCTCAAATGACTCTCAACTACTCTCTTCTCTCTCCCTCCCCCTCTCTCCCTTCCCCTCCCCACTTTCTGAATATGACTCCTGAAATGTTGCTGTGTGTGTGTGTGTGTGTGTGTGTGTGTGTGTGTGTGTGTGTGTGTGTTCCACTCGAAACTCTCCACTGGGAAGACCCTACAGAAAGGAAGAGAGGCAATGTCAAGAAATCTATTCTTTTTATTTGTTTGCTTGTTTGTTTTGTTTTTCAAGACAGGATTTCTCTGTCCTGGAACTAGCTCTGTAGACCAGGCTAGCCTTGAACTCACAGAGATTCACCTGCCTCGGCCTCCCGAGTGCTGGAATTAAAGGCATGAGCCACCAACACCCGACAGGAAATTTATTCTTTCAGTCTCTTTTGTGACTCATCTCACCGCAGGCTGTCTGTATCCCTCAGATGAAGATCATGGTTTCTCTTAAGACAACTCTCCTATTAAACTCCAGCAGCCATTTTTAGTACCTGCTAACTTAGGAGTGCCACTATTTCCTGCTGGAAATCATTGTAACTGGAAGTACCATAGGAATCAGTACCCCAAAAGTGGGATATGTTAATTTGGTTTTACTTATGATTCAATGTTTACAGGAAATGGACAAAGAGTTACAGATCAGGTAGACTTCGTTTCCAAGAGAAGACAAGAATACTAAGAACTGTCTCTGCAAAGTTTAGGCTATGGCAGGGTTTTCTTGTTTTGTTTTGCCTCTTGGTCCTAATGATCTGGAAGAACCAATGAAATCATAAGAGGCTGTGGCATTCAGAGATGCTACAGGGGCCCTTCTGGCAAAAACTGGCCAAGTCATCACTGCAAGGCCTTTAGAGTAAAACAGTGTCCTCTCCAGTGTCCTATCCTGGTGACTGGTTACAAAACTCATCTCTGGCCATAGAAAACCCAGTGGATGCAGGATAATAAATAGCTGGCTGTGACCTGATCCAGAAAAGTGCAAATTTTGATGTTTACATCATCATTGCATTTTTAACCTATGCACCTATGAAGAGGTCCTTGCAGGTCTCGAATTTGCATGTGAGTCGCATATGATTCTGTCTTAGGACAGCTCACCTAACGAGCTGTTTTCCCTCAAACATCAATAAAGTTTCACGAGTAATTCTCAGCACTCAGTTCACTGTGGTAGGTCTGTAAGTGTGTCAGCACCAGCCAGTCATGCAGGCTGACTTAAGTGATAAAGAGAAATCCTCCAAGTAAGTAACTTTAGATGGAATGTCTGATTTGCTACTTCCTACAAAAGAAAGGACCTGAGGTATGGTGCTAACTAATGTATTTAAAACATAAAAGTGGAAAATTGATAGCAATGTCAGTAAAGAACAGGGCTCTTAGTAAATGCAGGGTATTAGGCTAATTCTCTTTGCCTGACTCTTCATAGAGTGGATCACAGAAAGTGCCTCCATAATAAAGTGAACAAAATCTAATTGCAAATGTCACTGTGTGCCTTTCAATAGCCATCCTGATATTTGCTTAATGGGCCCACATACAAAATGCCAAAATAGTGGAGAAATAGGCAATTTGTAGCTTCAATACCCCCTTCCTCTGCAGAGGTGACCTGGCCTTCCTGACCTCAAAAAAAACACCCACTTGTGGAAAGCCAACACTGAGATCCCCTGCCCAACAAAAGCATGGCTCCACTGTATATTCATGGCCAGGACAAGGATTCTAGACCCCTCTCACTGTTAGGGCTTACTCATTAGACTCACGAAGATAGACAGACCTATTTGGTACATGCCTCTGATACTGCCTTCTTTGCCTCTGATACTGGTGCAAGTAGCATCTTGTGTAGAGTTATATAGTACACCACGGTCTTCTCTAAAAATGGCCTTCACACTATTTTTCACCAAAAAAAGCAACACAATCAATCCACTCATAGAATGTATAGATCACGTCATTTAGTCCTCATAAAAGGGTCTGGGTGGAACTTTGGGTGCCCTAGTAAAAGCACAGCTAGTATGAAAGCCAACGGATCAGCAAGTTTAGCATGCTGTCTATAGACTGTGAACATAAGCCTCATGCCTGTGTGTGTGTGTGTGTGTGTGTGTGTGTGTGTGTGTGTGTGTGTGTGTGTGTGTGTTTAGTTAACTCTGACACAGAACTCACAGCTTCAGAAGCAGCTGGAGGTATGATACAGAGAACAGTTTCCCTAAGTTAAGACCCCCAGGGGTACACATCACTGAATGTGGGAGGGGGTTACAAAACAATGGCAATTGTGAATGATTTCTGTATATCCGATGACCCAAAATTAATTCAAAATCCATGGGAAATGAATCAGAAGTGCTTAGCAGAGTCCCCCTATTTTGATCATACTACAGCCTCGGTTCTGAACACCATGTGTACTCTCATACCACGCAATGACAATGAACATTTGTCAGAATCACCTCAGCTTAAATTCAAGACTGCTAGCTAATATTATACTGTACACACAAGGTTTTCTGCTTCTATAGAAATATTAATAGTTTAATCAGGGTAAACAGACTTTTAATATTTTTCTACCATCATTTCTCAGTGTATTTGATTTGTGTTATATTCAGTGTTTGATTTGTAAATTGCTGTCTGGATTGCTGATTACATTTTTCAGAAGAAATCATTTAGTGAATTTTGGTTTGGGATTAGCAAAAAAAAATCTGAAATAGCCTTAAACATGTTCTTGTCATTCTTTATTATGTATTTAGGTTAAGTAGCATTTTGGCATTTGCAATCATAAAATCAAAATATCAATCAACTGTGGAAAATGTTGAAGATGATCTATGTCCTGCAGTATCAAACGTTCAGCAAAGACTGAATATTTGATGTAAAAATGAACAAGCTCATCCGTCTCATTCAGACAAACTTGCTTTTGTCTCTTTAATGAGTGGTGAAATTATACCTGTTCAAGGATATCTGAAGATAGATTTTTATGAATTATCACAAGTACATGCTTTGATTGTATACTTATTTTATATATCTGTATGCCTAGACCACCAAGGACTCAGTTCATGGAGAAAACTTCTTCCATCTCTGGTCCTTGGATATAGACTATTACCTCCATTAGTTCTAACCTCTTGTTACTGAGCCAGCTCACTGACTCCCTCCCAGAGTTCTGTGAGTGGTACCTCTTCTCTTTATTATTTATCTTCATTTAAATGCCTCACCGCTTTCTGGAAAGGCAGCCTAATTTCATTCCCAACATAGCGTTCACAGATAGCATATGCACCATTACCCATATTTTAATGAAAAAATAAAACCATGTTAAGTAGACACAAAAGGATTACAAAGTAGTAACGGTATTCAAAAAATATCCATCAATTTTGCTGTTATGGCTAGGTTTTCTAATGGCTTCAATGTTTGCTTTTCATAGCTAAGGTGGCCTTCCTTGGCTCTTTGTCACCAAAATGAAACTTCATGTGAAAAAGGAGAAATTAATTCTGTTATTAACACATATAGCTAGGTAGAATTTGAATGCATTAAGTTGACAGGCATTTAGTTTCAGGAAAATCTCAAAGCTATTTCTACAACTTTCTTGGCTAATGAAAATAACCCTTAAAAACAAAATAACAATTTACAGAAACTTTCAAAATTGTTTCCCCCCTCTTCAGAGAAAGCCTTTCTGTGGAATGTGAAACAGGTTGTTTTGATTGTACTTTACATAATCGAACAGAAATAATTGTCATTCATGTTCCACTTGGGACCACATGACTTTACTGCTTTGGGGGGGAAAAAACTAATTTAAGAGAAACTGTAAAGGTTTTCAAGAAATCTACTACTATTTGCCAGTAGAATTTAAACTACATACTAATTAAATATTTACAGTCATCCTAATGGACTATTTCCAGCTTACAGATGCCAACATCATTGGTGCTCTGGTACATTCAGGAAACAGGGTACCATTTCCTATAAATCTATATAAGGTATTCTCCAGCCTGTGCACATCTCACTGTCACTGAGGAATCTTAAAGGGGCTTTCAAGAGATACCAGAGGTTGGCTACGTTTTAATATAAGCTGGAAAAAATCAGCTGCTAGATTCCTGAAGAGTAACATTTCCCAAATACAGAAATATGGCTTCATGGGGTTCTACAGAGGAAGGGACCTGTTCCTGCCATTGACTGCTGTGTACACAACACTTAACATGTATTACATCAAAAGAACTAAAATACAAAGGATCCCACCCAATCTAATATAAGTAATGATCGATTGGATGGATGGAGGGGATTAGGGCAAGGATCTTGGACAAAGGGATAAGAGGCAAAGAATGACAGATGAGAAGGGGGCTGAAAGTCGGTGGTAATGGCAGCTATTGTGACAGAACAAGCAATTAGGACAGCAATGAGCTGACAGGGATAGGCAGGCTGCCAGCAGAGAAGTGCCAACACAGATACAGAATTGAAAGCCCTCCTCTCTGAGAGGTGGTCCAAAAGGGGTCCACAAGTCCATATTTGGGAAAACAGAAAATGTCTGCTCTGTAAGTGGAAAGTGTAAGGGGTGGGAGTAACATTAAAAGGGGGAGGGGCACCATGCCATTCTAAAGGTTCACTGGATACTATGAGAAAAGAGATGTTTTCATAGTAAGGAATTTAACATAAAATACACAGAATCTGCTCCTAGAGCACACACCACACAGCTTTGGTAGTAACAACTCATACAGCACCGCCCTTACGCCAGTCCTCGGGCTGCCATACAGGTCATTTACTCCTCATAGCAGTCTTGGGAGCATATTATTTCCATTTTACAAATGAGAATCTTACTCTTGTCAGAATGGCTAAAATTAGAAACACCAATGACAACTTATGCTAGAGAGGATATGAAGAAAGGGGAACGCTCCTCCACTGCTGGTGGGAGTGCAAACTTGTACATCCATTTTGGAGATCAAGATGGAGGTTCCTTGGGAAAATGGGAATCATTCTGCCACAAGACTCAGCAATCCCCCTCTTAGGCACACACCCAAATGATCCATATCTATGCAACAAAGACATCTGTTCAACTATGTTTGTAGCAGCATTATTTGTAATAGCAAGAACCTGGAAGAAACCTACATGTTACTCAACTGAAGAATGAATAAAGAAGATGTGGCACATTTACACAATGGAATACTACTCTGCAGAAAAAAATAATAGAATCTTGAAATTTGTAGGTGAATGGATGGAACTTGAAGAAACCATCCTGAATGAGGTGACCCAGCCACAAAAAGAAGAACTTGGTATGTTCTCACTCATATATGGATTTTAGACATAGAGCAAAGGATCACCAGCCTATAATTCACACTGCCAGAGAAACTAGGATACAAGGAGGAATATAAGACATTCATCCCTCACAGAAGGGGAAAGGAACAAGATCTCCTGAGCATATGAGGAGTTGGGGGGGGAGGACAGTGAGTGGAGAGGGAGTTAGGAAAAAGAGAAGGGGAGGAGAGGAAAGCAGGTGGGACTAGGAAGACTGAGTCAGGGGAGGAATAGATGAGAAAAAAGAGAGATACCAAAAAGAGAGAGCCATTATAGGATTGGAGAGAAAACTGACTCTAGAGAAATGTCCAGAGACCTACAAGACTGACCCCAACTAACAATTTGAGCAACAGTGGAAAGGCTACCATAAATGTCCTTCCCTGATAATGACATTGATGACTAACTTATCCACCATTATAGAGCCCTCATCTAGTAGCTGATGGAAACAGAAGCAGACACCCACAGCTAAACACTGAACTGAACTGGAATCCAGATGCAAACAGGGAGGACAAGACCAGGCTGCAGAAACACACAGAGACAGCTGATGTGAACAAGGAGGAGCTAATGGGCCCCCAGACTGATAGCTGGGAATCCAGCATGGGACTAACTCAGACCCCCTGAACATGGGTCTCAGTTAGAAGGCCTGGGCAGTCTAAGGGACCTCAGACAGTGGAGCCAGGATATATTCCTGGTGCACAAAAGGACTTTGGGAGCACATTCCCCATGGAAGGGATACTCCCTTAACCTAGAGGCAGGAGGGAGGGCCTAGTCCCTACTCCAAATGACTTGACAGATTTTGTTGACCCCTCCTGGAAGGCATCACCTTCCCTTGGAGTTGGAGGGAATAGCATGGAGAGTGGTCAGGGGGCATGGAAGTGAGGAAAGGAGAGAGCAAGGGAAGGAGGGAGAGGGAACTAGGATCTATATGTAAAATAAGAAAAAAATAAATAAAAGAAAAATGAGAATGTTGAAGAATGAGGAGGTCAAGTAGCATGACATACCTCTAGAAAGGAAATGAGACAGGATCTGAATGCCTGAACGCCAAAGCTAAGTCTGTGATCTCTATGGAATGTGGGGTTTTATTACCTGGGGTGCAATCTATCCAGGGAATATCTAGTATGATAGACATTCCACGAATATTCATTGGCTGAATAAGTAAAAGCATGCTCATAATTAAAGTATTTTTTTTCTCAGAACATCCTCACAAATTGCTACCCCATCAACCATCCACTCAGATCCTTCCAAAGAATCCATTGTGGAATGAATTGAACAGATTGTCCCTGTTCAGCTTCTCTATAAAATGCAAATCTCAGAAAGCACAAAGTCACTTTGTCATGTTTGCCCATCCCATATCTTCAAAACACATGGAACCAGATTTAGTGTTCTTAAACTGTGGGGAATTCTATTTCACATTAAAACCCCAGTATTTAGCAGGTGATGGGTGTTCAATAACTAAATAAATGACAAGAAGATTGCTTTGTTGATACTAAATGGAAAAGCTTGTGACTAAAGTCAGAGTCCAGCAACAGGTCCCAGAGGACTTCCTAGGATGGAACAGACTTTCCCCAACAGCCACTCTGCCTTTCTCTGTAAGATATACACATTTTTAAAGATTATTTGGGGACCATTAAAGTAGTAGTAGGAAGGATATATAACCTGTCAAACGCTTATTATTTGAAAAGTGCTTTCTGAATCAACTGAGATAGATGACACTAAATGTCTAATAGCAAAAATAAATAAAAACATATTGGAAGCAAGGACTTGAGCAGGATCACACAGGAGGAAAAAAATCAGAAAAGCCAAGCACTGAATCAAACTGCCTGGCTCAGAAGCCGACAAAACAAAAGGCCAACCGCGAAGGGCCTGCACTCTTTGCCGCTGCTGCTGTTTGCTCCTTTGTTGCTGTTTTGCAACAGCAGGTCCATCGTTATGTTGGGTATGCTTCCGTTTTTCTTGAACTAGTTCATGTCAAGAGTCTTAAGGGTCTCTGGGTCCAGGGTTTATTGTAACAGTAACAGAATATTTTATTGCTATTTCCTGGCCTCCATCTTGTTCATGACTCAAGCAAGTCTGTCCCTGAACAGAGTACACTGGTCTGATCTGAGGCGTGTGTCGGGAGGCATGCTGTCACTTTAGAGACATTTAAAGTTACTCCTACACCTGTGGGAAAAAAACATCCATGGGCTTTGGAATCAGCCCCATCCACTCTGTTGTTTACTGACTACAAGCCTAAGTGGAAAAGCACAGTTTTCTTCCTGGCTGACTCTTCTAATTTCATCACATCTAATAAAAAGTGATTGGAGAAGCAGCGCCTTGCTTAGATCACCTACACTATGCTAGAACACAGCAACGCTTAGTTTGAATAGTGTCCATCTAGAATTTTCTCTACTGTCATGGTGTAGCAGCATCTACATTGTTCTTAGCTACTCAGACCATCTTTGCATTCCTGAAACCCATTTAGTTCTTTCCTACCTAGAGACATGTTACCGGGTGTTAGCTCAGTCAAAATTCTTCTCTGCTCTTTGCAGGGACAGCCCCTTCTCACAGTTGAGAGTTAAACTTAAATGCATCCTCCTCAAAGAGCTCCTCTCTGGCCACCCAAATCAATGTGGTCACGTGGACACCACCTCACAACATTTTAATTCCATGCCCAGCGTTTGCAGACCTAGAGCGTTGGGCTGTGTATCCCACAGTGGACAGAAGACTGTCTGACTAGCTATCTCTTTGCAGTGGTATCTCCAGGTTGTAAAATAAAACAGACTGACACATGGAGGTGATAACCTGATATTGCATGAACGAAAGAACAATGGCATGAAGACCACATCCTACACTTTCACGTAGCCTCAGTGATGTGATTAATGGAGCAAGATGCCATGCAGGGGGTAAAATGTTTTTACAATACAGCAAATATAGTCTGGAAAGTTAATTTAAGGAGTTATTGCTGCTTTCATATAAGAGCCCAAGATTATGGAATCTTGGCAAAACACATAAAGTTCAGAAAACATAAAATACACAAAAAGAAATCTGAACCATTTCTGCACACGTGGCATCTACCCAATGAGCAATTTGTGATTTTACTTCCCAACTGCAACACAATTTCCAGATTTGAGTTTTGCTTTGAAGTCTAGAAAGCTATGAACAATGTTTGATCTCTCACTTCAGTTTTTTTTTTTCCCAAAGACATTTTATGATCTAGCAGCAAAGGAGGACAAACTATAAAGTATCCAATCAGAGACCAGAAAGGCTTAACAAACCTTCAAAGGTAATCTTTATTGGTACGCTTTTTCCACTAGTAAATGTTTCCAACTCCTATCCACCTTCATTGAATTGCTATGAAGTTTTAATGAAGCCATGTTCATTAAGCTCTTTGATATTCTAAGTAAGATAAAATCGTTTTTTTAATCTTCTGGTGCCTGCTGATAGAATTAAAAAGCAATAATATCTCAACCACTTCAAAAAGAATTGGGCTCTCTGCTGATTAGAACTCAGAACTTACCATAGTTTTGATAAACTGGACCACAGATAAGTATGGTGGGCAAAATTAAAGGCCAGAGAAAAATCACCACTTGGTTAACATAAATGAGGATCCATTAATTTAATTGGGTTGAGATTCTCAGAAGGACTGAAATTCTCTAAAGAAGCAGACATATAGCAAATAAGATAAAAGTTACAAGCCAATCAATGGTCTGATTCTACCCTGAAGGTCCATTTGTTATGAATGGGCTCTTGTTATCCTTTCATTGTGTTTTATTCATTATTATAGTCTGTGGAGCATTAATCATTACAAAAATGATATTTCTTTATTCTGGATGCTTACCTCAGACATAAACTAAATAAACATCACTATAAACAGATGAATGTCTATATGTGTTACATAGGGTGTATGTGCATGTGTGTGTGTGTGTGTGTGCGTGATGTGTGTGTGGAAGGACAGATGTGTGTGTGTGTGTGTGTGTGTGTGTAAGACTCTACTATGTAACATAATGATGTTAAACACAAAATCACCTTAGCAAGGTCATGCTTTATCTGCAGAGCACTTTTAGTACTTTAGCTTTCTGGTTGTTCTAGCTTAAGATCTTTACTTTAAATATATAGAAAACTGAAGCATAGATTAATCAAAGTGTTAAACAAATTCTGCCTCTCAAGAGATTTGCCAAAAGACATGGATGCCATTCATTGACCACAAAGCTCCGCTAGCTTAGCAAACTTTCCATCATGCAACTCATGAAGTACATGTTAACTCACCAGATCCCGGTTCAGTATTCCCAAGCTGCAGGGTGTGGCATGTAAAGAACAGAGCACAAAATAGTCTTGAAAGCAGAAGTAAAAAAGAGAAAGAAGCAAGACCAATAACTTGATGATATAAATTAATAATTAGTTTGCAACATAATCTTTAAAAGATCAAACTTGAGACAGCTGATGCTGAAGACCCACTGTCAAAGGGTGTGCATTTAAGTGTCCTGGTCTTGTACTGGTTTGCAACTGGGCTGATTAAGCAACTCTTCTGATATCCAGACTAACCTCTCCCTTCTCTCTTTATTTTCCAAATAAAAAAAAATGTTTGGCATTCATTTTCAACTTCTTATCAATCCATATGCATAATAGAGCAACATTGCGATTCTCCATTATACTAATGGGGGAAAAATTAACTTGACATCAAGTCTAATTGAGTAAAACCTCACTAATTTTTCTAAATAGGGATAAGTCTTGCTTGATTAGTGAAAGCAATTTAGTATAGAACATGTTTAGATAAATGCTCTCATACTGATTTCAGAACTTACAATAACAAATGAGATTGCAGCAACAAGTGCAGCTATGGGTAGGACCTTAAGAAAACCCACCTCCGGCACTCCGGCAGGGTCCAGGCCCTGCTCCAAATGATATGACAGACTTAGGAGAGCCTCCATGGAAGACCTCACCCTCCCTGGGGAGCAGAAAGGGGATGGGATAGGGAGTTGGTGGGGGGGGCAGGGGAGGAGGAGAAGGAGAGGAAACTGGGATTGATGTGTAAAAAAAAAAAGATTGTTTCTAATTTAAATAAAAAACATAAAGAAAACCCTATCGGTTACATAAAAGCAATGTCTTTAGATTGGCATTTTTTTCAGTTCTTAAAAATAAAATTAAACTTTACAACCATGTGGGAAAACCTTGCTCAAAGATAATTTTTATAGATATTGCCAAGATAGTCTATAGCCCAGCCTAAAACCAAAAGGATGGAGTTGTAATTAACTGAACAGCCACCTGGTTGGTAGAAGCTAAATGAACAAGGATTCACTCTGCAGGCCAGCCTCCACTCACTGCCAGCTTTGTTGCTAAAGATCTTCTATAATCAGAACTGATTAGAGCAATGCTTCCTTTAGCAATGCTTCCATGTGTGGAGCATGGGCAACAGGGAACTGGAATGCAAGACACCAGGAGGAGACCTCACTGAGGCACCCAAGATACTTCTCACAGATGGCATTTTGGTCCATGCTGCTCAGCAATGCTGCAGAAAGTAACAAAACAGTGATGACTGTGAAAAGCACCTACTTGCTTATCCAGTAAGAAGTGGTCCACCCTGATTCATAGACATACAAGCAGCAATGAACTGACTCAGTAGGTGATGTCTATTTATGTGTTCTATATAAAATACTGTATACTGAGTCAATGTCTGTATTATATATTATATGCATAATATATATTGTTATGCTGTTGTGTGTGTGTGTGTGTGTGTGTGTGTGTGTGCACAATAATAAAGGAAAAGAGGCCATCAATTTCAGAGTAGATGAAAGAGGGATTTGGGAAGGGATATGGGAAGGGCTAAAGGGGAAACATGATATAATTCTATTTTAAATTTAAGGTAATCAATTCAGCTCTTCTGAGTTCTCTTACTGAATCCTGGCATTGGGCTTTCATTTTAACTATTTCTTAGCAAAGACACCTGTAGGAAATAAAGTGACTTAAAATTATATGATGTTAAATAGCACAAAGAGCCAGAGTATGGCTCATTCCTGCAGGACTTGGGGTGTGAAAGCAGGACAACCATGAGTTTCTGGGTCACCTGGAGAGGCCCAGACTCAAGAAAAATACTGTCTTAAAATTAAAAATAGTAAACACTTGATATGTGGCAGGCTGCATCAGGATAGAACAGAACTAAAAACTGATTTTTAAAAGAATGAACTCGTTAATAATATGTCTATTTGAGGCACATTAGGAATTCCAAATTCTTTCCTAAGCCAGAGCAGCCAGGTGGTCCTCACCAGTGGTAATTGGAGAATTTCCTTTGGGAAAGTTGGGTCCAAGAGCCCGGTTCCCAGGCAAAGCAAACAAGGAGGAAACTGAGCTCCATACTGCACACAGATATGTGGTCCACACTTTTAGCCACCCAGCCTCCTCCTCTAAACACAGACAGGCAGGAATATACTCCAGCTGCTCACCCTCCAGGCCAAAAGGAAGCAAAAATGATCCACTGCCGACCACCCACCCCCAAAAGGACTGAAAAACAAGCCCCGCATGTCCTCATACACAGCTTCTAGTTCCAGATCAGTGTGTGGGGGTAGGAGGGTCAATATTCTGAGATTTCGGATCTCTGTAACATTTGTAACACTGTGTGCGTTACATGCCAAAGGGCAGAGAGTGTGTCCATCCATCTCTCTGACACATTACCAGGATTTGGAAGAGCACCAGGGACTCGTCGGACACTTGGAAAACACTTACTGGGTGACTTAGTGTGTTTAAATCTGTAAGACTCTCACCGAGATCCAAGCATCTCAAAAATACTTTTCATTTATGGAGTATCACTTTCTATCCACTGCTGATGAAGTCTGTCTCCCTAACATCACCTACTTTGTGGATAAATTCCACTTCATTGTACCTCAATTATAAACATAACATGCACAGTAATCAACTCCAGTAAATGTCAGAGTAATTTGTTTATCTTATAAAATACGTAGGAGACTGGTTGCAGATCACCGGGGAAATGAGCTAGATGGTCCCTCTAGTGGCCTGGAAGTGCTAATACATGCCACCAACGACCCAATGTTCCCAAGGAATCAAGATCAGTAACAGCAGTCCCAATCTGTGTGTCCTAGAGGAAGAAATGTTCCCATACAGAGGTTAGTGTGACCCCTCCATATCAGAAAAAAGAAAGAAGTAACCTCAAGGGTAGGATTGTCACATTGTCTAGTGACAATTGAGTAACTGGATGTGCACATCACACAGACTATGTTTCATATTCACTAGGTGCAAAGAAATCTCAACGTTTGTCTAGATACCTACAGATTATAAATGAAACTGTCAACTGCCTTCTAACATCTTACTGTGTTAAATAGATGTTTTGATGATAACATATTTTTTAATTGTCTGAAGCTATTGGTTTTATATGATGGAACACAGACAAAATACCAGAGACTACTAACTTTAAACAGCCTTGCATACTGATTATTTTGTGATAAGCCAGAACTGTTTGGATGAATAAAAAATACCACATTCCTTACACATACATTTTAATTATTCCATATTTCTATCATCCTTCCTATACTTCAAAAAAATCAAGAATCATGCTACTAAAATCTAGATTACTATATAATCTATGTCCTATCAATATCTTAACAATTTAAACAACCTTTCTTAACTTGTAATTTTGATAGTTTCTTAATATTTTCAATTTTGGAAAAAAAATTGAAACATCAGCATCTGATATTGTCGATTCAATTCCTGAACCCACAGTTGAATTCAAACAAACCAAATGCTTTAAATACTGTGTTCTATATCATTGCAATAGAATCACCTAGAATAAATTATTATTATAATATTCAATATCTTAAAACACTTTTTTATTATGAACACTACAGCTTACCTCACAGTTCCTGCTGCCTTGTGAAGTAACACCTAGCCTTCAACTTTGTTCCTTAAATTCTATTTATATTTCTATATAATCTAAAGAACACTGGAAATAGTAATATGCAGGCCAGTTTGTTAAAACCTTTGTTCTTCCATGACTAATCCTTTAACAAAATGTTCACAAAACAATCCCCACAAGAAATCAATGTCTGTGCCAGGTAGCACAGCAATTTAATACTAGCAATTCGGAGACAGAGGCCAGCCTAGTCTATAGAGAAAGTTTCAGAAGAGCCAGAGCTACACACACACACACACACAAAAGAAAACCCTGTCTCACAAAAAAGAAAAGAAAAGGAAAAAGAAGGAAGTAAGGAAGAGAGAGAGGGGGAAAGAAAGACAGAGAGGGAGACAGGAAAGGAGAGGTGGGGAGAGAGGGAGGGAGGGAAGAAAGAAGGAAGGGAGGGAGGGAGGGAGGACGAGAGGGAAGGAAGGAAGAAAGGAGGGAAAGAAGGGGAAAGGGAAGGAAGAAAAGAGGGAGGGAGGGAAGGAAGGGAGGGAGGGAGAAAGGGAGAGAGGGAAGGAAGGAAGGAAGGAAGGAAGGAAGGAAGGAAGGAAGGAAGGAAGGAAGGAAGGAAGAAAGGAAGGAAGGAAGAAAAGTCAGCACTATTTGTACAGTTCATGTCAAAACCTGATACATAAGTATTATCCTGGGTCATATCTTCTCTTCTCTCTTCCCCAGATGTGTAGTTCCTGGAAGAATGTTCTAGAACTCTATCCTCATTCTCACCTGTCCATTGATACATCGTTCATGATAGTCAGAAATTGCAGTCATTTCTATTCCAAAACTGGAGGAATTACGTCCCAAATGGATTGTGCTAACACACAGCAACCCTCATACCATTAAAGTTCCAGTTCCCCTTGAGGGAACTTTTCCTGATTGCTCTGTCCAAAGAAGCTCCCATGTCAATCACCAGGTCTTATTTCCATCAGAGGATGCACTGCTTTCTCGTAGCTTCCTGCTTCTCTCTTTGCTACTATTCCCACTACACAAACTAAAAGGTAGGAGAATGTGTTTGTCTCTAAGCCCCCTGGGTCTAGGGCTCTGAACTAGGCAGGACTCAGTACATATTTATTGGAAAAATGAATAAAAATCTGCACAAGCCCCACACAAATAGCCTTTTGATTGATATTTTTAAACCATGTAAAGCATGGTGCTTATATTTACTGGAAACATCCTCAGGCGGAGCTAATTTCTAAAGCCTTAATACCTTAATTAACCCAAGCATTTGAGCAATTTAATTTGTTAAAAAGGAAATGTTTGGCCGAAAGGAAAGATGGCTCAGCAGGTAAGGGAGCTGGCCATCAGCCTGATGACCTGAGTTCAACTCCCAGAACCTTCTAGGAGGGTACTGGGAAGAGGAGGGACTGAGTCTTGGGAGGCCCCAACCAGACTCAGAGGAAGTAGGATGGGTACACAATGAGGAAACAAGCCACAAGCCATGTGGCAGCAAGAAACAGAACAGAAACGGGTTAATCTGAAGTGTAAGAGCTAGTTAATAACAAGCCTAAGCTATCGGTTGAGAATTTGTAATTAATAATAAGTATCTGTCTGGCTATTTGCAAGTGGCTGGTGGGAGAGAGTCCCTATGAAAAACTCAACCTACAAGAACCTTCACGATGGAACAAGAGAATCAACTTCCACAACTTGTTCTCTGTTAAAGTGGCCACTAGCCCTTTAAATAGTTTAAAAACTCTTTATTGTCCATGCTTCCTTTGACAGAACCGAAGATCCCAATGGAAACCCTGCTCAAGTCTAGATCAGGGTCTCACTCCTTCTCCATGGAAGGGTGGCCCTGCCTGGCCTGGTCTTATCATTCTAAGGCACACAGAAAAATCTTCCTCAGGGTAAGAATTCAAATCAGACTCCAAGTTTCATGGCAGAGGACCCCCTCTGCCGGCTGATACCTTAAGGGGTTTTTGTTCAGTCTGTTGGGCTTTGTGGTACTGAGGATTAAATTTAGCCTTGCCCAGTGGTCAGACACTGCAACACTGAGGTACCTCTCCAGGCTTCTGGCTTCCTTTTGTTTTGTTTTCATTTTTGCTGTTGTTGTTGTTGTGTTTGCTTTGTTTTGTTTTGAGATGAGATTTCATGAAGTTAACCAAACTGACCTTGAATCCAGACTGGCCTTGACCTTGCTATTTTCCCACCTAAGCCTCTTAAGAGTTGAGATTATAGACCTATGTCTCCATGTCTGGCTTAAAAGAGTTATTAATTGGTGTTTAAGTTGGCAGCACAGTTGACTGGTTCTTCTGGAATTTTCATCAAAGTTCAGCCATGATTCCACAAGGATCCATTATTTGCCAAAACCTGAATAAAGCAGCTAGAATTAAGATACACTGTGAACGGCATATTTTCACTGTTGTTCTCTGTTTCCTCTACTTTGCCCTGCATGATCGTGTGCTCAGAAAACAATATTCCTGAGCTAATCCATCTCTGTCCTCTTAGTAGATTATGTATGTATTGAAAAAAGAGATAATGTTGTCATCCTGCTTCTAGCATTGTGGAGAAAGAAGAGACCCCAAAACATCAGCATCAAATAGCCCAGTGCAACCCAAGCTTCAAGTCCCAGAAGCTGAATGTCCATGGCTTGAGTACCATCTCTAAGTCAGTATCCTAACTAAAACTGTGCTTAACCCTAGCTTATGAGGATCAAATAAGGTAAGCCATAGACTATTCCAACGGAGACTCAGAGCACTTAAAAGACATTGACTTTAACTATTACAAGAAATCATCTATTTGGACATTAGCATGTTCTCTGGTAAATCTTAATTAAAATCATCACTCATTCCACTACGTGAGATATTTTCCAGTTAGTTTAATATTAACACAAAGCTACTTCAGACATACTTGAGAATTTTCCTTCCTCGGGTAGGATAAGAATGGGACCAAGGAGGTTTTCATTCCTGTTTTTTTCCTAACTACCTCTTTCAAATATTTCTTTTCCGTCTTTTATTTTCCTTGGTTTTCCCTTCTCATCTCAATTGCTCACTTTTCTATTATGCTTGACTTCATAGCTTGTGGATCTGAGCTTACTGGATGAGTCATACTGAAGATTCAGCCTCTCCATCTGCCAGGCAATAATTACAGTGAACACCAGTGGCACTGTCCTCCCAAGACCCCTTTTTAATCATCAGTCTACTCCATCTGTATTCTAAATTAGGTTGGTAAGCATCTCCAAGTCCTAGGATCCTAATTAAAACAGTATTTGTCCTCTGGTTTATGGGGATGGTAAGATAATTAGTCTACTGTGAATGGCACAGACCTGGGGGACTCAATAAAATGTTAACGGTAAATGTGACATAAAAGTTTCTACTTAGACATTTCTATATTCTTTGAAAATCTTAGTTAACATTATCATTTGTTGCACTACAGTAAATAATTTCCTGTTAGTTTAGCACTGGTGTTCCTTCAAAGCCCAACAAGGAGCGTGGCCAACTAGATATTCCGTTTAATCTAAAATAACTACCTAACAGAAAGTGGATCGAGGCAGTGCTTACAAGGAATTGGGGTTTTAATAATAAAAGGTTAGACGTAACCTGAATGCTGAGATTATAAAACTTAAGTCTCAGGAGCTGTTCGGGGCTATGTGTGCAGAGGAGAAGAGTTGCTGATGGCTCTGATGGTTCCAGAGTTCTTGCTGTCCCAGAAGCCTGGCTTTCCCACACAGGACACTAGCTCCTTTCCAATAATGAATCCGTGGGTCACAGATAATTTGAGTGTGATTTCTCTCACTTGAAATGAAAATGGTCGCAATACAGAGAGTAACCTCTACTTTCAGAAGTTATGAAAAACAGATGAGATAGAAATCAGCAATCATGTAGCATATTACCTGGTATGTAATGCTTGCTTTAAAAATGGTAGCCATTAATATTCTTTAGGCAGTACAAATATGAATTTTAAGACAGTTAATGAGCACAACTTTCAAAACCTTCATATCAAAATTTCAAATCACTCAGAGGGCCCTTTGGTTTGAGATCTTGGACAAACCAAAGTCGCGGAAGTGTTCTGAATTAATTTTACCAGAGGCATTGCGTGAGTCTGACTGAAAGGCTCTGGTCTGCTTAAACAACCTTAGAGAACAATGAATTCCCAAGGCCAAGAGTCCACAGTTCCTTCAACAGGAGTAATTAAGCATCCAGGAGAGCAGAGAGTGCAGTCTTATCCCATGAAGGTAGGCATGTCTAACACATATGAACGTGTGAGACACGGACTTGGCTGTACCCCTCCACCACAGCCTTTGGAGTGGAAAGCACTCAGAAGAGTAAAAGAGCAAGGCCATCTGTATAACTTACCTGGAGGGACACTACACTGACAGTGTCAAAGTGGATGTGTCCATTAGGCTCTGTAACAGCAGGGTTGGCATAGCATGTCACACCGTTGATTGCAGGCAATGGTAACGTTTTGGGTTGATGAGCTTTTTCTTTAGAACCAAAGTCATTATTCCCGAAGTGGGTATGGTCATTCTGTATGTGAACAAAATGAGAGGGTTATAAGAAGAAAGAGGATGATCATGAAAGAAAATGGTCCATTGTGTTTTATATCTACTCTACAATGCAATCTCTTTAAAGCGCTAACATTTCACCTTTAAACAGGTTCCTGTGTACTAGAGCCTGTGGTCGTTTTCTGCTTTCTCTGTGTTAGGGGATATATGTATATTCTTATTTGATGAATATAAAGGGAATATAAACTAGCCATATCTATTATCTTGCACTAAATTGGGGTTAATAGTTCCAAATTCTATATTTGCCCAGTGTTTGTCTTACTCCTGTCAATGTACTGATTTTTTTTTCTTTTCTTTTCATATTTGCTAGTATAAGAGACAAGCATTGGTGGCACATGCCTTTAATCCCAGCACTCTGGAGGCAGAGGCCTCTGTGAGTTCAAGGCCAGCCTGATCTACAGAGTGAGTTCTAAGACAGAATCCAAAGCATACGTAGAAGCCCTGGAGAGAGAGAGGGGGGGGGAAGGGAGAGAGAGAGAGAGAGAGAGGGAAAGGGAGAGAGAGAGAGAGGGAAAGGGAGAGAGAGAGAGAGAGAGAAAGAGAGAGAGAGAGAGAGAGAGAGAGAGGAGACTTCATATAATTCACATTTCTTGCCTTTGTTAGGGAGCCTGGGAAAGCAAGATGTCAAATGTATTGAGTCAAGTCCATTTACCTGTCCATATGTTTTCAGTAGCATCTTAAGTGTTCTTTCAACAAAGAAAAGCATGTAAAATCCACCAAACACAGCAACCGCCTTCTCAACATAATTGTCAATTTTGGGATTAAATCCAAATGCCTAAGAAGGGGGGAACAGGACAATCAGATAAAACCAATGAAAACAATACCATAATTTCTTAGAACACAATTTTCTCCAAAGTTGTAAGTCCACCTTCAAACAAATACTCTGAAACATGAGTAACCAGACCACACACAATGCATTAAAACCTCCCTACTAGAAGTTTCCCTGTGAACTAAACCACCAGATCTTATAGGTTCCTCTCTGGAACATCCATAGCAACATTTGCCTTGAGTGACTCATGAAGCACAGACAAGATGCTAAATACACATGCATAGAACACTGCATTGTGCTAAACATATGCAAATGCATTCTCATGAAAAACATGCATTGTAATTCTCATTGGTAACTAGCCAATTGTATGGCTGTCTTCAAGTCAATCTCTTTAGATTTTCAGCTTTCTTCTTGAGGGTTTGGGTATTTCTCTTTGGCTCTTTCTAAATAAATATTAATAAAATCCATAATCCTAACCCTAACCCTAACTCTAGCCCTATGACTTGTTCTTATATACAGATGAAAAGCTAGAAGTTTTTGTTATTTTGTAACCTTACAAGAAGGGCATGCCCTGAATATGTCTTTTGCTTTATGTGGGGCTAGTCTCTTCTACATATGCCGAGTATGTGGGAGATACGGCCCCCACATACATGATTTCTCTCATTGGTCTATGTGACTAGTTCTCTTCAGTGTTCTCTTTCCCTCTCTTATTTTCATTCCATTATTTCTTTTTCCTATATGGCCATAACAGAGATATTAACTAAAACATGCACATTACATATTAAGTGTACTACAGTCATTATTAGGTAAAACACTTTAGTCAAAGGGGAAAAAGTTAAATTGTTCTGGTTTTTTCTTGTTTTCTGAGGCAGGGTTTCTCTGTGCAGCCTTGGCTATCCTGGAACTTGGGAGTCCTCAGAGGTTCTCTAACTCTGTGTAAGCATGTCCTGATGGCTGCCTTCCTGGAACAGTAATTTGTCTCTGACTCCAACAGTCCTTGATGATGAAGGCAATCTTTGACACTCACTGCGGTTCTGCCTTCTCTACCCAAAGCCTTACAAACCCATCCTAAGATGTTGCAAGGATTATGAAAGCTAAAATGCACAAAGTGCTAAAGTGTTTAAAATAAACAGCTATTCACAGAAACACATAGCCCACCCCCTTACCTCTGGAATAAGCTGGAAAATGGCATTTGAGAAAAGCGTCCCAATAGCCAACCCCACAAAATAAGTCAAAATCTTGGGGAAGTAAGACTTCTTTATTAACGGGGTCAAAATCAGTCCCAAGAGAGATGCCAAGTTAATAATTGTCACCGACAGGATTCCATAGCTCCAGACTATGGGTAAGGGGGAGAAGAATAAAATTAGTGACAGTCAGAGTCAACTGCATTATTACACATTAGCCTTGCAGCATTTCATCTTTAAAGGCTTCAACAAGTACCTTCTTCAAAACTAAAATTTTCATTGAAATTTATACAGAAAATTGAGAACATACATACAGCAGACTAAAAATTCGTAGAAATCGTGTACTTGTAGGGGTTGGGAATATAGGTCAGTTGGTACAGCACTTGTTTATCATGCAGGAGAAGGTCCTGAGTCCAGTTCCTGACATTTCATAAACTAAGCGTGGTGATGCATGCCTGTAATCTCAGCCCTTGGGAGGTAGAATTAGGAGGCTCATGACTTCAAGGTCATCTTCACCTCTATTGCAAGTTTCAAGGATAACCTGGGCTACAGAAAGGAAAGGAAATGGGAGAGTGTGCTTGCGATTTAAGTTGCCCTATGCCGTTTGCACAAACTCACCTTACCAGTCCCGTTGAAGATATGGATGATGCTGACATCAGAGGTGGTTCATGCTTCACTCAGATGCCAAAGGGGTACTCGATGTATGTTACTTGGGAAGCAATGAGCAAACGCTATCCTAGTTTGATAGTTAACTATATGTGCTGCCCAGCATCTTGACTACAGAGTGTTGACTTAAGAACTGAATGGAAATGGAAAATCCATGGGGTACCAGTACGGTCTGAGATGTACCACAGAGCCACCGGAACCAAGTCTCGTGTGGCACTGAGAGCTAGGTGGAAAATGAGAAATCTGCCGCTGCGTTGTCGATTTTTAAGCACCCACGAGAAAGCACTTTTAAATACATGTTTTCTCTTCTCACTGGCCCCATCAACACACAAGTAATACCCTGTGCACAGGAAGCATCTGTCATGTGCCAAGCACTGCGCAAAGTCATCAAAGTCTTGTATGAAGAACACACAAAGTTCCCCTAAGCCCAAGTGACACAGATAGAACTCTGAATTTAACGGCTAGAGAGGTGACTCATAGTTTAACAGCAATTGCTGTTCTTTAAGAGGACAAGTCTTCAATTGCCAGCAACAACACTGGGGAATCCAGCGCCCTCTTCTGGCCTCTGTGGGTACTGCATACATGTGGTTCGCATTCAGACAGGCACACACAAAGACACACAGACATAATTTTTTTAAATATTTTAAATATAAATATGAGGAAAAGATAAAGTAGAGCTGGAGAGATGGGTCAGCAGTGAAGAGCATTGCTGCTCTTGTGAAGGACCCTGAGTTGGTTCCCAGAACCTACATGGTGGCTCATAACTGTCTGTAACTCAGTTTCTCATGTAATGTAACTCATATAATGTCTTTTTTCTGGCTTCCAAGGGTACCAGACATGTACGTGGATCACATACATACATACATACATATATATATATATATATATATATATATATATATATATATATATATATATACACACACACACATATATATATATACATACACATTAATACATACATACAGGCACAGTTTTTATAAGAGTAACATAAATAACATTGTCCCTTGACTATTAAAAGCCTACAATATATGTTGTGTATTGTTATTTCAAACAAAAATACTAAGAAGACTGCTTACTTTGTTTACTTCACTGTCATGCCTTGGGCTCTCCTTCCACCTCAGGCATTGCAGCTGTGGGAAATTGCTTTGAGGGACTAGCCAACAGACAGATCCTCACTAGACAGACAGACAGGGAAAAGAGGTTCTAGATAGACTGATGTGCTTCTCACTTAAACACCGAGGATGCCTCTCAAAGACTTGGAGGGCTTTGCCTTCGCCCAGACAGCCACATGCCAGAGGGAACTGTCCATTACAACTTTAAACCCAGGGGGAGGAGTCCTAGGGCAAGAGACAATGAGCTCCGCCCCTTTTTTCTGAACTGTCTGGCCCCCTGAGATAGCCCAATCCAGCCAATTCTGAGGGACAAAGGGACCCACTACACCCACGAGCAAAAGAGTTTTAGTACTGCCAGACAAATTCAGATGTCAGATTCCCTCCCCACTGGATGCATCTGTCTTTTTGTGTGAGTGTGAGTGTGTGTGTGTGTGTGTGTGTGTGGTGTGTGTGTGTGGTGTGTAGTGTGTGGTGTGGTGTGTGTGTGTGTGTGTGTGTATGGTGTAGTGTGTGTGTGTGGTGTGTGTGTGTGTGTGTGGTGTGTAGTGTGTGTGTGTGGTTTGTGTAGTGTGTGTGTGGTGTGTAGTGTATGTGTATTTGTGTATGCTGTGTAGTGTGTGTGTGTGTGTGTGTGGTGTAATGTGTGTGTGTGTGTGTGTTTGTGTGAGTATGGTGTACATGTCAGTGTATGTGTGTGGTGTATGTGTATGTGTGTGTATACTGAGGTATGTGAGGTGTGTGTGGTATGTGTATGTATGTGGTATGTATGATGTGTGGTGTCTGTGTAGTATGTGTGTTTGTTGTGTGGTGTGCTTGTGATACATAGATGTGTGGTGTGTGTATGGTGTGTGTGTGTGTGTATGGTGTGTGTGTGTGTGTGTATGGTGTGTGTGTGTGTGTGATGATGTGTGTGTGGTGTGTATGATATATGTGGTGCCTATGGGGGTATATATAGTATTTATGTGTATCTGTGTGTGGTGTGTATGGTATGTGTGGTCTATGTGGTATGTGTGTGTGACACATGTGAGGATCTATGTGTGTTTGTATGTGTGGTGTGTGCATATAGTGTGTGTGGTGTGTGTGTGTATGTGTGTGTGTGTATGTGTGTATGTGTGTGTGTGTGTGTGTGTGTGGTCTATGTACTATGTGTGTGGTGTATATGTATGATATGTGTGGTGTGTGCGTGTGTGTGTGACATGCTTACAACAAAACATAACCAAGTGTTGAGATCTTTCTTTTCTGTTTTCTTAGTCTCTAAATCAGCAGAGAAAAGGAATGTTCCTTCAGACCTAAACAAACTCACTGTGAAGCCTCGATTCAGCCCTCTGAGCTCACAGCTCTATCACTGGCTGTGCTATGTTGGACAGGATGCCCTTAAGGATGCTCTAAGTAAGACTCTATAATTCCTACATCTTATTCGGATTAAATAGTACTCTATGAACTCATAGAGAACTTAGCTACTGCTAAGATATGATTCATTTCTGTCCTAAAGAAATTAATTTATCATTAGTTTACTGTATATATCTATGTGGTTTATAAGGCAAAGGAAAGGCAACTTCAAAAAAATGACAAAATGCAAGATCTCTAAAAATTGAGACCATTTCATCTTCCCACCAAAATGTCAATATAACGTGTTCAGATGTTTTTGTATGATGGCCCCCTTTGAATTAAGTTTATTTTGTTTTTTTTTAGTTCCTTAAATGACCTTGAATTTAATTCACAAGCAGTGAAAAGTTTTATTCAAAATCTGATACATTTGATAATTTTTAATTTCCTTGAGAGAAAGTAACATTCCATAAGGGCCAGGGAGTCCCATGAACCTATAGACACTTGTGTAAGAAGCTGGGAACAGATCTGTAGAGAAGATCACTTGCTGCACAGCCATGAAGACCTGAGTTCACGTCCCTAGCACCCTCCAAAGCTTGTGTGTCCACACGCACCTATAACACCAGTGTTTCGAGAAACAAAACAGGGGAAATGCTGGGGCTTGACGGCCGTCAGCCAACTCCAGGCTCAGTGACAGCCCCTGCCTCAAGAGGGTAAGTGGAGAGCAATAGAGAAGGACAGCGAGTAGGACAGCGGACACCCAAATGCACACACAAGGGCACTCCAACCCACACATGTGTGCAGTCTCCACACATACAGCCAGACACACACATGAACACCAGAAAGATCAAAGACACAATCCTCCCAAGCTGTACCAAGCACCGTTCAAGTCATTAACACTCATTGGTTCATTTTGGTGCTACCCACAATTCTACAATAAAGGGGCTATGATTAAACCCACCTTACAAATGAAGGGACTCAGGCAGAAAGACACTGAACAATTGCTCAAGACCACACAACTGCACTAAAATAAAACTGTTAAGTATCACATCAAATGACAATGCCTTGCCAAACTAAACAGATTAGCAGAGTCAAGCACTCCACTCTCTTTGTTAGATTCTCTGTCCAAATATTTGGTGCTTTTCTGATCTTGTAACTGGAAACTGTTGACTTTTCTGCTTTATGACTTTGCAGTGTTGACCCTAGAATTCTCCCTCACTTCCTGCTTCCTCTTCTCCTGATCTCACCTCCAGGCTCCAGCTGACATAGAGTAACCTGAACAGTGGAAGTTTGGAAACCTCCCTCTCCCTCTCCCTCTCCCTCTCCCTCTCCCTCTCCCTCTCCCCCTCCCCCTCCCCCTCCACTTCCCCCTCTCCCTCTCTTCCTCTCCTCCCTCTCTCTCTCCCTCTTCCCCTACCTCTCCCTCTCCCTCTCTTCCTCCCCTTCTCCCTCTTTCTCTCCCCTCTCCCTCTTCCTTTCCCTCATCTCTTTCTCTCCCTCTGGCTCTCTTCCTCTCTCATTTGCTCTCTCACTCCGGTTTTCTGGCACTGTCTTCCGTATCCCAGACTGGTCTTGAACACACGATGATTTTACTGCCTCAAACTCTGCAGTGTTAGGATTACAGGCCTGAGCCACCACACCCAGTTTCAGAAATACTTTTGAATCCAGTTGCTTCCTGAAACTGTGGGCTTTATGCAATACTGAAACAAATATTGTTCTAGGTACTTTATGAGTGCTGTTAATCCTTTTAGCAACACTGTGAGAAAGGGACTAGACTAGATGGGGTAAAAAGAAGTCAAAGCAAGTTGCCAAAATGGCCAGAAAATTATGGAGTTGGGTTTTGAAGTCTTTATTAGTATGTATTGCTAGTAAATATTAGTATATTAAAATTTCTGTTGCATTCATTTTTAATTGTAAAGTACATGCACCAAAATGTGAAAGGCTTATAGAAATATAAACATACTCTAGTGGACATGTGTAATTCTGGCATCTTCTATCATCTACTGATGTTTAATGCTTTAAGAGGTCATCTAGAAGCACATTAGTTTTCCTATACCTTCTACCACAACAGCTAATTGACAACTTTTGAAATAACATGATAGGCAATCTTGTCTAATCAATTAAACCAAATAACACACAACCGGTATCACAGCATATAGTTTTAAATCAAGAAGTGATTGCATATAGACACATAAAACTATGCTGATGACATGAATGCAGAAATAAAACTGTCTAGTGCCGTGGTTCTCAACCTGTGAGGCTCAACCCCCTTAAAGATGTATAGCAGATATCCCATAACTGCATTAAAGGGTCTCAGCATCAGGAAGACTGAGAACCGTTGTTCTAGGGGAAGAACAAGAATTATTTGTAAGGGGAATGTAGAAACGGGGGGAGGGTAAATGTGGTCAATGTACAATATGTATTTGTATGAAAAAGTTGGTAAGTAACAGAGCACAATGTTCAGTGGATATATACGATAAAAACTAAATAAGTAAAAAGAAAGAATTGGATTTAGGAGTCTTAAAGTGTACTAAGGACAGTCTTGATCCCACAAGCACAACAGTGTTGTTTACAAAGCTTATATGAATTCCCATTACTTTTATCTAAATACTCACTGAGTCTTATTTTACCAGGAGGTCTCTTACAAATTAATTAAAAGCAATAAAGGAGAAAAGGGTATGTGTGAGCCTTATCTCCCGCTGCCTCTCGGACTTTCCAAGAGAGTGAGAAAGCAGCTCTAGGTACCTTCTGAAATGCTGGGCTTTGCACTGTGCTTCGGCTGATCCTCGCAGGGATGAAAGTTCAGCTGCTGTAAGATCGCAGGGCAGATAGCAGAGAAGTTCGAGCTGGTTATCTGGGTAGCATTCGAGAAGCCATGAAGAGAGAAGATGTCTTCTGCTGACAAACACTGAAACAGAAGGAACACAGGAGCACTAGCAGTGATGTAGCCAGCACATGGGAATGAACATTCTAAGCCTTAGAGTTTAAGGAGACATACTGTATTCCATCCGGGTAAACGGCCCTGATTCTACGCCAGAGCCCACTACAGAAATGCCATATTGGTGAACCAGTCCATTCCTCTTTAAAACTAGGAAGAAACAAACAAAATGGCAAGGGGATTATTTAATCAACACTTACCTAATGTATACAAACAAAAGGAAGATTAAAAATGGGTTTAGAAGTTGAGCAAGACTTCAAAACTATAATAAGAGATAGGCTCTGGATATAACTCAGCATAGGGGCAGGGGGCTTGCCTAGCATACACAAAGTCTGAATTATAAACCATGCAGTGATTAAAAGCACGCTGGTTGCATTTGAACACAGACTCTATCATTGACTCAGTCCACCATTTTGGTTGTTTACATGGATATTGAGGGGCTGTCAGCGTAGCTTTCTAGCAGTCCATGTTGCTAGAAACTTGACTACTTACACTTTCATAGCTTAAAAATGCATTCATCTATGTAGCAATAATAGTTCCAACATGTAAAAAGTGTATCAAGAATATATCAACACAAACTATTGTTTACTAAAATAGGTATTATTCTAAATGGTGAAAAATAACTTTTCTATATTATGGAGAGTTTTAGGGATAGTACTGGACCATTTATAAATTCATTAACTTTTTAATGAGGCAAAGAATCTGCAATAGAAAAGGAAATCTCTGCAAAACTAATTTTTAAAGGATCATTTACTTTCAAGTGCATTTCCACTGTAAGCTATATTCTAAATACTCACATTGCTAAGAAGATAACAGATTAAATGTTAATAAATTAATGCTATAAAGATTAGAGAGTGTGGGAAAACCCATCCACTCAAACAGAAGCCCATCTTTTTTAACAAAATCAACTGAGAAATATTTTTATTCATTTCAGCCAGTAATCTAACCCCACTAAAATCTTAGCTTTGTGCTATGCTCTGAAATCTATTCCTCAGAATTCATGTCAGAACCCTAATCCACAGTGTGCTAATTTAAGGAGATAGTGTCATGTAAATAATTAGGGTTAAAAGAGGCCATGCAGGAAGGAAGGATGCTGGTCCAAGAGAATGAGTGCCCTGTGAGAAAGGACACTAGAGAGAGCTCAGTTGAAAGGAGACCATCTATGAGCCTCAGAGAAGCCCTCACCTCATGTTCTAGGACTCTAACCTTGGACTTTCAGTCCTAGAACTATTAGAAAATTAATTTCAAGGTTAAGGTGTTTCATATTGCCATAGCAGCCTGGCCTGAATATAATGTACCATGAATGGTGCTGAGAATGCCAAGGTTGATGTAGGAGCTGGAGAGATGGCTCAGGAGTTAAAAGCCCTTTATGCTCTTGTGGAGGGCCCAGGTTGGGTTCCCAGTACAGAGCTACTCACAGCCACTTGTAACTCTAATCTGCAGACACTCTGCTATCAGTGGGTTGCTATTTGCTTATCTTAGACACGGTAAGTTGAGTTGGAGCCCTTATGTACACAACCAAATAAAAAAGGTAGTCATGATTGTAAGGGGCACTTAGATCTCATTACACACAAAGCCCCCAAATTATACTCAAAACCATTTTATCAAATGGTCTCATGCATCTCAGTTTCTTTGCCCCTACTCCTTCCTCACTGATATCAAATTTCTCTGCTTCATTTCTAGAAGACTTTGTGTAATGCTGGGGACTAGTGTAAGAAAAGGACGAGGTAAAGATTACAGGTTCCTCCCCTTGCATTGTATACAACTGAAATCTATGTAATAAATTATTACTATAGTAATTATTCTTATTATAGTGAATCCCAAGGCATGTGGCAAGACTTGAAGCAGCAGACTTCCAACACTCATAAATATTATTTTCTTGATTAAATTTTAGCCTGACCTCAGGTCTCAATCTTGGCAGTCACTGTTACAGAGCCTGCCATCTCTGCTCTATCAAAGAACTTGTGAAGTTATTTGGGAGAATGTCCCCATTCTTAATGGCTGATTACTTCCAAGTCAAACTCCCTTTTTCCCACTCTTAGCCCCTGTCACGCTCATCTTCCCCCAGGGGCGGGGAGGGGGAATTCTGTTGTTTAACAAAATACTCCCTGTACTTATGTTTCCTCTTGGTGAACTTCTGCCCACAGATGCCTCCCACCCTAGTTCATTGTCTGCTTCAAGCTATTTGGAGGGACTCCAGTTTGTTGCTTTTCCCTGGAGTGGGTAATTCTGAATGGCCTTCACTGGCCACTGGGCGGCCATATTGCACTGGACATGTCGGGGAGAATGGTGAGATGGGAACAGGAAGCAGTGACCTCAGTAAGGGAGTCTCCCTTCCTGGGAAGAGAGAGCATCAACCAATTTAAGGAAAGCTTGACCAAAACAAAAAGCTGCTAAAGGGGGAATTCATTCATTTTCTCACCCCACATATTCTTTTCTCTGGGCCCTCACTAATTTACACCATCAACTCCCTAGCCCTTAGGCCTTCAGACTTAACAGTGACCCAGCTTGCAGATAGTAGATCCTAGGACTTGAAAGTCCCTTGAAATCTCCTTTCCCATCCCACTCCCTCTCTGCCTCCCTCTACCTTCCTTTCTCTTCCTTTCTCCCTCTCTCTCAGTCTCTCAGACTCTCCTTCACACCCTCCAGCCTTTTTGTGTTTCTCTGTAATAGATATAAGAAGGTATGGCAAATAAAGACCTAGCCATCTTTAGATCATACTGATTCTGTTTCCCTGGGAAAACCCTGGTTAATACACCTGACTGCAATGTAAGTACAATGGCATGGCTATAATTCTTGATCATTGTTAAAGATAATCACAGATTAACAGCATTTGAAGTAGTAAAAAGAGATTCCTACTTACACTGTCAGAACTGTGGTTTTCTTCAACTGTGATCAGGTAAGACAGCAAAGACATTGCATTGATTATTGCCTTCATTACATAAATATTTATTGAAACATAAACGTCTTATAAGAATATTGATGAGGGAAGTGAAATGTAGAAAAATCTGGAAGATAACAACCAGGAAAGAAATAGAATAGAAATAATAAATGATAGCATCACCTTCAATCAAGAGACCTCAAAAACTGTGGCCAAGAGGGTCAGAACCCGCGAACACCAAGAACTCTAAAAGCACAGTAAAAATGATAAATCCCAAAGAGCTGTGATAAAGAACTAAGAAAGCTCACATGAGGAAGCAATTGTATGCAGAAGAAATCACGAAAAACTTCTTGGAGACTAGAACTCTGGAAATGGAAAGAGGGTGTTGGCACTGGTATGACACTGAGCATGGGGTGGCCGGGTCCATTTTAGGCATCTGAGCTCCCAACACTTGCAGGACATCAGAGGGAGATGAATGGCAAGCTTTCTCTGAGAAGCACAGAAGCCAGAGATAAGGCTGTGGCTGTCTTCTGTAGAGCAGTGATACCGGAGTGGGTGTAGGCGAGATGATCAGGAGAAAAGATGTACAGAAAACAGCAAACACCTTGGAGATACCGGGAGCAATTGCAGAAAAGTGGAAAAGGGACCCAGAAATGATGATGCCTGTGTGTCATCTCCGCATTCGGGAAGCTGGGGCACCAGAATGGAGTTAAAGGCCAGCCTGGACTAAAGGCCTTGTGAGACTGTCTCAAAAAAAAAAAAAAAAAAAAAACAGGTAGGAATACATATAGTTCTTGGAAGACTCAGGGTTGAAGGTTAATCCCAGGCACTACTGCCACCACCCTCAAATCTAGAAAGAGAGAAGAGAATAAAAGAAACAATGTGCCAGGTGGTGATGGTGTATGCCCTTAATCCCAGCACTCAGGAGGCAGAGGCAAGTAGATCTCAGTGAGTTCGAGGCCAGCCTGGTCTACAAAATGGGTTCCAGGACAGCCAGGACTGTTACACAGAGAAACCAAAGGAGCAAAACATAAGGAATAAGAAATACCAGTGAATGTAGGGGATGTTGGGGATGCTTTTTCCTGGGCTGCATTCTTCTTAAGCCAGTACAGACCACCTCAACATCATGGCAGTGCCCTTCCGGGTGACACGTGACCTAGATGTACACATCCAGAGCTACTGAAGAAGTTATTCTCTGGGAGCACCATGAGTCTAACGACTCCTTCAGCCACTTTGGCCACCAAGTGGAAGAAGGAACCGAGAAAAGAAGTTTCAAACCATCTCGATTGAGGGTGTGGCTATGTGTGAAGTTCATATCCCCTTGTCTCTTGTCTGGACGGATGAATTCTCTTTCTGGCTAAAGAGAAATTATGTGTTTGGTTTTTTGTTTTGTTTTGTTTTTATTCTTCAAATAAGAGTTCTGATTGATACACAAAAGTCCATTTGTTTGTTTGTTTGACTGGCTGGCTGGCTGGCTGGTTGGTTGGTTAGTTGGTTGGTTGGTTGGCTGGCTGGTTGGTTGGTTGGTTTGGAGACAAATTCTCACAATTGCTCGCTATAACTCTGGCTGGCCTTGGAACTCACTATGAAGTCCTCAGCAGCCTAATGCTGGGATTACAGGCCTGAGTCACAGTGCCCAGCCACTTCCTGTAGTGACAAAAAGACAAGCTCTCTTATTCTTCAGAGCTTATCTACGTCGTTCTTTGGCCATCACATCTGTACTTGGCATCTTGTCAAGTAGCCCCATTAAATAAGACACTAAGATCACCTGTCCTTGTGCTCCTGAGTCCAGCCTCTTTACACCACACCAAAAGCAGAATATCATCCCATCACGTCTCCCCGACACTGTTTGATTATGTCATAGGAGATCTGAGTGGCTCACATACAACAAGGACTTTGCTATGCAGGTTGTATTCTGTCTGTGTGGGTCACTGTCACACAGGCTCTGTTCTCTCTGTACTGGTGACTGTCACACAGGCTCTGTTCTCTCTGTACAGATATGCAAAAGTGAGAGTGATGTATAATGTGTGTCGACTTACTGGTTATCAAAATGAGAAAAAAGTACCAAGGCCAGTTTGTTTTTTTATATTATAAACCACTCAGCTATACAAATAGTAAAGTCCATTACAAAAGAGAGCAGAGAGGGGCAGGGGGCTTTGAGTCCAAGGTGGAAAGAACTCTAACTTCTTTTTAATGACTTCTGAACCCTTCCCTGTTCTACTGCTGACTGCTACAGCCATTGTAGCGTCCTTCTGGAATCTGCCATGTGTACAGCAGTGAGTCACACCTCAGAAGCCACCCTTCCCACAAGCCACATGACATTCTAGGCAGGGATGCCACAGTGAGCCAGCTGCATTAAAAGCCTGGCAACCTCTTCCCATGCCTCTGTTCATTTATGGCCTTCCCACTTCTTCCTTGTTCTCTTTCAATGTGTTCATTAACCAAACAGGTTATTTACACTTTCTCCAGATGGTGCAGATGCTGGAAACAAGTTATGGCTCCCACCTTCAACAGACTTGCCACTCGGCACAGGAAACGGATATAAAATGTGTAAGCATAATAAAGCTATTGTGAGATAAAGGTTTTCATTCAAAGAAAAATCAATTGCAAGTTGTTAACAAAGGAATTTTCTAAACAATAATAATCATAGGCATTCTGAGAAACAAAAGTATAAGCTCATTAACTACAAATAACAGAAAAAAAATGTGGATGAAGAAATCATATTTTGGAAATGTAAGTTGACCCAGATTATAGGGAAGGAAAGATAAAATACAAGTTCATGTGTTCATGTCTTCTCATTACTAATCCATTTAAGATTGACTGCTATGTCTCCATTGAGCACGACAAACAGCTCAAATAATAAAAAGAAAATCACTTAAATTCAGCAATAAAGTATATTTTGGGGGGGCCTACTGGTTGTTTGAGTCATAAAGTTAAATTACTCTTTAAACTACTTAGGATCCTTGTGAGGGAAGGGAGAAGGAAGAAGAAAGGGAGGGAGGGAGGGAGGGAGAGAGGGAGGGAGGGAGGGAGGGAGGGAGGGAGGGAGGGAGGGAGGGAGGGAGGGAGGGAGGGAGGGAGGGGCAGAGAGAGATCACTCAAATGCATTTCTACCATGTCTTGCCTACCCCATCATTCAAACAGGAAAACTGTGGTTCGAAATGTCACATTCGAGCAAAAGAAACTAAAAACCTCTCCCAGAGCCACAAACACAGGCTCACACTGCTGACACAGCTGGAAGGCCATATGTATACCAGCTGGATGCACCGATTCTCTACAGCTGTTCAAACCAGAACATTCTTTCCAGCTCCCACGGCAGGACCAGCAGATCAGTGCACCTGACCCACCACTATGCAGCGCGACTGTGAGACTGTGAGACTGTGACCGCTCACATATTATACCAGAGAAGGAAAATGTGAAGACCTAAAATGGATTTTCAATTGGAAAGAAGCCTCGAAGATCCCTTAAGCTCGTGCTACCTCAGTAATTACTAATACTAATAGGACGGTGCCTGGAACACAACAGTTGCTGGTAAACAGGTGACAAATAAAATAAATGAGGATGTGAATGAATGAATGACCCCTTACTTGGTTTTGTAACCAAATGTAAAAGCGCTTTAAGTTCACAACAGCATCGTAAGCAAGAGGACTGCAGAAAATAAAATCTGTGTGAGAGTGATTCATAAAGTACAACTGGCTTGGATCCCGGCCGCTTAAATGCATAAACTAAAAGGTCTGGTTTAATATAACTATTGGGAGGTCTCTTTAACCCAGAAAACAAAGGAGCATTTTACTAATTTCTCTTTTTGAAGGTCAGTGGCAGGTGTCATGGCGCAGGAGGTTTACAGGCATGACACTCACAACAGGAAACATTCAAACAGGGTGGCTGAGGAGATAAATGCCCCACCAGGTTTGTTAGCTGTAATAATGACTCAGTTACCAGGATGCCGACAGTGTCCCTCCGCTTTCCACCAGCTGCTCACTCTCTAGCAACCTTCTCCGAGTTTGCCATCTTAAGTGTACCTTCAAAGTTGATGCCTTCTTTCTTGGCGAGGGTTTGGGACACAGTCTTATCACCATAAAAGAGAAGGTTTGAGCAAAGAGCACTGAGTGCAGAAGAATAACCTCTGGGGTAGGACACCGATGTAGTCATGCCAACTGTTCCTCTGACATTCATGTTTTCATTTCATCTCATGTTTCCTTATGCTACTTCTGTGGGCCTGAATGGAGCACATGTATTCTGAGCGACACACGCACCACTCATATTCATACATACACACTCAAACGTGTACTCACATACACACACATGCAAATCACACACAGACACACTGACATGTATAGATATGCATACATACATGCATACATGCGCACATGTGAGTGTACATACAAATACACACACACTCTTCCTAAAGAGCAGATGAAAAGTTCTCCCCCTAAATATATTATTTAAAGATAAAAATGCCTTGCTTAATTATGAACTGTTAGGGAAAAAAAGAATACTTATGAAGCATTGTGTAGAAACGGTATTGCTACCGCAAAGCATGTGAACTATAATTTAGAGAAAAAGGCTCCCAAAGGTTGACAGTGTTTCTATATAGGTGCTAAAGTTACGTGTGATTTTTTTTCCCTTTCTGCCTGTTTAGCTATTACAATTTTAAACAGTGTGCTTATGTTTCTATTTGTTTCGACAAATAAAAGCAAATCATTACTTTCTCCTTCATTTTAATCTCTTTTTCTAGGTTCTTAAACACGTGGAGGATTAACCGGAAGTTGATTTTACAAAACTAATATGAGAAAGAGTTTCAAAAGCTAAACCTGTTTTTCAAAGAATTTTGCAAAGTTCCCAGACTTTACCATAGCAACTGGAACAGTTCCCACTTTGTATCCATGACATCCATGGATATCAATGGATACCCCACTCTGTATCCATCACTCATGACCTTCTCACCAAGAAGAGTCTGGTATGGTGTCTAAATAGAGATGCTTGTTCTGGGTTCCTGCTCCCAAGTCTGACTTGTCCCGATGGCAGACGCTAGGGCTTTGTTCATACTAGGTAAGCATTCTCCCAACTGAACTGCCATAGCCTTGTACATTTTTTTAATGCTAATGTCTGTATTCTTAATATTATGAGATGTGTCACATAAGCTGAGACTTTTTAATGTCCCCTATATAAGAGTGTGGGAGTTTTAGAACTAAAATGTTTGAGAAACTAGTGTGTAAAAATAAGACACAAGATACTTGGTGTGGGAGATGGTTTAGTCCGGGGTTACATTTCTTTGAGGAAACATCATGACAAAAAGCAAGTTGGGGCAGAAAGGATTTATTTGGCTTACGCTTCTGCATCCATAGTCCATCACTGAAAGAAGTTAGGGAAGGAACTCAAGCAGGTCAGGAACCTGGAGGCAGAAGCTGATGCAGAGGCCATGGAAGAGCTGCTTTCTGGCTTGCTCCCCATGGCTTGCCCAGGCCACTTTCTTATAGAATCTAGGACCACCAACCCAAGGATGGCACCACTCACATCCCTCCCCCACCAATCACTAATTAAGAAAATACTCTGCAGCCTTGCCCAAAGCCCAATATTATGCAGGCATTTTCTCAACTAGGGCTGTCTCCTCTCAAATGACTCCAGCCTGTGTCAAGCTGACATAAAATTAACCAACACAACTGAACCTTTTAAACTATAACCTTTTCTTTTTGGGGGGCTCATCCCCAAGGTCTAAGATTAATAAATATCACAAATACAAAACATATTTCAAATGTAAAAGTGTCGGTCTTTATCAACACTTTAAAGTTCAGTTTCTAGGGATGACAGAGAGAGAGAGAGAGAGAGAGAGAGAGAGAGAGAGAGAGAGAGTCTCTTTTAAAGTCTAAAAATTCAGTCTCTCAACTATGGCCTCCTATAAAATCTAATAAATTAAATATTTTCTTACTTTAAGAGGGAAGAACTAGGGCACAATCACAATCTAAATGAAGTAAAACAGCATTCCAACAGTATAAGTAACTCAGTGTCCAATAGCTGGGATTTGCTCATGATCTTTTGGGCTCCTCCAAGGGGCTTGGATCACTTCTCAAGCTCTGCCCTCTGTAGCACACACAGCTTACCTTCGAAGCATAGGCCAGCTGCACCTCACTGCTACTGCTGCTTTCGGTGATCATCCCATGGGACTGGCTTCTCCAATGCTGAGGCTTCTACAGAAACCAGGCTGCACTTTCACCAATAGCCTCAGCTCAGCTTTGTTCATGGTGCAAATCCTCAACTTTTCTCCATGACGCCTTCAAATCTGGCCCTTCAACTACTGCTGAAACTGTACCTTCGCCAATGGCCTCTCCTGACCTCAGCTGCTCTCCATGACACCATCATACCTTTAAAACCAGTACCACCAGTACCACCTGGGAGATTCTTACATTTGACCATGTTTGGTTTCCAGCACAAGGTCCGACCTTTGCCACCTCTGAACACAATTTGCTTGTGCTGACTCCAAGGAAACACTTCCCAGAAGACTTCATCTCAGTGAGTCCCAACCAACTGGCCAGAATCCATTTCCCAACAAAACAAAGATTTTACTCTAGTGGTCCTGGTCTCTTGTTAATCACAGCTGTTTCTTCAGCTCCCCATGACCAGATATCACAAATTCTTCACACTAATGGCCCAACAGAGTATTTGGTTTCCTCTGAAACTTCACAAGCCAGGTCTCCATTATCTACTGCTTTAAACATCCTTATCTTCCAGGCTCCTACAGAACATCCCAATGAGGTTGTAACAGTCAATGGCTTTTCTAGCCCAACGTTCCAAAGTCCTTCTACAATCCTCCCACAGACAACATGGTCAGGTCTGTTACAGAAACACCCCATTATCTCGGTACTAACTGGTCTTGGTTTAGGTTACTATTGCTAAAATGAAAGCCACGTTGGGAAAGAAAGGGTTATTTGGCTTATACATTTGCATCCATACATAGCCCGTCAGGACAGGAACCTGGAGGCAGGAGCTGATGCAGAGGTTGTAGAAGGGTGGTCTTACTTTCACCAGATGGCTTTCTTATAGAAGCCAGGACCACCATCACAGGGATGGGACCTCCCACAATGGGCTGGACCCTCCCACATCAACCACTAATTAAGAAAATGCTCTACAGGCTTGCCTCTATGGCTTGATCCTATGGACACATTTTCTCAATTAGGGCTCCCTCCTCTCAGATGACTCTAGTTTGTATCAAATTGATATAAAATTACCCAGCGTAGGGGAGGTCACACAAAGCTTTATATACCACTGCATTAGTCATTGTTTTATTGCTATGAAGCAACATCATGATCAAGGCAACAAAAGCACTTTCCTGGGGGCTTGTCTACAGTTTCATAGATTTAGTTCATTGTCATCATGGAAAGGGGCAGGGAGCAGGCATGGCAGGTGTGGCGCTGGAGAAGCAGTTGAGGGATACATCCTGATCTACAGGCAAAGAGAGATAGACTGACTATGGCATGGGCTTTGGAAATCTCATACCCCATCCCTACTAGTGAAACTCTTTCTCCAACAAGACCACACCTACTCCAACAAGGCTATGCATTTTTAATCCTTCTAATCCTTTCAAATAGTGCCACTTCCTGGTAAATAACTACTCAAACATATGCGCCTTTGAGGGCCATTCTTATTCAAGCCACCAGAACTACATAGCAGAGGACTTGGAAGTTCCCAATGCAATTTTGTGTATCCCTCATCCTATTTGTCCTACAACATCACAAGACTGTTTCCATTAGAAGCATCACTAGCACTGTCTCCTCTAACTCATATGCACACATACAGTAGTAAAAACAACCTCTCAAAACTATGTATTTCCCTAAGTGTCTGAATGCTTCGAAACCTCAATAATCCATCTCTGGTAAAAAAGGAAAAAGCCCTTTTCCTTTTCTAAGGGATATCTCTCCCTACATCCACAAACTCTATACTCTAATGGAGCTCTAGTAAACATCGTATGACTTTTACCATCGTGTGACTTTATACCCCCAAGACCCATAATCCTGATGGTCTTACCTCAAGCTATCCGTCTGCTTTCTGTTCTGCAAAGCCCCCTTTGAAACCCACCTCCAAGGCTTGGCATTGTCATGTTAATACCTTCCTCTCCAGAACTCCACAGTCATGTTACTTATTTCTTTAGCACTTATTATAACTTTCTTATAATGTTATCTGTTCACAAAATACATGTGTTTAATCAGGCCTTAGACATCTAGAGAGGGTGTACTTCTTGTATATGATGTTTCTTCAATCCCTACCAAGGCTTTGGATACGAAGGAGGTGCAAGAAGGGAGATTTAAAACTAGGACATACATCAGAATAGAATTCTGAGAAAAGTGGGCCAAGAGTCCTTTACCAGGACCTCCAAAGAGAACATTTTTAAGGCATATGGTTTATGTTCATTCTACATAAATTTCCCAGGTCAGCTTGCTGATTCTCAAATATACTAACACTGAGACCAGTGTTTCCAAGACTGTCTTAAAAAAAAAATAGCTATGAAATATGGAGAAAAACATCTACATCTAAATAAGAGAAAAGAATCTTATAAACTTCAGAAATTAAATGTAATAGTGCCTCATTATTTCTTACTATGCAGGCAACATATTATTGAAATTTGAACATACATTGTTTTCAAGTTACTTTTAAAATTCATTTACATGCAAAACAAAGAATTACTGATTTTTTTTTTTCAGTTAAATAAGCCATTTAGGTTGATCGGACTCGTTTAGAAAGTTGTGCTGGAACCAATTTCTTAAAGTTCATGTCAAGTTGATGGAAGTGGTATATACCTATAATTCTCCACCAGGAAGCTGAGGCAGCCAGCCGGAATTACACGGTTACATAGCTGGACCATGCCTCAAGAAAATAAATTAGTAAACAAATAACTAAAGGTGTTTGTCTGTTCACTCAATAAACATTTCCTGAGCAGCAGCCATGTGTGTGATAGACACTATGACTGTAGCATTGACAGGATATAAGAGGGGACTCGGAGTCTTTGTCTCTTATATCACATATTTTACAGGCTCTTGGGGTTTCAGATAACACATCATTATAGCATGGTCTGCCAAGTGCAGGGCAACCTCTCCTAAAAGCAATGATATTGCCAAAGGCTTTCTAAAGGAAGCAATGTCCAAAATGACATTGGAAGAGAAAAGTAGAGCTATGTTTAAGGAAATACGATTGTGATGGCCACACTTACCAAGCAAGGCATTTTCAAATGCTTTGCACTGTACTGGGAAGCCATTTAGAGTAAACATATTCAGGTGTGTTCATTATTAGAGCAAAACATCTGACCAAGATGCAGAAGACAGAATGCGAAATGAGGAAGTGTTGGGTGCAAGGGCATCAATCGCATTTGGGTACTTACCCCACGCCCCTCACAAGACAGCAAGCCTGGCTACATTATCTGACTTCATCACCACTGCAATCCCATTAAGTAGCTACACTGTTTTTTCTCCATTACACAAAGAGGACACTAGAGTTTAGATCAAATTAAAAACATTTTTGCTATTGTGATAGGACCTAATTCTACCTGAGAAAGAGGGAGGAAGAATGATGGAAGGAGAAGAGAGGCGGGAGACGGGGGATGGAAGAGCAAATTAAGATTCAGGTTCTTGACTCAGTTCAGTGCCTGAGTTGCCTAACACTGATAGGAAGAAAAGAGGTTTCTCAAGTTTCTGATGGTGAATTCAATTTTGGTCAAGTGTACGTGTTCAGTGTAGGAATGGGGCAGAGTTGCCTTTTATGTCCAAGACAAAATCCCTAGAGAAAAATGTATACCAAGGCAACATAGGCAGAAAATATATACAAATTCAGAGAGATAAATGTGGAGATTGAAGTGACTGAGAGAGTGTGTGGACTCAAAAGAAGATGGGCCGGAAGAATTCCAAGGACCACAATATTGAAAGATGGAGGAAAAAGTCATAAAGCATTGAAAAGAACCTAACAATAATGTAATGACTGCATACAAGGAAAGGGTGGGTTCAAGAAGATTATAATGGCATCATAAAAAATCCACAGAAAGGTAAGCCAGAAGTCACAGCCATTGTGTTTAACACATCAAGGCCCAGGTGACCTTGTGGAGAATAATTTCAAGGAAGTGGTGGGAGACATCCGACCATAGTGTGTTGAGGACTGGCTGGGAAGTGAGGAAAGGAGGAGGTACTCATGCAATCCATGACCCAT
Organism: Cricetiscus sungorus; assembly: GCA_030556225.1. NCBI lineage: Eukaryota > Metazoa > Chordata > Mammalia > Rodentia > Cricetidae > Cricetiscus > Cricetiscus sungorus. The sequence continues at coordinate 37,659,951 of JANBXA010000141.1, read as the reverse complement.
TCAGACACACAAGGAGGCACCAAAACCACGGAATGCTCAGGGGACTCTTAGCAGAGATGCCTATCCAACACAGCAACTGCTTCAGGTCAACAAGGGGAAAGAGCTGAGCTTCAAAGTCGGAAGCCCCATCTCCCCAGAGGACTGTGAGAACTAAGGGGATGGTACAGCAGAAAGCACCAAGCACAATGCCTGGCACACAAGATGCACCCCACGAATATTAGCCATTGTTCCAGTTAGAATAATAGGAATCCAGTGCTTCCTGCTCCTGTGAAGACACTCCCACATGTACTTCAATGCCCTTCATCCCAAGATCAAGCGCACTGCTTCTCGTAGTAATAGATGCAGGTAAAGAGGCACATACTTGTGACTACTGTTGTCATCCTCAGTTCAAATGGGCGGGGCTCATCCATTTAGATGCACAAAGGTGAAAACTAGGATTAAAGAAGTAAGTTATTTTCCTGGGGGCTAAAACGTTACTAAGTGACAGAATCTAAATTTCAGTCTGTCTCTAGACGCCACGATGTTAACCATTGTGCTACACTGTCTGAAATGGTTAGAGGTCTGAGGGACTCACCAGAGTGAAGACAAGTATAGGTTACACTGAACAGGACTCGCAGAACTAAAATTGCCTCCAGGGCTTTGTCTGAGCTCATTTATTTAGGGGCTTTGTTTTTTCTCTTTCCTCAAACTATGCAGTTAGGAGTGTATATATTTAAAAAAATAAACAGACTTCTGAAGCAAAGATGTTAAATATTTGGGTTAAAAAGATGTAATGCTGTTTTTCAGGTCTGCTCCATTGATTTGCCGCCGACTTTTGCTTTTGTTCCCCTTAAACATCCATCCAAGAAAAACAACAGAGGATCTTTGGAAAGAGACAGAAGCCAGATTAGCAAGGCTCTGTTTTGAAGGCTTCTATGCTCTCCAATCCTGTCGCCACAAAGGTAACTCAGTGAAAGTTTCATTCCTTTATGAATCTCTAGATTTGGAGAACATACTTGGCCACAGAAACAGACAAAACTGGGATAATAGTCCAAGAATAAATGGATTGGTGTCAATTACAAACAGTCTACCATTAGGTGAGTTGAAAATGGAAAAGTCTCTGAAAATGACGTAGTTTCTAAGATTGTCCAGGGTTTCCAGACCTGTTTGTTTTGTTTTGTTTTTTTAAGTAAATTACCCCAGAATTAACTTTTCACACTTGGTAGCATGTACATACATCCCTTCAGGAACACAAATCCCAGCAACCAGCCCGAGTTACCTTCCCTGGGGTCAGTTTTCTTTGCTGTATGGAGCATGTAGTCATCCTCCTCAACCTCAAGCCTTATTTTCCATTCCATTTATGTTCTCATTAGTATGTTCTCAACAGGTAACTTCAAAAGTAATTAGTGATGCAGGATTCCGACGCACATTAAATTTAAAGAAAGCACACTAAAACTGCAGTCATAGTTGAAACGCAATTGGTTTCAGAATAGAAAAAGTAAACCCCTGCCTGTCACTCTCCCATATGACAGGAAGAACAAGGAAACAAAAAATACACATGAAGCATGGAAAATCTAGCTGCTACAAACCTCACACCCACCTACTCTACCTGCAACAGCCTGAGAGAGGGTTTTGTTCTCCCTGTGCTGATAACACAGATTGTCCTCATGCCGGTGCCTTGTTATATTAGAGCAAGGGATTCTGGGACATGCTCTGTTCACCTGCTTTCCTCCTGGCTGCAACCCGGTCCCCAGCGCCTGTGCACAACCACTTCCCCAGCAGGATGCAGTCAAGGACTGCAACCGTCCTAAGGTGCACTGTAGGCACTGGATTGGAAACTGGCCCGATACACGGGTATTCCTCTGGTATTCACATCCAGCTATAGAAGAAAGAACAACTGATGCTCGAGGTGGTGTCTCTGAGGGTGGAAAAACATCAATATATGCATCAGAATTCATGACAATTTCATTCCATGAAAGGGAAATCCAACATGTTAATAAAAGTACAGACACAACAGGCATAAGCGCATGTTCCGTGAGTATGTATTTCTAAAACCAAAGCAGACTGAGTTGTGACTCTCCAAAGGCATTCCCAACTAAGAGGGTACCTCCTCCTTCTAAATGGGGAGCCTGTGCCATCTAGCGGACTGAGAGCCCTGTGTGTGTGTGTGTGTGTGTGTGTGTGTGTGTGTGTGTGTGTGTGTGTGACCTTGTGGTATGACTTGCATGCTTGCTCTGCTGATTGTTTAAGTACTGTGGCTTTTATAGTCACAACATTTGTTTGTTTGGTGTGCGTGCGCACACAAGTTTTGGCTGTCTACGCTCAGCCCAACCTTCCCATTTTTAATTAGCAAGCATGAAGGATATCTAAGACGTCCTCCTTTCCAATACCCCAATGTATGCATGGGATAAGATGCAGTTTTTCTTTTCTCAACACTCCGTGCATGCACACACAAGCCATGACACTCCTGTGGAAGTCAGAGGACACTCTGCAGGTGTCAGTTCTCGTCCTTTCCATGCTGTGGCTCCAGAGGATCAGACTCCGGTCATTAGCATTGGCAGCAAGTCTCACACTGTGACTTTTCACACCTTCCCATCTTATTTTTTAATTGCATAAAAAAAGGCCTCTGAGGCATTGAAGAACTAGATGTGGAGGACATAAGAACCTACGTTCAAGCCGGGCTTTGGTGGCGCACGCCTTTAATCCCAGCACTCAGGGGGCAGAGGCAGGAGGATCTCTGTGAGTTTGAGACGAGCCTGGTCTACAAGAAAGAGCTAGTTCCAGGTCAGGCTTCAAAGCCACAGAGAAACCCTGTCTCAAAATCTAAAATAAAAATAAAAAGAACCTACATTCAATTCCAGAATTCATGTTTAAAAAAAAAAAAAAAAAAGAGGGAGAGAAGGAAAGGAAAGGAAAGGAAAGGAAAGGAAAGGAAAGGAAAGGAAAGGAAAGGAAAGGAAAGGAAAGGAAAGGAAAGGAAAGGAAAGGGGAAAGGAAAGGAAAGGAAAGGAAAGGAAAGGAAAGGAAAGGAAAGGAAAGGAAAGGAAAGGAAAGGAAAGGAAAGGAAAGGAAAGGAAAGGAAAGGAAAGCCAGGCATGATGGCACACTGAGGGACAAAGACAGAGACAGGCAAATCTGCTGTGCTTTCTAGGTAGCCAGCCTAGCCTCCTTGGCAGGTTTGAAGCCAGTGAGAAGAGAACCTGTCTCAAAAACAAGACAGGGGGAGGAGGGGCCTCTAAGGAATGACAGCTGAGGTTGTCCACTGGCCTCTATGTGTGTGCATGCACGTATACACATACACATGTACACACAAGAATGTACACACACACACACACACACACACACACACACACACACACACACACACACACACTGAAAACAAGGGCCAGTTATCTTTACTGGGTTACTTGTAGCCCTATGACTGTTCCCTTCATGTGACTAAGCAATGGGGCCAGATAAGTAACTGATGATTAGTAACTTCTGGCCATAGTTCAAAATATGAAGTAATGGTTTCTTAGACTATAACAAAAATTTGTGCACTACAGCAAAGTGCTTAAGGTTGTCACCTTAAGCACTTATGACAATAATCTAAGTACTTAACCTTTCTGTGCCACATTCTCCTGATATGTAAGACAAACAATGATGCCTTTGTCATAGGACTGTTCTGACAACAAAATGCAATACTACAAATAAAATAGTTAAATGGATTATATAGAGTAATGAAATATTATAAATACCTACTATAATTATCTACATTTTCTACAAAAGGCTCCACATGACTCATGGGAAAGTGGATAAAGACATGCACTTGGGAGTTAGATATGGAAAGAATGAAAGGCATCCTCTTTAAGTGTCTTCCTCCCACACCTGGTGCCATCTTGACATCACAGTCAAATGAATGAATCATACAGATCCCTCCTTTTACCAAAGCCTACAAACACAACACGTTGTGCACGGTCAATGTGTGTGTGTGTGTGTGTGTGTGTGTGTGTGTGTGTGTGTGTGTGTGTGTGCAGCAGAAGCCCTCATCTAGGAGAGTTACCAAGGAACCAAGTATCGCCTACTACATCACACGCCCAGGGCCTCATGAGAACCAGCAGATTGGAAGGCATTCCTACCAGATTTATGCTTATCATATCTCAACACAGAAAGGCCAAAGAAGAAAAGAACATGTCCACTCATGTTAATGTTTCTTAGAACGCTCCCCAACACTATCATTGCCTTTACCCCAGGAAAACATGTAACAGATGATAATAAGCAACACATGCAATAAGAATGCAGTGACCGTACATACATACACATACCTTTTTTGCTATACACTGCTACCCTGGTCATCCATTAACAGAGTCAGGAATTATCTTTCCACTTCTAGAGATGTCTAGCTTCATAGGACCAGAGAGGATGGAAGGAAAAGACTTAATAATTAAATGACCATTCCAGGCAAAAGAATGCAGCCTCGGGATAGGGACATAGTTCAGTGATAGCATGCTTATCAAATAAATAAGTATAGTTGAAGGCGATGTATACTTGGGAGGACTTTTGCATACTCTCTGGGAGGAAACCCTTTGTAAGGCCTTCTGCTATCTCTAGATTGAAATAGCCATGACATCTTGTATAATCTGCTGCAGCTGCCTCCTCAATCACCACCTTCACCCGTTACATGTGTTCCATGTTCTCACACTAATGTTTGGAAATGCAGGTCTGATCTTGTCTCATTTCTGTTTGTGTTGTCTAATCAGACATATCATTCAATGCATACAATCATATGCACATGTGTTCTGCCAGCTGCAATGAACTCTAAATGTGGAAATCCAGATTTCTGTCCATCTTAACAACCTTCACTCATCAATTCAGAAAAATTCTAATGAAATCTGGGCAACATGGAACAACCTCCTCTAATCCCAACACTTGAAAGGGCGAGGCAGGAGCCTCAAGAGTTTAAGGCCCTAGAGAAGTGATTCCAGAATTCCTAACAACAATGTCTAATGCATACAGGGCATGAACCAGGTACTATGTCAGCCCCAGAAGGAATGAGCCAGATCATTTCCATCTGCCTGTTTAAAGCCTCGCTAGAGAGAAGAGTTGGTGTGAGATACAGTCATGTAAACAGAAAAACATGATAACACAGATTAAATTATATACTCATTGTACTCTGATTGTGAGGACCTGGGAGTTAGACAGACCCCTGATGCAGAAACAGGTAATAAAAGAAGAATCACAAATAGGTAATAAAAGTGACAGAAGTAGAGTTTCTTCCTAACACTCCTGACCTGAAACAAAGGGCTGGTTGCTTATGGCTCCCTACCTGTGGACCAATATGACAAGTTCAAGGCCAGGACCAGGATATGTTTACACCAAAGTTATGGGCTTATTCAGATTCCCTGTCTTTGTTCAAAGTGGCCAACCCTAAATTAGGAGAGGAATGATCCTCAGAGGCCTTAAATTACCCCCCTCAAAGAGAGCCCAGGTTTGGGGCTCCCAAGTCCTCTGCCCCACTCCCCACCCCACCCACGCCCCAGCCCTACCCCCCACGGCAGTGTCTTTCTGCGTGCCTTACTGTGGTGTGTTTCCTCATCCCTAATAAAAGTCTTTCTTTACTGGTTGATTCTGTCTGCTGTGTCTGAGATTTCCCATGCTACTACCTGTTGCTCTCAAGATTTTTTTTCTGACTTTTAAGTTTTTAACTGTCAGAGAAGATGAACATGATCAAAAGCCACATAGGTGGAAGAAATTCCTCCTTAGCTCTCGGCCAGCCCTAAGAAAACTTCTCAGATACCTCAACATAAGCGAGCATATATGGTACCAAAGGATAGTCTGAACGACAAACAATGACACAGAACATAAAAGGCTTCTCAGCCATCTTAAAGCACTTGAAGATTATGAACTATGACTAGCTAGTAGAACATGAACCTAGCTCCTAAGAGTTCCAGGGTTCCACTACCAGCACTTCAAAATAATAGTAACAACAACAACAATGATAATAATACTAATAATGTATTTGTAGTTTATTTTAAAGGAATATAATTGCTAAGGAGTGATATAATAAGCTCTGTATTTAAACTGAGTGCTATTTTCAGAAGTTATTAGAGGGCTCTGTTGAACACATATATAGGTAGCTGATAGTAGCGTAATAAAAATCTTGCAAGAAGCCAGAAAAGAGAGAAACTGGATTACATGATTTTAGGACAAGATTAACTAGGCTTTTCTAAGATGTTTATTTTAGAGAACTCAAGGGAACACAGGTCTTTCTAATTGGAAGGCAGGAAGGTTCAGGGAAAAAATTGAGTGAAAGCATACCAAAATTTACAGAGATGTGAATGGTTCCGTTGAATAGGAGCCATGTGTAGAGAGGAAGGTAGGCAAAAAGTGAGCAGAGCCTCAAATGCCAGGCTCAGGATTTGGACTTCAGTAGTGGAAAAGAAATTATGGAAGGTTATTTTATTCAAAGAAAGAATACCACATCCCTTTAGGAAGATGGTTTATATACTCAAATAGTCTAAAAGTAGACACCATATCTAAGAATAGGCAACCTGATGACAATAGGAATGTGAGAGAAAAACATCTGATGCAGATGACCGCAACACACACAGGAAGACCAGGTATGGAGGGACAGTGAAACTAAGGTCGTAGTGCCACCTAGCATCTATTGATGGTCTGTCGGTGTTCCTAGAGATCACACAATAACCTAGGAAATGAGAGTTTCCCTCTTGCCAGCTGTTTAACCAGTGTCCACATGAGAGAATGTGGATATAAGGTCCCTGAACAGATAAGAAGGGCAAAGAATCGGGGAGAACATGGCAACAAAGAGAGACAGAGCCATCATTCCTAGATAGTCTGACTCTGGACCTTTCTCGTGTATTATAAACATCCCCTCAAATCAGTCTCCTCATCACTCACAAGGCAGTCCAGAGCCAAGGGCTACCAAGGCCCTCTCTCTCACACAGCTTGGGTTGCTCTCCTAAATCATTAGCCATTAAAAAGCAGGGTTGTAAACTGAATTGTTTTACTACCTCCACTATGAAAGCAAGTCACTTCCGTTTCTCAAAGCACCAAGGTAATGGTACCTATGATAGATACACACACACACACACACACACACACACACACACACACACACACACACACACACACACACACACACCACACACACACACACACACACACACACACACAATCCAAATTCATCAATTTATCAATCAAATCTGCCACATTTAATAATCTGTTGCCTGAGAGGCTCAGCTATTAAAGCTCCCACCCAAAAAAATGCAATTTTGTTGACAGACCTTGTAGAAGATTCAGAAACCTCTGGCCCATGGAAACCTACATTCTCAGATAATTTAATGCCTCACAATAGACTTGGCATTGTTCTGCTCAGTGGTGGACAGAGAACCGAAGTTGCATTCTCTTGAATTTTTAAATGTCACTGGGGCACATCTATCTATCAATTACCAGTGAAGTAATGGATTCTTCTAGATTAGCATTGTCATCATTCCACCAATGATTGCTATTTTCATTGAGACTTCACAGAACTGCAAATAGATATTTGTTAACCCTGAGTAATGCAGGAGTTTTTCTTGGCTTCTCTGTGTTTCCAAGATAATTATGGGCTTATTCTTGTCTCTTTTTGATGTTCATAATGAGAGTTTATATGCAAACTTGAGAGAGAAAATAAAGCTATCAACATGTAATTTACGTATTGAGACATCCTACCAGTTTATAAATTAAGAATTGTATTACTAGTAAATTTAACTGATTTTCCTAAATAGTTTAGGCATGCCCTCTACTATCTTTGCAAGAGTAGCTAGGGGTCCTTGGCCCCTTTAAAATTCACCTCCAGACATTGCCAGATAAGGCTATCCTTTAAGTCAGCATAGTATGTGACCTACAGATACAGTTCAATCCAGTCCCTAAGCTTCATTCCAAGCAAACGACCACACCTACCTAGAAACTAGTCAGCTCCACTTTAAAAGAAGACAATTAACCCAGAAAGCACCTAGATGGTATTTGCTTTATTTCAAAATATGTCATTAAAATATGTTGACATTTTACTCTTTGCAGCACGTAATTTCTTAAACATTAAGTGAAATATAAAAAATATACAAGAAATGGAACTTCAGGGCATTTAGATTTAAAAACGCTGCATAAGGGCATCACAAAATCCTTCTAGGTCAAAGAAAGACCATAGGTCACAGCATCAGAAAACCTTGCGTCTTGAATTGTATACATTTTAACTGGTGAAAAGTACTACTAACAGAAGCAAAGTCAAGGGGCTGGGGCTATAGCTAGTACTAGAGCACTGACTTGCATGCAAGACACAATATGTTTAATCCTAATCACTAGGAAGGCAGAGAGAGAGGGAGGGAGGAAAGGAGGGAGGGAGGGAGGGAGGAAAGGAGGGAGGGAGGGAGGGAGGGAGGAAGGAGGGAGGGAGGGAGGGAGGGGGGAGGAGAAGCCCACCTAACTGCAATACTGATGAGCATCAAGAAATAAATCGGAGTAAAGTTTCCTTAATTATAATCAAAGATCAGGCTCATTGGAAAACTCCAAGTTTCCAAAAGCAGACAGCTGTAGAAGGTAGAATTTCCCAAAAAAGAAAGAAGGCTTTCTGGCCAACCACCACCGCCCCGAAATGATAAAGGCTGTATGAACTGCTTTGTGTGCTGTTTAACAGCAGTCGGTAAGCAGGAATTGGAGCATTGATTTAACTGCCCCCTCCCTTGGTTTGCGGTTCTGGGGAATAGAACTCCGGGCCTCCATCACCAAGCCCCAGCCCTGTGACAAGTGTGATTTTTAATTACTCTCTGAAGTTCAAGCCTGTCCTCAAATGTGTTTTATTATCTTGAGTGGATTCTAGCATCAAACATTTTTCAAGACATGACAATAACTAGAGATGAACTTTAATCCCAGCCTGCCACCAACTGAGTCCCCAACCATGCAGTGATCTGAGTTTACGGTGTTCTCAGTCTCCCCACCTGTACGGTGTGCCGTTTCAGCTATGCGGGCCTTAAGCAATACACACAAGAGCACTTCTTAAGTGGGAGTGGTCACTCACCCTGAAGGGGATAAGGACCGCATGTGACAGGTTCCTTCTGCTGACTGTGTAAGTTAAGTAAATGGCTCTTTCAGCAAGGTTGAAAAGTAACATTCTTTCCTAAGTCGCATGCCTTGCGGTGGCGCCCCTCCCTCGACTACTTCTTACACCTTTGCATCAACTTCTCTATAGACCAAGAAGCCTCTGATGGCTCAGTTTATCATTCCCGGCTGCTAGATCCCAGATCTTCCTAGTCGGAGATCCCTGGTGAATCAAGGGCCATTCATCAGATACCGCCACCTCAAACTTTAAAATGGGGAGAGAGAGAAAGTGAGAGAGAGAGAGAGAGAGAGAGAGAGAGAGAGAGAGAGAGAGAGAGAGAGAGAGAGAGAGAGAGAGAGAGAGAGAGAGAGAGAGAGAGAGAGAGAGAGAGAGAGAGAGAGAGAGAGAGAGAGAGAGAGAGAGAGAGAGAGAGAGAGAGAGAGCTCTGGCGCTTCTTCCTCCTAGAAGAGGCTGCTCTGGCGATGGGAAATGGTGGTCCAGGGCCGCCCCTTACCTGGTTGAAGTGCAGCTGTCCCAGCTGCAGCGCTCCCTGGTGGGGTGCAGCCCCCAACCGCTCCAGCAGGCGCCCGAGCTGCTCGGCCGACAGGCTCCGGTTGGCGCCGAACACGCTCAGCACGTCCTCGCTGAACGCTAGCTCCGGCCGCTCCGCAGGGTGTCCCAGGCCGGTGGCCGCCAGCAGCAGCAACCCGGCCACTGCCCGGCCGGGAGTCATCGTGGAACGCGTGGAGCGCGCCGCAGCGGAGCTGGCGGATGCAGAGACCCGCGCGGGTGCCCCGGTGTCAGTGCCCTGGGGGTGGGAGGGCCGCCGGTCCCGCGTCACTGCCTGGCCCAGTTAGCGAGACACTGGGTGCCCCGTCCTCTGCAGCCTCAGACCTTCAGGGCATTGAAGAGCTCGCACAGCCAGGAGGCGATAGGCAGCGTGGCCCCTCCGGGCCTCCTGCGGAGCCTGAGATAAAAGGAACAAAGGGGGACAGAGATAAAGGCCACCGGGTCAGCAGCCTGCAGGCCCCAGAGCACAGCGTGGTCAGAGTCTCGAACTCCAAGCCGGGCGTGGGGCCAGCCGCCCCGAGCTTGGTTTGCTGAGGCCCCAGGATTTGCTTACAGTGTGGTGACACTCGCTTGTCCCGGATATAAAGCCCCAACCGCGCCACACTTCGGAGAACTAAATCCTCTCTGACTGTGCAACCCCAACTCCTCTTCCTGTCTTGAGGCTTTATTTTCCAGCGGCAGACGTGGAAGGGTAGCATCTGTTTACCACCACCACCTCCCACCCCCGGGAGCTGCAGAGAAACACGCCGTCGGGGATCCGAGGTCCCCACGTCTACGCAGGACCCTCTCTCCACTGGCTGTGGACTTGTGGACTTGGCAAGCGGGTAGGAAGGAGACAGCAGCCTCTCACCTCTCGGGTCTATGTCGGACTCTGAGGCTCAAAATATATTCTCTCTCTCTCTCTCTCTCTCTCTCTCTCTCTCTCTCTCTCTCTCTCTCTCTCTCTCTCTCTCTCTCTCTCTCTCTCTCTCCTCTCTCTCTCTCTCCCCGTCTCTGTATCTCCCCTCTATCTCTGGGAAACTCTGGGATCCTGCCCTGCACCCTTTAGAGATAAGAGGGGGAGGGAGAGTGCTGTCCCCGCCTCCACAGCACGTGGTGTCACACTGCCCTAGGCTGAGCTCCCAAGTGTGTCCGCGCTGGGGCGCAGAGCCTAGGCTCTTACCTCTAGCTCTGCCACCCCAGGCACGGTGGCACCTGCTCCCTCCCTGGAACCCACCAGGGATGGGCTCCTTAACCCCCTTTCTGGTGTCGGGTCCCGCTCTTTTGTTACCTCCACGGAATCAGCTTCCTGGAACACATTCTAGAGCCCCTTGCATTGTCTAAGAAATTAACAGGAATTGGCTTTTTGCCTCGCTTCTTAAAATCAGAGAAGAAAGAGGAAACCGAATCAGCCGCATGTTGGTGGGCTAGCTGAGCCAGCATGGTCCTTGCCGGCCCTTCCTGACGCCGCTCGGGATATCCGCAGATCACAAGGAATGTTTATTTGTTCAGATGAAGGTTCAAGAAAAGCTGACTTGGGTGTGAGGTCAACAAGTTTGTGTAAAGCGAATGTGCTGTTTGGGGACAAAGGTTGTATCCGCTGGATGAAACGATCCAGAAATAAAGAAATAAAGTGAAACCGGCTTGGCTGTCAGACGGCTTAAAACGTATTCAAAGCTCTCTCCATGCCTTTCAGAGTGAGTGTGTGTTATCCTCTGAAGAACAGCAAGTTCACAAACACACACAGCTAACGGAAGAGCAAGGAGGTGGAAGGAAAAACAAAGTATTACTCATAAGAAATTGGGGCGCCCCCACCCACCCCAGCCCCGCCTCTGTGAGTGTGTATGAGAGGAGGGGAAATTGCAGGAAAATGGGGAGCTAGGTGAGAAGAACTACAGGGCTGTCCTCAAGGAAGGCGGGTTGTGAGCCATCTCACAGCAGGGCATCAGGCAGCTGTACCAGGGCAGTGGCCAGGAGGAGGCTTTCTGCGTAAGTGTGCCAATAGTTAATATGGAGAGTAATTTCTCCATGACTCAGATCAACAGATCCCAGGTCAGCACTCGCATGTACGTGACACAAAAAGGCCTGCCTGGAAAGACCCTGAACTAAATTATCTTGGAAGTGGATTCTTTAAAAAAAAAAAAAAAAAAAAAAAAAAACCTACCCATTTGTTGGTATTAATTTACAGAATGGCATCGACGCTCCCAGGGCAAACTTCTCACCTAGGGGCCAAAAGTAAGTTGATAGCACAAAGGGACTCTTACATGATCCAGGTTTGTGTGGGGGTTTTTGCTTGGGTGACTAGCAAGTGGCCTCTGCACATGAATGGATGCTTGAAAAGGCTAGCCTCCATCCTATAAGACGCCCTTTTCTCCCTGGCATAGCTACAACTAACTCTGTTGATACAATGGTATGCTGAGCTGTCCGGTTAGGGGACAAGTGCAGTGGATAGATTTTCAATAATACAAATGTTACTCTATAGGGTTTTTTGTTTTTTGTTTTTGCATGATTTATTTGGCAGTCGCTGATGTCTACGCACCTATTTGCCAGCCAATCAAACCCTATAGAATAATAAAATAAATGACAAGTTGCTTGAACATTTAAGTACAGTTCATACAAAGTAAGTACGTGATTAAGAGAAAATACTCATAAAATTGCAAGTTAACAGATAATTGGAGCTAATTTCTAGTTCTTCTACCTTAATAAATTATCATCATCATAGAAACTACTCAGATTCTGTTTGGTACCCAGAATGTGGCATTTTATCAGTAATGAAAAAGGCTACCAGTTTAAAACATTAAGTACAATCCACAAAATGCATACCTTTTTTTTTTAGACATGTAATTTGAAGTTCAAATAGCTTTAAAAGATAAAAATAAGAGCATCCGTTCTCTCATCTAGAAACAAGATAATTAGCAAAGTTGAGAACCCAGATTTTTTGCTTCTAAGTATCTAATTTAAAAGTCACTTAGAATATGAAATATGAGAACACTAAGAAGAGAATTAAAAATTTAATTCTGCAATTGAAAGTACAGTTAATGTCAATTTTTTTTTTTTTTTTTTTTTTTAAGAAATGGTCTCGTATAGGGCATTTGGCCTCACACTCACTATGTATGGAGCTGAAAATGACCTTTGAATTCTGGTCTCCCTGCCTCTACCTCCCTAGTCGTCAGGTTTTAGGCCTGTGCTACCACTCCTGTTGATGGTAGGGCTCAAACTTAAGTCTTATGCTAGACAAACACTTACCAATTGGCCTATATCCTCAGCCCACTTTTTCTTAATAACCCCAAATTTTTCTCAGCTCAAATCCTTTGTTACTGGAGAAAATATGGAGCAAATTTACATCTTTGAACTGTGTGTCTCTCTGCAGAAATACTAAGAACTCCAGAGCCTCATGATATGGTGGCCCCAACCATAACATTATTTTCATTGCTACCATTATGAATCATAATGAAAGTATGGGGCTTTTCCATGGATTCTTGACCCACAGGTTGAGAACTACTGCTCTTAGGGAAAGTACATCCCTTTTATTTGTCTCCTCTTCCCTCCTGCTTGCTGACCTCCCTTTCCTCCCAAGGACTGCCAGCAAATAACACCTGTGTGGAGAGGATCCTTAGTGACATGGCAGAGCTTCATCAAGGGAGAAGGGCCTGGATTAGAGCCTAAACAAGGTCATGAATGTGTCTAAGTAAGGGAAGAAACAGACAAAAACACACTGTGTATTTCTAGTGAGTCAAGGCTAAACACATGCTCACAGGCAGGCCTTGAGAGTTCAAAGATGACACAGGAAGCATCCTTCTCTGTGTGCTTTGCCAGAGCCCATCTGGAAGAGGAGGGTATCCAAACAAAGCAGTGGCCTAGTGTGTCCTGCAGAGCCCAAACATAATGGGAGGGGAAAAGCCATGGGTCTGAAAGAGAGACAGTCAGAATGGTAAGTTACAGCCTTATATAAGCAAACCTGTGAATGAAGCAAGCATGATTATGTTCTATGTCATCTGCTGATACACTCACTGTCCAAGAAGGTACTTGCAAATGTGGAGGGGGTGGGAACTATACTGAACTAGTGGTTTAAAGCTAAAGATGAGGAGATATCGTGTTAACTGCTGGTCTCTAGTATTGTACCAGGCAGAGAGAAGATCATTGCAATAACTCCTGCCTTCTCCATTGAGAGGGCCTGGGAATAATAACATCCATGAGCACAGCCAGAGCAGCAAGCTTGATTTCTAAGTACTTTTATTCCCCCATATGGAACCAGGGCTACTTGTGGATGTTTTCAGGCTATGAAAGCAACAAAGAAAGATGAACCTGGAACACATTCTTGTGCTTTAAATCCTGGAGATGAGCACACTAAAATAATGGAAGAAATCTATACTAAATCATCACAAGTGCTGAGGCAAGAGGTTGTCACTTTACATAGTCCCATGGAAGAAGAAAGGCTTTCATTGTCCTTATATACTTTTATGAGTTTTTCAGTTTCAAAAAGAAAGACATTGAGGACAAATAAGGAAGGGAAAATTTTCTGAAACAAATTACATTGGAAGTAAGACTACAATTTAGTTAAAACGTTAACTTAATAATCTTCAATGAAGCTAATTTAATTAATACATATTTTCAACATTATATTATGATATATGCTATCTCAGACTACAAAAGTGACAAGAAGCCCCTGAGATGTCACTCCTGGTGAAGAGTTTTGCCCAGCATGCTTTGAGACTACAGTATCCATTCCCAGCACTGGCTTGTTTCAAGTTAGAAAGAAAGGAAAGGTGTGATCTAATGGAGACTGCAAAGATCACAATGTAACATTGCATGAGCAATGGCTTGTGTTCAATCCCCAGAAGTACCAGGAAGAAAGGAGGAAGAAGGGAAGGAAGGAGGGACAGAGGGAGGGACAAAGGAAAGGTTTCAGTGAACAAAAATTGGGATGATGGTAAGCAAATAATTAACAGGACAGGTAACCCTTGAGCTCAAAGAACAGGTGAAACTTTGACAAGAAGACAAGAAGTCCCTAGAGACCTGAGACCAAGAACTGCTGTTTGCAGATTCTGGAGAATGGACGTAAGAACTGAGCCAGGGAAGCCTCCAGCTTCCACTGGATGAGAGATGCTGGCTGTGCGGAGAGCATGCTTTATGGTTGCCCTCAGCTAAACCAAAGTCTTCACATTAGAGGTAGTGGTGTGCATCTGTCATCCTATCACTCAGGAGTAGAGGCAGGGAGCTCAGAAGTCCAAGGCCAGCCTGCCTACATAAAAACATATTTCAAGAAGATAAAAACATTATCAAGAGTCAGTTCCTTAATGTTAAAAATACACCACACCTAAAATTCTCAAATAAGATACAGTATGACTGCAGGTCATCCAAACATGTCAACTCACCCATCGATGCCAGAGATAACACAAGTAAACACCAGATTTTTTTTGCAAGAGTTCTGTAAACTTAATTCTTGATTTATGAAATAGAGGTTAACGTAATATCTACCCAATTTTCATCACTGGATAACTGTGAAAAACTGATGCGATAAGATATGAAAAGGCCCTTACCAGCAGCCCAGAGAAGTGCAGGCAATCTCCTAAATGAAAGTGATGGTGTAACGTGACCTGTGCAACAGACCTAGCAGACTCACATGGGAAGGGGGCAGGAACCTCTGAGGGTATCAAAGCACAAAGACCACTTTATACTTAACAAAATTCTTGCAAGTTCTTTTTCCTAGGAAGTCATTGTATTAAACAGAGATAGAACCATAGATAAGAGCAAGTCTACTTATCAGTAAGAGAATTGAGTGACCCGGTGAACTAATACATTTAGGCTGAACACAAGACCAGTCTTCTCCACTTTACCATTTAAAAAAAAATCCCATGTTTCAAAGATAATATCAGTTGAGCATCTCTTATCTGAAATGATTAACATCAGAAATATTTGCTACTTTATATATTTTAGTTTTGAAGTATTTATGTAGATTAATTGAAATTTCCAAGTTTAAACACAAAATTTAAATTTATTTACACCTAAAACATGGGTCATTTTTATACAACATCCTGAATTTGTGCATCAGATGAATTAGCATGATATGAAGTTTTCTACCAATAGTGCCACACTATTGGTATGATATTTTAAGTTTTGGCACATTTTGCCATTCAGTTTGCCTGACCCTTTGTATGCGTGTGTTGTAATTTTGAATCAATTTAATTAAACAAATGAAATGGGAAGCTATACTGACTTCTAGCACCCCTAGCTATTTTTCATCCTTTTTCATTATTTCTTTATAATAAACTAATATCCCCTGTCCAGTTGGCTCATCGTTATTTCACCACAGCCTCTGTGGTTTATCTAGAAATTGTCTAAAATAGTCTTATAATGTGTGCAAACTGTGCATACACATGGGAAAGGTTAGGTGAATTATTGAAAAATAAGAGCTAGAATATTCTGTAGATAGCATTAACAATTCTATGTGAACCTGTGAGTGTGCATAGTTGCACACTTGTACTCTTATTGTTATAGGTCCAGGGAAACATGCACCAAGTCGTATACAATGGAGTTGACTTGAGGATGGGGAATTTGAAGAGGAACAATTACACGTTTCTCTGTAAGGTGCCCTTCTTCTTTAAATGATTCTACAGTATTTCCTGTAGGAAGACAGATGTTGCCCAGTGGTGGAGCACTTGCTTAGCAAGCACAAGGCCTTGGGTTCAGTCCCCAATACTGCAAAAGGGACAGCACGTATGTCTCACTCACTCTTGTAATTAAAGGGATAAAATGCTACCAAAGTGGCAGGAAAGTTAAGGTCAAGTCAGTGTGTCTACACATGCCCACACTTCTCCGAGTAGCAAACGAGAAATCCTCAGGCTGTGTCACTGGTATTCTTTCTTATCACAGCTGACAAAAAAAAAAAAAAAAAAAAAAAAACAAAAAAAACAAACCACTAGTTAAAAGCATCCAACTCCTTTCGTCCTGTGAGCCCTAAATGACCCCTGGTCTTTGATGGAGAATATGATAAGTTGAACAGGAGGTAAGATTAATTCTCAGCTCTCCGGGATCAGGTCCCAAAGTTTGGTTGAAGTTGACCTTCTTAGAAATGTAATTATGTAACGGTAGTTTAAAATTTTGCTTTTAAGACAAGAAAATACATGTCATGCCTATACTTAAGCATAGACAACTTTGTAGAATGAAATGTCAAATTAGAATAACTCTACTTAAGGAAAGTAAAAAGTTTGTTGTGAGCCAATGATTGGCAGTGGCCAAGGAAACAGATTCAAGTTATCCTGGATGACCTGATTTTTCCTAGAAAAGTTCCCTAGAACTTTTATGCTCCTGTAACAAGAGATCATAAATCAAGATATTCAGCAAATAACTTGATGGAAGTATCAGGCTGCCAACTGCAGCAAAGAATGGGAATCTTTTCCATGGAACTCAGAAATTATCTGGAGTTATTACCTTTAAGGTTGAAGGAGGCTAGAGATCTAATGTTTGAGACAAGCTCTGAGAGTTTCACTAAACAATCCCAAGGGTGTTAGGTCACATATGGAGGTGTAAAAGTAAGTTACTATTGGAGGAGCTAAGATAGATCAAGGTAAATTGGGCTCTCCGCCTGCAACATTCCCCTACTCCACAGTCAGGATGCGCCTACTCAGCCAAGATCAGTCTGCAGAAGCTTCATTCTACACAAGTAAGGCATCATCAGAGAACTTTAGCTCCTCAGTTTGTCCTGTTGGCCAAGCACCACCCTGGATACATGCAGAAGCCAAATATTTAATGTCCCATGGAACTGTGACAGCCCATCCTTAAGGTCTTGTGAAGATGAGGATGGATAAAAGAAAAGGATCTTTGGGACAAGGAAATAGCTGTCATTAATGTAGTTAAGGAGAAGTCTCTGGATTACATTAGTATTTTAGCTGTCAGGATTCTTTTTCTGGGTACTGAGCATATGATGTAACATGTACAACACGTATAGGGGTGAGTACCTCAAGTTACAATAATGCAAAGCATAGTGTAGCCTAAAGAAGAAAGCAATAGCAGAAGAAGGAAGCTGGCATCCTCACCACCAAAACCTCCTCCACGTGTGTGCCCCCCTACTCTTCAGTCAGACTAACAATATATCTTCCCATTGTAACTACACCCACCTGTACTTTATAAAGTATTGCTTGTATTTGTATTTGAAATAATTTCCTTCAAATTCTGTTTTTTTTCTTCTTGCCAATTTGACTTTTTAACTCTAACCTTGGCATGACTAACTCATTTCTAAGAAAGATTGATCATAGCTCTCATTCATTGCTAATTATTTGATTTACCATGATACCAGATTCCAGCTGTGGAAGATAATAGTTCATCACACCATAAACAGTTATCTACGGACAGTAACACAGCTATCTCTTCACATTCCTTCTCAATAAAAATGACCCTATCCCATGTTACAAACACTTTTAGTAATAGGAGTAAACACAAAAACCTAACATGTAAGAAATCCAACGTTCACTAATTTTTGTGAGCACTGGCAATTTTTTCTTCTTAATTTATAGACATACACAGAAACGAGACTCCAATAAGTATTTTGTAAGTATTATCATTTACTTTACACTGGGAGAATATGTTCATGCATTAACAGTTTCCTAGATCTAGCTAGTGCATTTAACTGTTGAACATACACCCAAAGGTAGAGTTGTCTTTCTGCAAGTGTACCCTTTCTTCCCATAAGTGATACTTTCCAGATGACTTCAACATTCACACTAGTTTCTGCAATAAAACATTTTGACCACTATTCCATAACTACTTCTAATTCTGTCTGTATCAATATTGCCAATACCCATTATTGAAATAAAATGTGGGCTCTGCTCACCATTAAATTTGAGAATTGCTCTGTATGAACAAAAATGTCCTAGTATTTTTTTTTTTTTGCCAACTCCTTTCCAAGTACACTAACAATTCTCTCAACTCTTCCATAACTTGTACTAACTATTGGCTCTACTCTATACTCTTCCTTCTCATTTTGGGGATCATAATCATTTTTAGGACACAAAAGAATGTTCTCCCCTTTAGTGTGATGGGGGGGTTCCTTTGTAGGCCAGAATAGCCTCAAATTCACAGTCCTATTGCCTAAGCCTCCTGTATGCTGGCATGTGGGCTACCACATCAGCGATAGTTAACGTTCATTTTCCTTGAAGACATTGTCATACACTCTAACTTCCCTTTTATGCATGCATATGTCATCTTCCTCACAGGCCACATTGCCTACTTCCTAGTTTCAGTTTTCACTAGTATTTAGCAGATGCTGTGAGGCAAACTAGACAGATAAAATTAAAGGGAAATGGGAAAAGAAATCTGGTTGAAACCAGCTGAGAATCAAGAATTATAGCATAGTTGACAGTGCTGCCTTGCTGGTTACTCAAACATTCCTTTCCTAGAGAGTTTGCTAATTCTCAGATATTTCCTGGGAATCTCACCAACATGAGAATAAACTTTTATTTGCAGTAAAAACATCTGACCTTCCTCTGTCCTGCTTGTGTAATCACATCTGATTCATATCAGGAACCATTCTAGGATCTCATTTACAAAAACCAAGAAGGTTCCTTAGCAACCCTTTGAGTTGTAACTTCAGAAACAGTACTTCCAGCTACTGCACAGACCCTTGTCCAGGCTCCTCTCTCTATCCTTTGGGACGCCCACAACATACTCCCCAGAGATCCTTATACTTTTGCCTCTCTTTCTCTCTTTCACCTCTGTGATTAAACTGTTTTTTAGAAGTCTCCTTCTAATAAACTCTCTTGCATGCTGGCTCTTTACACAGCCGATAGCAGGATGAAGCCATGTCTGCACCTCTGCCATCACCAATATGTGGGCTAATAATGTTTTTAAATAAATACTTGTTCATAACATATTTTTTTACAAAAACAGGATTCTCACTGTATTTCCTAGGCTGTTCTTAAATCCTGGGCTCAAAGGGTCCACCTGCCTTGTTGTAACTACAGGCACACTCACTGAACCTGGCTCATTAAAAATATTTAAGTGTAGAAATAGTTCTATATAAATTTCTCATTTTCATTTTATGACATATGCAGACAAAAATGCCAAGGACTTTAAACATGTTTATTAAGTATTTTAACTACTTATAAATAACCTAGGGGCTGGGGAGATGGCTCAGTCAACAGGGTGCTTTCTACACAGTCATGGAGACCTGAGTTTGACTTCCTAGCTCCTATATAAAGGGGTGAGTCTGTGACACAAGCCTGAAGTCCCAGTACTGAGGAGGAAGAAACAGCAGGATCCCTGGGCATTTGCTAGCCAGCCATCCTAGTTGGATTACTGAGCTATAGGTTCTCAGAAACACTTTAATCTTAAAACTGAATGATTGAAAAGAAAGACATGAAACTTCAATTTCCAAAGCCCACACACAAGCACATATGTATCCATGCACCTATACATTCATGTTCACACATACATAAACATGTACCCACACATACACCATTCACACAAAGGATTAAGTAGACATCTAATCATTGGTTTAATTTAGTATAACATAACATTAAGATTTCAAATTACTGAAAGAGATTTTTAAACCATGAAGAAGTCACTTATAAATGTCTATATTTATCACCTAATTTACTCAAATCACAACACAGAACAAAAGCTATCCTGTAAGCATGCTTTTACACATGGACGTGAAACACTCCCCACCTAAGCAAGCTCTCTCCATCAAGTTAAATACACAGGTACTTTATCAATCAACCGCTTTTGATTAAAGCAACCTTGTTAAACAAAACTTATCTACTTAAGTTTTTTACAAGTCATATAAACATTGACAAGCATTTGCTTCCTTGTTAATGCATTTAATTGCAAGTCAACTTGATACCATGTAAACAACATGTACATGTAAGCATACATACACATGCATGCAGACAGATAAAAAATATTTTGTAATTTCACCTAAATTCATTTGCCAGCTTCCCAGGGTTTTTTGTTTGGTTTTTTGTTTTGTTTTGTTTTGTTTTTGTTTTTTTCTTTTTGTTTTGTTTTGTTTGTTTGTTTTTAAACTCCCATACAGATCTATTAATTACTTTCTAAATCAAGCAACCTTAACTCTAGACTTGCACTTTAAAAGTATGATTCTTTTGGGGGCATTGGTTTTGTTGAGACAGGGTTTCTCTGTAGCTTTGGAGCCTGTTCTGGAGCTTGATCTGTAGACAAGGCTGGCCTCAAACTCACAGAGATCCGCCTGCCTCTGCCTCCCAAGTACTGGGATTAAAGGCATGGGACACCAACGCCCGGCTTGAAAGTATTCTTTGATGAAACAAGCTAGGAATTTACAGCAATGTAAAGTAAAACGTTTACTTTAATATGAACAACAATAGTCATCAAACAAGAGGAGGATGAGCACAAGGAGGTGGAGGCAGAGGAGGAGGAGAGGATAAAGCCAAAGGTGTTCACAGACATTTTAATTGAACATCATGATTAAATAAAATGTTAAACTAGACATACAGAACTAAAATTGAATTTTTTTAATAAAGGCTATAAGATAACACCATGAACTTAATTGTATGAAAAAATGTAAAATAAATCCTTGCCAAATATAAAAGGAATATCCAGACTAGTCCTAAGACTTCCAGCAGCAGTGTGATGGCTTGATTATCAACTTGACTACATCTGGAATTAACTAAAACCCAAAAATAGAGGGTACACCTGTGAGAGATTTGTGTTTAATTTGAGGTAGGGAAACACACCTTTAATCCAGATATTTAACACAAATCTAATGTGAGCCATGCCTTCTGCTGAAATTCTATGTAAGGACATGGAAAAAGGAAGCTTCCACTATTTGCCTGCTTCCTCTCACCTTGCTAGAAAGTTTATTCCTTCACTAGTATTAGAACCTGCTTCTTCAGGGTTCCAGTGTATACAGACGACCAACTGTAGTATGAAAAATAAAAGACCCAGAGACAGATATGGGGGTTCAAGCTTCAAGATCAGAGAAGCAAAGCAGCCAAGCCGAAACCTCTTACCTCTACCTCGGCTCAGACCAAAGAAGCAATCCTCAAACTGCTCCCAACTTCACTGCACCTCGGACTCTGTCAGGCTGCTATGCTCTTCTCAGTGTGGCTAGAGACTAACTCTCAGACTGAATACCTCTATTTTTTATACCTCTGAAATTTTAGGATTAAAGGTGTGAACTCTGATTCAGTCTCCCATAGCTCAGAGTGGTCTTGGAATCCTGAGTCCTGGGATTAAAGGTGTGTGCCTGGTTTCTGTGGCTAACTAGTATAGCTGCTTTTCTATTTTGATCTCCAATGGTTTTAATAAATCATAAACTATATATCACCACAACTAACTGAGACATCCAGCCTCATGGGCTCAGCAACTTCTGAATAGCCAGCCATTGTTGGGTTAGCTGGACCACAGCCTGTACATCATTCTTATAAATTCTAATAAATCCCTTTCATATATTTATGAATGAAAAGAAATAGAGAGAAATTCATTCCATAAGTTTTGTTACTCTAGATAACCCTGACCAATACAGGTACTTTTCCTTGCCTGGACTGAATTCAATACTGCCAATTACTGTCTCCAGGACCCATTTTCTGGCCATTATTTTCTTGATTCCAGGCAAAGTTACAGAAGAAACACATTTTTTCCTTGTCATTTATGGCTGAAAGTCATCTGATTTTAAAGAATGCCACCCAACAAACAGTATGTGGATTCAGAATTGACATTTCTATTCTTTCAAAACGATCCAAAAATCTACTCCTAGTGGTAAGGCCTGGCTCTAAGTCAGATGTTCACTCTCAGTATGAGGAAATACCATAATGTATTTTAAAAGGAAAGGAAAGTTTATTTACAATTTAAGGCAAAACTGAGGGGGAACTGTAGAGAGCTATGAAGTGCCGCGCCTTAAAGATGGCGCTGGCTTCCGCCTTCCACCTCCCTGAGGGTGAGCGCTCTCTGGCGTAAACAAGTCCTTATTTGGTTAAGTCTGTTCAGCCTGTCTGCTTCCGCATTAGAGTAGCCTATCTGCAGGGTCCATGTAGCTCACTGGGGTTGGTTAGCACAAGGGGATTTAAGTCTGTGCAGGGGTCCCCCGGGCTCCCGCAGGTCAGAAGAACATGTTTCAAGGATCCTGATAAAAACTGCATGAAGAAGATCTTCCCAGAGTCACGTCTTCCTTGCTGGTCGGGGTAGGCACGGTACAGGAAACAATTCTTAATCTGTCTCTGCCCCACTTGTACCAGCACTGCAACTTACAGAAAAAGCAAGACTCTAAACTGTGCAGTCAGAAATCCTTCCTCCTTGTCCCAACTGACACCATAGTCTTTGTTTCTCTTAGAAGTACACCTTTCTCTAAGCATGATGCAGCTTGAATTGGCCTCAGAAGATTTTGTGATTGCCCAAGCATTCTAATTTCTGTGAGAAAACCAAATTCATTAACTGATGATGCACCTCAATGGGTAGAGTATTTCCCCAGTATACACAAACCCTGGGTTGAGTCCCCAGGGTATCACTGGGGATGATGATGCACAGATATAATCCCAGCACTGGGGAAGTAAAGGCAGAAGGATCAGATCAGAAGTCCAAGACTATATTTAGCTATGTGTAAAGTCTAAGGTGCTGTGGTGCACGGGACCCTAGAAAGCATGGGAGGGAAGAGGAGAGAGAAAACACTTAGGGATAGCACATGTTCCCCATGGAGGAAGATGTAAATCTGAGTCGTCCTTGGTTTGATTTCTCCACGTTTCCAATTATAAAATAGAAAGCTAACAAGCATATAAAGTATTGCTCTCTCCCAAAGCCTTGAATTCCCGTTCCCTACTTTGTCAAAGGCTCCCATTCCCGAACATCTGAACCTTTCTATTTTAACCAGTGGGTTCTTCTTTCAGATCAGTTTGTGTGCCTCGTACAGGTGGAACTAACTGCCTTGGTCCCACTTAAGGTCTTCTCCCCCCAATCTGCCTGAACTTTATCCTGTGCATTTTGTAGAATGAAAACCATGGCTCTGGACCCCTTAAGGCTAACCCTGAATAAACCCATAAAGTTCCTCTGGCCCAGGAAACAGGAATCCTGTGTTGGAGCTTCCCCTGTGGAACACTATATGCTCTGAGGAGTTCTCTATGGCACGTGCATGAGAGTTGTGGTTACCTCATTGTACCTTCTCGTGATGAAAGGGACTGGAAAACCTTTTACCTTTGATGGGCATCTTTCTGATCAAGCCTGTATAGAATTTCTATATTTAAAAGAATGAAGTTAGGGCTGGGCATAGTGGTGCATGCCTTTAATGCCAGAATTCATGCTGGGGCCGGGGCTCATAGAAATGGCTCCCTCTCCATAAAGGCCTACTCTGGTGGGCATATATATTTCTTCCAATCTGATACCTTAGACTGTCTTGTAGAAACATACAATACAGTTCTTCATCCAAGCTATCGCAAATATGGTTATTCTCTTTCACAAAGTGAAAATTTTACTTAACATTGAGGTCTGGGAATGAGTTGCATGGGTTTTTGTTTGTTTGTTTGTTTGTTTTCATGCTAAAAGAAGTCCAAATATTTACTCGGGGGGGAAAAAAGTATAATTCTTTTTTTTTCCGCAGTTTTTTTTTTCTTCTTCTTTTTAATTAATTATTTTTTACATTCTAATCCCAGTTCCCCCTCCTCCTCCTCCCAATCTCCCTACTTCCCCCACCCCACCACCCATCTGTTCCTCCAAGAGGGTAAGGCCTCCCCTAGGAAGTCTACTAAGTCTGTTTCATCATCTCATTGAGGCAGGACCAAGGCACCTCTCCACCCCCCACACCCCTGTGTCTAGGCTAAGCAAAGTACCTCTCCATATAGAATGGTCTTCACTAAATCATTTTTTGTATTAGTGTTAGATCTTGGACCCACTGCCAGTGGCCCCATATATTGTCCCAGCCACAGCATTGTCACTTATATTGAGAGAGTCTAGTTCTGTCTTATACAGGTTCCACATTTGTCAGACTGGAGTCAGTGATCTCTTACTGGCTCGGGTCAGCTGATTCTGTGGGTTTCCCCATCATGATCTTGACTCCTTTGTTCATATTATCGCTCCTCCCTCACTTTGATTGTATTCCAGGAGGTTGGCCCAGTGGTTAGTTGTGGATTTTTGCATCTGCTTCTATCTGTTTCTGGAAGAAGGTTCTAGCTTCTGGGGTTGTGGATTATAGGCTGGGTTCTTTTTGCTTTATGTATGGTATCCACTTATGAGTGAGTACCAGACCCAGAAAAAAGTATAATTGTTAAGTTTACCAAAAAGCAGGGAAAAGTGGATGCTGTGTTCCAAAGTCCCACTATTACCTAGATTTCTCCCATCTAAATTCGAATGGACTGCTATAATGACATTCACTCCAGAAAATCATGGACTTTAAATGCACTCTCTCTCAATGTTTTATTGTCTACCATTTGTAAATTTGGGGTAAGAGAAAACAAAAGGGAAGGGGGGTGATATTAGTTTGGTACTATATATGATTCACTGAATTAAGTTCTTATTTCCTTTGACATGTCCCTGAGCTAAAAAATGTAATTATGTGTCAAATTTGTAATTTCCAAATTTTTGTTTTTGAACTAACTTGAGGATTTGCTGTCCATCTGAGCTCTTAATTCACCACAAGAAGAACTGAGTCAGTACACCCTATATTTATCAAGGAACAAAATTCCCTCAAGGCCAGAACTGTTATGCTTCATAAAATTTCCCTAGTGCAATTGCACCCTCCCACCTTTTTCAGGGAAATCTAGGCTAAAGCATTACTGTCTAAGTGAGTGCAAAATAATGAACAATTCAATGAACTCTGGGAAGTCACTATTTTGCAGTCTAACGCTAAGAAAGTATTGCTAGCTTTCAAAATGACACTAAACATGTTATCAAAATCCTAAGTATTTAATAAAAAATAAAGTTGTCTAAAACCTCTCATCAGAAATGTCTAAAATTTAAAAATAGGAACTGGCCTCAAGCGGTTTCTTATTGTTTAATGCATAGAAACTTAATTATTAAAAAAATTTTGTCAACATTATGCCAAAGTTTTTCATCCTTAGAATATAAAATCATTCCTGTTTTATTCTTTGTGATTTTATGATTCTAGAATTTTTTTTAAAGACTCCAAAAATTTTTAAGACACACTGGGAGACAAAATTAATTCATCATATACAGAGTTGAGTGTATGTGTATATGTGAATAGAATTTCAGTACTGATAAATGTTTGTATTCTTTTTTGTCATCACAGGGATTTGTAAGGTATTGATTATATAATTAAGTATTTAATTATTAATATATTCATATGTAGCTCAATAATATATTTAATACCTACGTCTTAACCAAGGCTGGAAAGAAATGCCAGAAACATGACAATGATTAGGAAAGAAAGAAAAATATGGGACATTCCAATCTGCAAGCATTGCTCTAGTCCTGAGATCTGCACAGAACCAAATGACACAGCCACATGCCACCACATTCAGATCTAAGCTTTAAGATAATTAAGCGCCTTAATATCATCATGGTTTTTACTCATCTGTTTTCTGCAGATACTTTAAAAGTCAATGTTTATGAAGATTAAGCCAGTGCTATGAACAAAAGTACTATCTATAATTATTTTCCTACTCCACAGTAGGTATAGTGACATCATACTTCTGGGGTAATTTGCCTGTGGGGCAGGTCTGGTCAAAATTACAGTAAACAATATTCTCACCATATCATTCAGGTTAATGCAATCTTGGCCAACTGCCACCAACTGCTGACATGTTATCCTTCTCAAACTGCCTATATGTGAATTGTCAGCATCCATTCCAACTCTAGTATGTAAACGTTTGGAAAGTTAACTTACTGCTTTAACCAAACAAGAATAGTTTGCACAGAGTTTATATTCTTAAGTTTTAGGAGTAAATTTAAGTCAAAGGTAGGCACAATTCAGAAAAGTTTTTTGTTTTTTTTGTTTAGTTTTGACACATTTAAAACACAGGCTAAGAGTTAATATTACACACAATATCATTTTCGAGTTTGTAGTCCCTCCCCCTTTAGATATAAATATTGATACAGATAGTAAATACCAGTACCAACTGAAAATCTGATCTATGTTTGACAAACCAACAAACTGGAAGAGTGTCCATGCTGACTGGGATTCTTGCCAACAAGGCCAGGTTAAAGTACAAAGAGGCCACAGTATGTGATCAGCCCGTGAAGCTCCTGTGACCAACTCGGTGTTATGTTCACTGTGTTATTACCTTTGCTATTTTAAACCTGTTTCAATCAGTGTGCCAGTGTGCTCTTGTTTTTATAACTGATGCTAAATTCTCTCCCTCCCTCCTTCCTCCTTCTCCCATGCCCCCCCCCCCGTGTGTGTGTGTGTGTGTGTGTGTGTGTGTGTGTGTGTGTGTGTGTTACGTTGCAAATCCCTCCTCCAGGGTCTCCTGTTAACTGTATGGCTGACCTACACACCCCAAGCCTCATTAGATCTTTTTGTTTGTTTCATAGCTCTTAGGATGGAGCCCAGGGTCTTGCATATGCTAGGCCAGGCCTTTACCACTGAGCTATACCCACTTTGTTTTGACCTACGATCTCACTAGATGATAGAAAGGTCTCCACTTGGAATCCTCTTCTCTCAACCTGTCAAGCAGCTGAGCTACTTAGCAGGCCACCAAGCCTAGTTAAAATGTTAAGATTCTATTCTCAATTTTGAATTAACTACATTCAAAAAGACTTGTTCACAACCACAGGCTCTTAGCCTACATACGTGCATAACAAAAGAGTTTCTTTGACCAGGAAATACCATTGTGTTGGTTGGTTTTTGTCAGCTTGACACAGACCTAGACATACCTGGGCAGAGTGAATGTTAATTGAAAGAAATGCCTCATAAGATTGGCCTGTAGACAAATCTATGAGGTGTTGTCTGGATTGATGATTATTGTGAGAGGGCCTAGTCCATTGTAGGTGGTGCTAGTCAGGACACAGGGTTCCCATTGCTATCAAAAAAAAAGGCTGACCATTCTATGAGAAGCAAGCCAGTGAGCAGATTCCTGTGAGGTCTCTGAATTACCTCCTGCCTCCACGTTGCTACCCTATTGAGTTCATGGCCTGGTTTCTCTCAGTGGTAGACTGTAATGTGTAAGCTAAAATAAACCCTTTCCTCCTCCCCAAGTTATCACAGCAACAAAAACTCAAACAAAGACAACCAGTAAAAAATAGTATGAGAATTCAAGTAAATTATATGTAAAATACCCAGTAGGAAGGAACATGTACATGCTTAGTCAATGCACAACACAAATATGTGCATATGCTTGTGTGTGCACCCCAAGTGCCACACTATACTCTCAGCTGTTTTCCTGTCCCCAGAACCACAATGCCAGAAATCAGTATCAGTGATGATTATAACATTGACTTACTGATTTCTGAACCTTTCTGTATGGTTCAGGCATGGTGGTACATACCTGTTCATACTACACAGAGACCAAAGCAGGAAGATTATTGTGGGGTCAAGGCTACTCTGGATTCCATAGTGAGATCTTGTCTAAAACAAAGAAAGAGAGAAAGAAAAAATGTGTCCCTGTGTCCCTTATTGGCAAAGGTACATTCTAAGACATGATTTGTTAATTGGTTTACCATCCTGCGAGCATCACACAGTATACAAACAAAAATGTTACCAGTTTATGTACCCAAAAAGTGTGTGTGTGTGTGTGTGTGTGTGTGCTTGCGTGCACACACACAAGCAAGCAAGCATTTAATGAGTTGTAACCCCAGTGGAGAGACTTTAATGGCAACTGTTTTAGGCACTGTTCTATGGCTGTGAAGAGACACCATGACCAAAGCAACTTCTAGAAAAAAGCATTTAACTGGGGGCTTGCTTATAGCTTCAGAGGCTTAGTCCATTGTCATCAGGGTGGAGTATGGCAGCAGATGGGAGAAATATCTGCTACCTACACCCTGCTGCAGGCAGCAGAGAAACACTGAGACTGGAATGGGCTATTGAAACATCAAAACATAAGCCCAATAATCTTCATCCTCCAACAAAGCCACATCTTCTAATCTTTCCCAAGCAGTTTCACTAACTGGGGACCAAGCATTCAAACATATGAGCCTATAAGGCCATTCTCATTCATACATCATATATGTTGTCCATAATTGGCCAAAATGCATTTACAGAGCTCAGTTGTACATTTACTGAGAAAAGAAATATCCTCTCCCTATTAATGAGCATTCAGGCCACTCTTTGCCGAATTCCAGTTTCTCTCTAAGCCACCACCCCTTAGAATTGATACAATGGACCCATCCTCTCACTTCTACTCAAGGTCTTCTTACCACATTATCTCCTTTCTTCTTACTCCATCATCTATTTTCATCTGTGTAGCAGACCATTCTCAAGAGCAGAAAACATCCGTTACCAAGTTTTCTACCCTTTATCTCCCCAAAGCTACCACTCTATTTGTTACAGGTTAAACTGCAGTTGACCCCATTTGGGAATATGGTAAATGTAGATGGAATTGGTTAAGAAGAGGTCATAATGGGATAGGCTGGATCCTGACGCAATGTGATTGGTGTCATGAAAAGGGTAAGTGAAGACATGGGGAACACAGATGGTGAACACTATGCAAAGATGAAGTTAGAAATGGAGGAAAGCAGCTTCAAACCAAGGAATGCTAAGAGTTGGAGTAGCCCAAGCAAAGCTAAGTAGAGAGCAGCGGGGTCCCCAGAGAGAGGAAGGCCTTGGCAACTACTAGAATTGAGGTATCTAATCACATATATAACAGTAGCATGGCCATTGTGCTAAACTGCTACTGAGTAGTTTTTGTTCCTTTGCCAAAGCAACCTTAGAAACTAAAGCATCACCAGTTGTTCTTGAATAGCAGACTATTTCAGTGATTAGACAATGCATTATTTTATCTCTTAAAAGTCCCCTTAGCCTGAAATTGCTCTTGGGCTATCACTTAGCTTCTGGTCAGTGAGCGGTCACCCTGGGGTTGTCTTCACAGCTTACACCCTCACCATTCTCTCACACTTCACCTTAGTATTGATGCTCATCTCTCCTCATTCTCCAAAGCTCTTTCTGTCAGGGTGACCTATTGTAGGTCAATTTTCCTTTTTTCTAAAGATAGTCTTTTTAATGTGTTTTTGACTCACTCTGTATGTGCGTGTGTGTGTGCGCGTGTCACAAGTATGCCCTCAGAGGCCTTAAGAGAGTGTTGTATCTTCTGGGACTGGAGTTACAGATGAGTATTAGCTGCCATTGGATTCTGGGAACTGAAGTTGGGTCCTCTGCAAGAGCAGCAAGTGCTACACTAACTATTCAGCCATCTCTCCTCCCCCTATGTCAATTTTCTTTATGGCAATACTGTATGTTTCATTCTTGGTGTAAACACTTCCTTCTTCTCACCAGAAATCCAGTTCCAAAAAGGCCAACAAGACAGTGAGCTTCCCCACCATACGCCAGGCACTGGTACTCGTTATGTGCCCCATAAACATTGACAAAAGGTAGACACATTTGCTTCAAGAATTCTAGTTACAAGCAGCAAATTTGATTTCCACTTAGATGTAAGGACAGTCTGTTTAAGGATGCTAAAAGTCTTGCAAGGATCGTGCTGTAGCTTTCCAAGAGGGCTACTAAATAAAAGTGTATGTTGAAAATATTTTATATATCAATGAAAATATTCTATTCCAAGGTAAGCTAGAATGCCTTAGCTGTTGACTTTAATATATATATAATATGTATTAAGAAATGATGGCGTTTAACTTTTGTCTTACAGATTTGGAAATTATGGACAAAAAAAGCTTCCCTGTCTTTCTGTGATACTATGATAGTTAAGTGCCTAAAGCCACAATCAGCTCCTGGCTGGTTAATTTGCTGTCCTCCACTGATCCCCACACCTTGCAAATTGCCCCTGACCAAGTTGTTCTACTCAGGAAAGGCAGCATGTACTTTCCAAATGGACTGTCTGATCCTACTTACTCACTCATAAAAACCTTCAATTATTCCCTATTACCGTCCACATGATGTAGTTAACATAATTGCCAATTTCTTGCCTAAGACCAACTAGTCCCACACCAGTCTCATCCCTCTCATGCCCATTTCAACTTCTTACAGGATGGACTAGTCTTTTGGAGTCACTTTCGGGTCTCCAACCAACCATATGGTCTCTGTGTGGTACTTCCTTCTCCTGAGTCACCTTCACCAGTGCCCAGACCACAGCTCTCATGTTTACTACTTCTAGTCTAAATAGGACATACTCTTAAAAACCTTCCCTGATATTAAGTTTTGCCTAGCCGCCCCCCCTTATGTGTTCTTCAGCTGTTTTAGCAATGTGCTTATGTTTGTGTGTTATCATTTGGTTATAACTTAAGGTTCTGTTTCATATCTTACCTAAAATATCTCATCTATATTTAAATATCCAAGAAATTCTAGAAGAATGAAGCACAAGGAAAAAACTTTAGTGTTATTAACTATTTTTAATGACAAAAAAAAATGAAAGTCTCTCAAACCATAAGGACTTAAAGCAAACCAAAACAAAGCTAATGTGAAAATACAGGACAAAAAAAAAAATTCTATCTTAGGAAATCTTCCCTAACATTGTCACCATAACCATGGATACACACCTACTCAGGGTTCTTAAAAAGATGCTATTCCTTAGAAAGCAGTATTTAAAGTTATGCTACAAAACGGTTTTTTCAAATACAAAAAAAATATTAATTCAACCCCATACATTGATGAATATTTTAATGAGGCCTTTTAATGAGATTGTTGTAACTCCTGATCTCATGGAACTTGTAACTCCTGATCTCATGGAACAGCCCCACTTCTTGAAGGTCCTCCCACCTCTCATATGATGGTTATTGTAATTGCCACACTAGAAAGCCAGTGCCTTCTCACTGCAGAAGAATGGCAGTAGTCACTGTCTTGAATACTGCATCTAGGACATAGTTGTTTGGGTCGTTAGCCAGCAGGCATTTTACCATGAGGAAGTTCTGGTTTGATCCCCAAAGTAGCTAATAAAATCATAGTCTCAGAAATCAGATTTTTTTTCTTTTATTTAACAAATATTTTTTGAATGCAAGCCATGCTGTCTTGAAGAAACTGAGGAGGCTGTCTGTGAACATAAACAGACTGAAATCTTGCCTTTCTAGATTCATATTTTATCAAGAGTAGAATAAAATAGCATTTACAGTTCATTTTCAAGGCACTTATACAATGAGTCACTATGTAATTATACCACATTCTCCAAAAAGCAAAATCTACACAACTGGAAATATGTAGATGTGATGTTAAATGTGGGAAAACTAGAAGACAGAATTACATACACAGTATGATACCCAAGTTCGTAAAAATCAAACATAACAGAAGTTTACACAGATACAGCTACAGCTAACAAATAGACAGATGAATAGAGAGTTGGACAGATGATGTACTCTTGTACACTGTAAAGATTTGTCACTCACATTGATTTAATAATGCTGATTGGCCAATAGCCAGGCAGGAAGTATAGGCAGGGCCACCAGACTAGGAGAATTCTGGGGAAAGGAAAGGCAGAGACGAGTCACAACCAGATGCAGAAGGAGCAAGATGAGAATGCCTCACTGAGAAAAGGTACCAAGCCATGTGGCCAAACAGAGATAAGACTTATGGGTTAATTTAAGTTGTAAAAGCTTGTTAGTAATAAGCCTGAACAATAAGCCAAACTGTGTGTCTATTTGGGATTGAATGGCTGTGGGACTGAGCAAGACAGAAACATCCATCTACAGACAGACAGACAGACAGACAGAAAGGAAGAACACAGACCATCTAGATGTACACTATCACCAATATTCTCTTTAAGGTGAGATTACTAGTAGTATTTGTTTCCTTTTTAAATCTTTTCTGTACTTCCTTGAACTTCACATGAATACATTATCAGCAGATAGATACTACTCTGTAGTTTATAAATACAAAACAAAATGGCTGAGGTAAAATTTTATTCATAATTGATGGAACCTGGAGACAACCAAGATGTTCTTCAATAGAAAATAGATACTAAATGGGTTATTATTGGTGATTTAAAATGAATTATCAAGCCACAAAAAAAAAAAGTTATTGAGAAAACTTAACGATTGTTAGCTAACCAATGGAAAAAGCCCATTTGAAAGCCCATTTATCAGGGCAGCAAGATAGTTCAACAGCACATGAACTTGCCACCAAGCCAGCTGATCTGAACTCCATCTCTAGATCCTACATGGTGGGAAGAGAGATAACCAATTCCCATAGGTTTTCTTCTGACCTCCATATGTGCACTTCAGCACACACACACACACACACACACACACACACACACACACACACACACTAAAAAATGAAAAAGATGAAAAGAAAGGCCTACATACTGCATAATTCTAACTATGATATCTTAACTACTAAAGAATTCCCATCCTGGGAAAGACAGAACTAAATTAGGAAGTCTAAAGAAGAGGGGGTTAAGAGAGAGGCATTGGGAGGGGTAAATACAGCCTAGAGGCTTTGTGAAATCATTCAACATGATACTGTACTGCTGAAGACTACAGTCATGGACCATCCCAACCCTAATGTTTAATGTGAAACATGACCTTTAATGTATACTGTATACTGTAATTAATAGCAATACTTCTAAGTGGCCATGGTGACACACACCTGTAACCTGAAGGTTTAGGAGGAAGCTGAGGCAAGAGGGTCAGTTCAAGGCCAGCCTGAGAAATACAGATATTTTGGCACACACACAAAATAATAATAAAGCAAAACTTAGTACACAAATATTGGCTCATAAGTTGTAACTATATGTCAGAGTAATAAAATTTGAAGTAAAACAAGTTAATTATATTTTTGTAATTTCTGTCCTTTTTAAACCAATTTAAAGCTGCTCTAAAATATTAATTTTTATGAAATTTAAATTGTTGATCATTGTCCTTAAGTAATTTTCTAAAACTGACAGATGGAGAGAATGTACAGGGTATACAGCTGTTTGTTATGTAATTACACCAGTAAGTAATATATTTTTAGAGAAGTAGTCCTGTGTCTTTTCATGGGTGTTTTGCATATTACACACATCGATGATTGTGAGTCACACACTTCCAGGCAGCTAAGGAAGATTCTGGGAACACTGACAGTCACCAAAATAACTGGGGCGGAGAAAATGCATGTGCTGCTAACATGGCTACTTCTCATACATAGTAAACTACTACTGGCTTTTGTCAGGAAGCACCAAGTTCTTTATTACCATTTCTTTTTTTTTTTATTTATAACATAATTACATACGTTCTCCCCTCCCCTTTCCTCCCTCCAAGCCCTCCCATATACCCTTCCTTGGTCTCTTTCAGGTTCGTGGACTCATTTTTTCACTAGTTGATGGTGTGTGTGTGTGTGTGTGTGTGTGTGTGTGTGTGTGTGTGTGTGTTCCTAAATACATAAATACAATCTGCTCAATGTGTATAATGTTACTTGCAAGTGTATGTTAAGAGCTGACCATTTGATACAGGATAACCAGACAGTGTGTTCACCCCTGGGTGAAACTATGTCTCCCACTCTCAGGGTCCCTTGGTTGCGTATAATTCTTGTGTAAGGCTGAGGCCTTTTGTGATTTCTCCCACTGGCATCAGTATGTTTATTGCTGTTCTTGCTCAGTTCGTGTTTAGGAGCCTCCTGGAGTCCCAAGTTGGTGTGACTCGACGGGTGTAGCTAGGAAACATAATCTCACAGGAAACTCTCTGTTTCTCTAGCTCTTACCATCTCTCCACACCCTCTCCTGCAACGACTCCTCAGCCTTAGGTGTGGGAGTATTTTTATACCCGAGTAAACTGAAGCTGAGCTCCACAGATCTGAATTTTGAACGTTGTGTGTTTTTATCATGCCTCATCTGTTGCAAAGAGAAGTTCCCTGGCTGAGGGGAGGGGAATGCCCTTACCTGTGGGTATAAGGACAAATATATAGGATGTAGTTAGGGACCCTGCTGGTTTAGTAGATTGGTGGTTGTAGGTTCCCCCTCCAAGATCCATGATTCACTAGCACTGAGTAGTTGGTGAGGTTTCCAGCACCTGCCGTGGTTTCCTTCCAGTTGAACAGATCTTAATCCAATTAGAGACTATTGCTTGCCACGCAAGGCATGCAAGCTACTCTGGCATCCTTAGGGTTATTGTGCCAGGCTGGTCATTGTTGATGTCCATCAGTGTCATAGCTGGATAGGACTGTTGTTTGCTGTCCTCCTTTGGAAACAGACATGGTGTCTTGTATCATGACAGCAAGTCTACAGGGAGGCCTCCTATTCACGAGAGTTCCTATTCAGGTGAGATCCAGCCCAGGGGCCTTTGGGCCCTGTGTCTGATTGTGTGGTGTCTTCAGCAATAGGGATTTACCTTCTACCTCTGGAAGTCAACCAAGGACAATAGCAAGAACCTGTATTTTGGGGAGTCTCTTGGACAACCCTGAACAAAAACTCACAAGAGGGCTTCTCACATATGGTATTGGGGTGTTTGTTAGATGGTCATCAGTTCTTGGAGAAAGCATTGTCACCCTAGGTAGAAAATTTTCTTATATATGTGGATTTATGTGGGTGGATTTTTATTTTAGGTTCTCCCCTCCTAGAACCCCCTCCTATTTTTCCCATTTCCTTGATCGGATCACTAGTAACCCGCTATTCCTATCTCTATTGTTTCCCTCCCCAACACCCATGCTGGCAATAGTCTCTGATTTGCTTTCCTTGTTTCTCAGTTACTCAGAGTATCCACTCACCTTGAAGATTTGGAGCTAGGCACCTCTGATGAGAGGTGTCCTTCTGGATCTGGGTCATCTCTCACACTTTGATCTTTTCATTTACCTACAAAATCAATTCATGATTTTATTTTTCTTTAGCTTAATAGTATTCCACGGTGCATATGAACCACTTTTTTTTTTTTATTATTAACACTGATCAGCTGGAGGACATTCAGGAAATTTCCATTTCCTACCTATTGTGAATAGAGCAACAATGAACATGGCTGAGCACATGTCTGTGGAGCAACAATGAACATGGCTGAGCACATGTCTGTGGAATAGGATGCAGAGTCCTTTGAACGTAGGCTGAGGAGTAGCTGGGTCCAAGGGTAGATTTATTTTTAGCTTTCTGAGGGTTTGACACACTGATTTCCAGAGTGCCTGGACCAGTTTGTAATCCTATCAACAGTGAATGAGTGTTCCCTTTTCCCACATCCAGCATTTGTTGTCTATTGTTTTATTAATGTTTGCCTTTCTGACTGGGGTAATATAAAACTTTAAATTTGTTTTGATTTTTGCTAGGGGCACTGAACACTTTTTTAAAAATGATATTTCTTAGCTACTTTGATTTCTTCTTTTGGAGCTCTTGGTTCAGCTCCCAAACTCACTTTTGAATGAACCATTTGTAGTTTCTATTCTTTGGGGGTTGTTTGTTTTGTTTTTGAGTTCTTTATATATTTTGGGTGTTAATTCTCTGTTAAATGTATATCTACTAAAGATTCTCTCTCATTCTGTGGGCTTCCTCTTTGTGCAACTGATTCTTACTTTAGCTGTGTAAAAACTTTTATTTTTAGAAGGAGATTATGTGTAAGGAAATAGATATGGGCCTAATTTCAATTTTTGGTATGTGGGAAGGAAAAAAAATAATTTTCCCAGTACCATTTGCAAAAGATATTTTCCTGTCTCCAGCCCATGTTTTTGACATTTTTCATCAAATATTTAATGGCTGAAGTTACATGTATTGTGTTTAGGTCTTTGGCCTTGTTACATTGGTCTACATGTTGGCTTATGTGCCAATTTCACATGGTTTTTCCTGCTGTGTTTCTGATTTCTGATTCCTCCAGCTTTGTTCTTTTTGTTGGGGATTTTTTTTTTCTCTTTGGGGTTTTTTTCTGGTTCCATATTAATTTTAGGATAGTTTTATCTATTTCTTTGAAGACTGAAATTGGGATTTTGATTGGGATTGCATTGAATCTTTAAACAGCTTCTGGTAAAATAGTCATTTTTCACAATATTAATCCTAATAATCTATGAGTATAGTCTGTCTTTCCAATTTTGGTGTCTTTCTATTTATATTTCTTCAGAGGTTTAAAATTTTTCATTATAAAGGTCCTTGAACTCCTTGATTAGGTTTATTCCTATTTTATTTTCTTTGAGGCTATTATGAACAGAATAATAGCAAACATTCTCTGTATGTTTGCTATTGGGGTATAGAAATGCTACTGATTTGTACAAGTTGATTCTGTATACTGCCACATTGATGAATATGGTTCTCGATTCTAGAAATTGTCTGATAGAATTTTCAGGATCTCCAATGTATAATTGAGATAGGGTGACTTCTCCTTTTCCTATATATGTAACCCTTTAATTCTTTTTCTTGCGTTATTACTCCAGCCAGTGCTTCAGGCACACTATTGAAAAGTAGTGGGGATAGTAGACAGCTCCATCTCATTCCTGACTTCAGCGGGATTTTTTTCAAGTTTTTCTCCATTTAAGATTATATTGGCTATAAATTTCTCATATATAGCTTTCATTATATTGAAGTATGTTCTCTCTAGTCCTATATTGTCTAGGACTTTTATCATGAAGGTATGTTGGGTTTTGACAAAGATTTTTGCTATAACTATTGAGATGATCGTGTGTTTTTGTCTTCAAGTCCATATGTATGGTTTATTACATCCATGGACTTGAACATGTTGAACCATCCCTGAATCTCAGGGATAAACCCAACTTGGTCATGGTAGATAATCTTTGTGATGCATGTCTGTATTCTGCTTCCAAATGTTTTTCTTGGGCATTTTTTAATCTATGTTTACTACGGATATTGTTCTATAGTTTTCTCTTTTTTGCTGTGGTTGTATATTTACCTGGATTAGAATCATATTGGCTTTGTAGATGTAGCTTGGGAGTGTCCTTTCTCTTTCTTTTTTTCTTTCTAATAGTTTAAGAAGGTCTGGCTGAACACCTTCTTTGAAAGTCTCATAGAATTCTGCAGTGGCCCCATCGGGCCCTCAATTCTTTTTTTTTTTTTTTTAAGATGGGAAACATTTCATTACTATTTCAATTTTATTTGTTATGGGTCTGTTTAGGTTGTTGACTTCCTCTTGGTTTAATTTTGGTGGGTTGGCTTGGCAGAATCTAGAAATCCATCCCTTTCTTTTACAGCTTAATGGAATACAGATTTTTAAAGTATTTTCTTATAATATTCTGAATTTCTTTGGGGTTTGTAATATTTAATTGTTTTCTTGTTCTTGTTATGATTCTTTTAATTTAGGTCTACTCTTTCTATCTTTTGGTCCCATGGGTCAAGAGTCTGTAAATCTTTCTTATCTTTTCAAAGAACCTGCTTTTGGATCCATTGATTCTTTGTATTGTTTTGTTTCCATTTCAATAATTTCTGCTCTGATTTTTTATTATTTCTTGCCATCAACTGGATATGGCTTTGGTTCATTCTTATTTTTCCAAGGTTTTGTGTGTGCGTGTGTGTGTGTGTGTGTGTGTGTGTGTGTGTGTGAATTAATTGGGCAAGTTATTTGTATTTCTGATTTTTCAACACAGGTACTTAGAGCTGTTGATTTCCTTTGTAGAACAACTTTCAGCTTGTCCCAGAGGTTTTGTTATGCTGTGGTTTTATTTTCATTTAGTTCAGGAAATTGTTTCTTTCGTAATTATTTTCTTTGATCCATACAT
Organism: Cricetiscus sungorus; assembly: GCA_030556225.1. Lineage (NCBI taxonomy): Eukaryota > Metazoa > Chordata > Mammalia > Rodentia > Cricetidae > Cricetiscus > Cricetiscus sungorus. Next base: position 37,621,729 of record JANBXA010000141.1, on the reverse strand, counting down.
CATTCAGTGACGAATTGTTTAATCTCCGTGAGTTTGAATGTTTACTAGAAATTTGCTTTACTGCTACGGTAGTTCAAATGTAATTGGTCCCCAATAGTGTTACTATTGCCTCAATGACCACGATGATACCAGCAGAAACCAACATGACTCAATGATTCCGAAAGTGCCTGAGCCCAAACACCTCAGAATGAGTGCAAGGGATGATCCTGAGAGATGATGGTAGCCATGCCAAGTAGTGAAAATGTGGCTGACCATGTGACCAGTGGTCAAGGACAGGATTGAATGCCAGAATGATTGACATCCTCTCCCCCCCCCCATATCATGTGCTAACTACGTAAGACATATGGCAGATCTCCAGGATACTAATCTGCTGTCTCCTCAGTTTGCTCTCCATTTTAAGATGTGCTTGCTGTCACTGTCTCTGCTCATTCTCCTCTGTGACAGGTAACATTGCTTGAATTCCAGTTCAGAAACACCATCCAAACACTGTTTCCAAGATCTTGTGATTTCAGAGACAGAAATTTTTCTCAAGATTGTTCAGGGGAAATGTCCACTTTTTCTCTTTCAGGTAAGCATGCTAAAGATAATACATGTGCACACACACACACAGAGGCAAAGGGAGGCACTCTCCCACCCCTTCCTCTTTGTTTCAAGCTGGTAAGACAAGCCCACAGGTTTCTCCTCAAGCTATCAACAGAGATTAAAGACACAGACTTTGAACAGTGCCTTGGGCTTCGCCTCAAGTGCACTCCCAACATCTCTTCTTATAAATAAGAAAAGGGCACTTTATTCTCAGAAAGCAAGAGTGCATCTCTAAAAAGGGAAAATTCCTTTGAATATAATAAGCTTGATCTCGTTCGGTTTTGTGGTATTTCTTATGGCACCACTGTGAACATTCAATCTGATACCTATACCCCAGGATCCAGAATTCACTGGTTGCCTAGTGTGTTTTCCATTCCAGCCCAGGGACAGAAAGGGGAATGCTGTGAAAGGGCTCCTCACTCCTGCCCCTTATCTTGTGCCTTAGAACATTTGTCTCACGGATCCTGTTGCTATCATTCACTGTGGTTGAAAAGCCATGTGGAACACGCAAACAGACTTAGCATAGAGTTTGGGTGATGAATCAGTTTTCCAAGGTGGCCGTGGGACTTATTTTCTTGACAGTCTCCTCTGTGTTCCTGTGAGACAGAACTAAGAGCCTGTGTTCATGAACCATACTGTCTGTGAGCCCTGTAGGAAGGGATCAGTGAGATGAGGATGGAGAGCTGCCAAGGAAGACAGGTGCCTTATGCACTGAGAAGCCCAAATAGGTACTCAGTGCTCTTCTACAGAGCAGGCTCAGGCCCCGTGGTCAGTCTACCGCTTCCTCTGCAGGTGCGCATCCCTGCCCCAGGCCAGCAGCATCCTAAGGTTTGGATTAAATAGAATCTACCTGTATCTCTGTGGGGTACAAATACAGAGCATTTGTATGATTCCCCAAGGTTCAGACTTAACTGGTATCTATAGACTATTCTACCCGAAGACTGGAATCACGGTTTTCTTTGCACACAATATTTAGAAAGGATGTCTGGTTTCCACGCTGTGGAATTCTCCTCCTACCTGTGGCCAGCAAGTAGCAACTCCTGGGGCAAGGTAGGCTCTGTGAGCCAAGTTGCTGGCAGTGAGGCGGAGGTGGGACACATTCTCTCACCCCTTCTTCTTTGTTTCAAGCTGGGAAGACAAGTTCACATGCATCTCTCAAGTTCCCACCAGAGATTAAAGACTCAGACTTTGAACACTGCCTTGGGCTTTGCCTCAAGCTCAAGGGCAGATGAAAGGGGCAGGGTGCCTCCTTTCATCCTGTTTTCTACCTCTATAAATTCTGGAAGAAAAATTAGCTGAGTTTGTCTGGCTATTCGAGTCCCATAAAATTTCCCCTGAATTAACAACAAAATGTTTTAAGGGAATGATTTGAGGATTGGGTTGCAGATATTTGAGAGCAATACCACCACTTATTAAATAAGAGAAGTTGATCTTTCTTCCACACGTACAGATCTTTTGAGAATGAGAACCATAAAGCTAACAAGAGCTGCAAGCTAGGATCAAATTTGATGCTTACTGTGCTGTATTTCTTTGACTCACTGACTGCCTAGGGTTCTAATGACACTCAGACCTGAGGAGGAAATTGCATGTTGTGAATACTAACAAAATGAATGCATGCAAAATAATCCTGCTAGACTCTTAAGCGGCCCCTCCAACCCAAATGAAATCAAGGAGAAGCAAGTCACATTGATCTTGAAAACTTGTAACTGTTGAGAAAGCCAAGCTAACCAAACAAGCTAAAAAAAATATATCCTTCTCTACACACCACCATTTATAAGTCACATATACACATTGTCATACATATACACTACCATGACATACACACACATCACTATTTATATGTCACACATACACATTGTCATACATATACACTACCATACACACAATCAACCACCATACATATACACCACCATGACATATACACACACATCACCATTTATATGTCATACATACACACTACCGTACTACATACCACCACACATGCACACCACCATACTATGCCCTCAGGCCTTTTCCACTAGGTATTTCCACATCTCACAGTCTGCTAGAATACTCTCCTCATATTCCAACAACACCATAGGTGGCCTCGGAACTCTTTTCCCTAGCTCTCCACAAAACTGGTCAATTTGAAGAGGCTATTCTAGTAGAATTGAGCTGCAGTAACAAAAGACAGAGTGCCAAACCACACAACTCAACAAACCTGACGACCAAAGTCACATTCACTGTGGCCTGATGACACATCTCACAGAAAAAATAAATACATACATACGTACGTACGTACGTACGTACATACATACATACATACATACATACATACATATGTATATACATACATGCATGCCAAGCTGAGCCCAGACCTTCCCTTCTTTGCCATTCCTGGCACTTCCAGCCACTCATGTCGATGTCCACATTGCTCAGATCCACTGGTCAGAGCTTTCTCTAGGCCTGGCCTCGCATTCCCTGGGTCTTCCTTCCTCACTCAGAAAATGAGCCTCCTGCCTTAGCAGTAAATGCTAGTTTTCTCCTGTCCTCACTGGAACAACCCCAGGCTGCTTGGCAAAGCGGACATCTTTCTCCTGACACCCATGTTAGACTGTGGCCTGTCAGGCATTTATTGCAACTTGCCAGACCGCCTCTACTCACCTCTACCACAGCTTGCTTTCAAAGAGAAGATAATAAATCACTCACTTCAGGGTGAAACGTTTCCTTAGTTTATCCCCTTTCAAAGATACTTATGTAGCAGAACAACAAAATTTCCGTTTCCTGGTGCAGCACTAAAAGGGTCTCGGAGAAGCATAGTTTTCTAATGTCTTCACTGCCTATGTTTATAGAATTATAATAATTTAAATGTGTAAATAACCTAACCACTGTGTTCAAATTAAGGTGGCAATCTATTCATGGATTTTAATGGGTTAATACCAATTTATCTCTTAATAAATAAAGTTGAAAAAACTAAACATGTTTTCTTGAATTTTCATTTGCTCTCTGTTATATACAACCATATAGTTGCCTATATGTAGATTGCTTTGTTTTATGGAGTTGGGTTCTTGCCATGTAACATAGCTAACATGGCATTTACGATATAGGCCAGTTTGGCCTTGGATTTTCATATACCTTCTTTTGCCTTCAGAAAGCTAGTATTACAGGTGTGCACCATCTTGCCCTTGTTTGAGTGAGTGAGTGTGTGTGTGTGTGTGTGTGTGTGTGTGTGTGTGCACGCATGCCACATGGAAATTACAAATGTATTTCTGCTAATAATCAGCATACAAAAGCTCCGGGCTCATCTACTCCAGCACAGAGGCTGAGCTACTCAGAGTCTGTGATTCTTCTTGTGTTAGTTCATTAACATCCAGCCCGACCCTCACCATTGTTACCTAGGTCAGTTCATAACTTCAGCCTGTGTCCTCATTTGAGGTCCTGACAGTTTCCAGGGAACATCCTCACTTGGTCAAACTGCCTCTTCAACTCCCGAACCTTTACGAATACGCTGGCGTCCACCATCTGGCGGTGCGGCATCCTGTGGATGCTGGCTCTCTTACTCTGCCACTTTCGCCTCTGCTGTGGCTCATGCCTTGCTTTCCTTACACTGTAGTCTGAAGCAGCACCCCTCACCCTGCCCACCAGGCGTCCCAGCAACTCTCTGAAGCACACTCCCTTCCCGATACGGCACACTTCTTCCACAGTCCACCCCAGGGATCCTCTTCCTTTTGGAAAACCTTGCCGTCCGTTGCTGTTGCCATCTTACTTCACGTTTCATTTCCCATGTTTTCGTCTTACCTTTTCAAGGATATCACAAGGTCTTTTTGAAAGATGCTTCAGTTTCTCTTGGCACCCACAGCACTGACAGTCGAAGAACTTTATGCACTGGCTTAATGATGGATTTCTCCTGTTCCATACAAGATGCATTGCATTTGGCCATTGTTTTAGAAAAAACACAATGCAATTTATTTTTTTTTTTAATTTTCCATTCAGTATCACTTTCTAAAATAAAAAAGATAGTTACTAAGTTTTGTACTTTTAATTTTTTAGCATTTGTAGGGGTCCTTGTGGCATTTAAATATATCTATAAATATGTGATCACAGTAACAGGTGATTCTTGACCTCGGACATTTGCATTTTTTAATGGGGGGGACACTCAAAATCCTCACTACTCATTATTTTTGAATAGTCAGTTGTTGTCATTAACAGGTTTTTTTAAATACAATGCTTTAAATGCTTGAAGATATTTTATCTGCCCAACTGCACTTAAAAACACAGATTTGATGACATTTAAATTATATCTCAACTTTAAGGCAATTAATAGTAAATCAAGTCTTCCAGCTATCCCACAGACTGGGAAAAGATCTTCACCAACTCCACATCTGACAGAGGGCTGATCTCCAAAATATACAAAAAATTCAAGAAACTAGTAACCAAAACACCAAATAACCCTATCAAAAAGTGGGGTACAGAATTGAATAGAGAACTCTCAATAGAGTAATGCAAAATGGCTGAAAGACAATTAAGAAAGTGGTCAACATCCTTAGCCATCAGGGAAATGCAAATCAAAACAACTCTTGAGATACCATCTCTCAGAATGGCTAAAATTAGAAACACCAATGACAGCTTATGCTGGAAGGGATGTGGGAAAAGGGGAACACTCCTCCACTGCTGGTGGGAGTGCAAACTTGTACAGCCATTTTGGAGATCAATATGGCAGTTCCTCAAGAAAACGGGAATCAGTCTACCACAGGCATAAAGCCAAATGATCCACATCCATGCAGCAAAGACATCTGTTCAATTATGTTTGTAGCAGCATTATTTGTAATAGCAAGAACCTGGAAGCAACCTAGATGCCCCTCAACTGAAGAATGGATAAAGATGTGGTACATTTACACAATGGAATACTACTCAGCAGGGGGGGGGGGAAACAATGGAATCTTGAAATTCACAGGCAAATGGGTGGAACTTGAAGAAACCATCCTGAGTGAGGTAACCCAGTCACAAAAAGAGGAACATCATTTGTACACACTCATATGTGGATTTTAGATACAGAGCAAAGGATGACCAGCCTATAATTCACACTGCCAGAGAAACTAGTATACAAGGAGGATTCTAAGAGATTCATACAAGGTCCCTCACAGAAGGGGAAAGAACAAGATCCCCTGAGTATATTGGGAGTGGGTGGGGCAGTGAGTGGAGAGGGAGTTAGGAGAAAGAGAAGGGGAAGAGAGGAGAACATGTGGGACCAGGAAGACGGAGTGGGAGGATGAATAGATGAGAGCAAAGAAAGATACCATACCATACCATAATAGAGGGAGCCATTATAGGTTTGAAGAGAAAACTGACTCCAGAGAAATGTCCAGAGACCTACAAGGATAACCCCAACTAACAATCTGAGCAACAGTGGAGATAATGATAATGAGATTGATCATTAATTTATCCACCCTCATAGAGCCTCATCTAGTAGCTGATGGAAACAGAAGCAGACACCCACAACTAAACACTGAGCTAAACTTCTGGAACCCAGTTGCAGAGAGGGAGGAATGATAAGAAAAGGGGTCAAGACCAGGCTAAGAAACCCACAGAAACAGCTGACCTGAACAAGGGGGAGCTCATAGGCCCCCAGACTGATAGCTGGGAAACCAGCATTGTGCCGACCCAGACCCCTTGAATGTGGGTCTCAGTTAGAAGGGCTGGGCAGTCTAAGGGACCTCTGACAGTGGAACCAGGATGTTTCCCTGGTGAATGAAAGGACTTTGGGAGCTCATTCCCCATGGAAGGATACTCCCTTAGTTTAGAGACAGGAGGGAGGGCCCAGTCCCTACTCCAAATGACTTGACAGATTTTGATGATCCCTTTTGGAAGGCCTCACCCTCCCTGTGGAGTGGGGGGAATGCAAAGGGAGGGGAGTGGGGAACATGGGAGGAGGGAGGGAGAGGGAACAGGGATCGATATGTAAAATAAGAAAAAAAATAATAAAAAGTTAAAAAAGAAATATCAAACACTAAAAAAAGAAAATATTTAAATCAGAGATAAATTTTTATGACAAGAGACAAGTGATCAGATAAGCTGATATTTATAGTTCATGATTATACCTTCCAATTACCCATAGCTGCTAATAAATTTGTGACTTCTTGTTTTGTTTTCATTTTTTGTTTGTTTGTTTTTCTTTAACCACTGCTTTTTATTGCCCACTGCTGCAGGGTCAACATTTTCTAATTTCCTGTCAGTCTCTAACCCATACTTCCTTTTCTATCAGTAAGTTTTTTTCTTCATACATGTATACTATGTATCTTGGCCCTCCCTCCCATTTCCCTCCTATCCCTACCAGGCAACACCAGCATCTCTGGAAATCTCTTTCCCCTTTGTGCTAGTCTGAGTTTTGTTTGGTGTTCCACAGAGCCTAATCTGGGCTGTCTGTATGATCTTAAGTTTGTAACTAACCATCAGAGCTTGGCGGCTTCACTAGTGGGTATGCAACTAGATACTACACTCTTCCTTGTCCCAGAATCTGTCTCTTGCCAACAGATCCAAAGTATGCGGTAGGGTTCCTTGAGTCCTTTCCCCTCCACAGCTGACTGCTTGGATGGATGGCATCTGTGGACCCAGTGTCAGTGTGCAAAGTTGCTGTAAATTCACATCCTTCTCCTACATTATCAGCCTCTCTCTGTGTCCTCTGAGCTTTGAATGGGTGGTGAAAAAGTCTTGTCTAGGCTTGAGCCCTCATCAGTTCTTTATTCCTGGCATCTTGTGCACCAAGGGCCTTTAAAAAACACATAAAAATAAGTTATCATCAGATGGAATAAACACATAGTTTCTCTATCAATTGTTATTATCCGTTGGGAAAGTTTAATTTCAGTTGCCATAACTATTTAATTATGACTTGATTAAAAGACAGTTTGTGGATTAACACTCATCCATAGTCCATACTTTAAGTGACACTATTTTCAACTATATGTCCCTCAAGGATGGGGACACCCTTTTTTTTTTTTTTTTTTTTTTTTTCCTCATCAGCTCAGAGCAGGTATAGGCAACAGATTGGTTTGGGACTAAGCTAAATCATTAAGTCTACTCAGCAATAGCAACTTCACCACTAAATCACTCAATAGACAGAGAATTCAGGTCTTAGAAACTGGCCTAGATCAGCTTAACCCTGATCAGTAGTTTTCAGCGGCCACAAGATCATAAAATATCATTTATTATTCTTCTACATTAAATATCAAGTATGCTCCTACTGTGTTTATTCTTCAACTCCATTAAATAGAAGATATAGCTTAGGAAATAATTAACACATAATTAAGACAAAGCCAAGAGTAGGGACAGGAATAATTTTAACTCTAAAATCAGAAAGAGTTTCAGTGTCGAACTTTGATGCACTACCTATAGGTTTACAATAAGTGCTATCTTAACATTGCTGACATAAAGCAGGGTTCTTCACAGTCCTTTGGGGGGGGTTCATTTGGTTTTGTTTTCCAGGGAAAGTGAGGGAGGAACTTAAATGATATTTTCCACAGCTCACTTGTCTAAAGGCCTAGCAATTATGCATGTAGCTACTAGATATCTTCATGAACAAGAGCATGAGAAGGATTTGACAAAGCCCACTGTGCTGAGCACCAAAACAGATGTCCTAACTACTCCTTCATTGTTTTGGGTAATAAAACCAAGTTGAGCAATTATTTTAAATCTCTATAAATCCCATGAACCAGTCTAAGGAGACATTCGGCTAAAAAAAATTTCCTAGTGACAAAATCACGCTGTAGTGTTGTTTTGTTGGCTGATCTACTTAAGGCTAGAAAAAGAATGGTTTATTTCTTTGAGGCCTGAAGATATAAGGGTGTCACTGAGGAGAATGAACCCAAGTGCCTTAATCTGAATGCTGTGTTAAAAGATAAAGCAGTATTTGGCTAGGGCAAAGGAGTTGACCCACCTGGGTGTAGCTCAACCAAGGTTAGAACTACGATTCCTTGCCTTGGCATAGGGGAACTAAAGAACAATGTCTTCATGGGAACGCAGCTACTTCTCTTTATGTTGGAAGTAAAGTTGGTCTTCCTGAGTGAAAGACGTGAGACAAGACTGCATATTCGACTGTAGAGCCTGACAGGTGACTCTATATCAGGCAACTGATTCCCAGATTTGATTTATCCTGTAAAATCATATTGCTGCAGAACTTGTGAAATAAGGCAAAAGCTAGTTGAAATCTGTTACATAAATACAAGGCGGAAACTGCCATGAAGGTGAGATTAGCCAACGGTGCTGTAGCTTGAGGGTAGAGATGTTGCTTAGCACGTGAAAGGTGCTAAATTTTCTGGTGTTGAGCTCCAGCATGGAGAGAAATAACAAGGGAAGAAGATAATGATCTAATACAGGCTCGTGTGTCATTGCACAGACAAACAGCAGGATTCGTCTCATTTACAAAAAAAATAAATAAAAATCACTTCTTGCAAAATGCTTCAGTTAGGCACACTAACTGAAGAACAATTATTTGTTAGTGATTTGTTAAGTTTTTTTTTACTGTGTCAGTGTATTTCCCCTTTGGCATGGGTGCACACACTGTGTGAAACTTGACAATAAAACCACTTTCTTTTTGAATGCTAGTGTAACAATCACTTAGAAATTGCCTTTGCTTAAAACCATTGACTTCTCCCTTGAGCCCAGCAAGTGACTAAAAGCAAGAAAAATGGGCGGTGCCCAGTCATTGCCTTCACTCTGCAGTCACTGTGGATTCTAAGAACAAGAGTGATCAATACACACCTTTATGATGAGGGATCACACACAAAGAGCAGTGTGTGCAAGCTCACAGATGATCTGCCGAAATGGGAGCGATTACCTATGATGATGGGATTGAAACTGAAACAGGAGCTTTAAAGAACCGGATTGCTCCTCGGGAGCACTAAGGACTTCTTTCCACTGCCCAGCTGAACCAGAACTGAGATAATTACCATCCAAAGCATGTTTTAACCAGAACTGCTCAGTTATATGCACCTCTTGCCCTGTGACCCAGTTCTCCCTCTATTTAAACCCAAATCCCCTGCAGTTTCTTGAAGACAGTCTTACAAGGAACACTGAACCCCTTTGCAATCTCCTTATTCTTCTTTTTAACACAAATGGCATTTGGGGATGGGTGCTTGAGCCCAGCCTTTTGGGACTCCCAAAAACTTGGTGGCTAAATACAGCCTGTAGGGGCCCCTGGGGCCTGGGCTTTCATCCCCAACTTTGTTGTCGATAGTATTGCCAGCATTTCAGGCAGATTAGGATAGATTTTGAACCCATTGCATCTTTTTAACATATGAACACATGTGTGCACAGTTTTTTTTCTCACCTACATATATTGCTTTACCTTGTAACTAACTGGTTACTTAAAAAACAAATAAAAGACTATAGTCAAATATCCATCTTGCTTTTTCTATATAAGCTGCGCAACTAGGTAACTAATAGGTAAAATAAATAACTATTCACTCAGTCTGCATCCCCCTTTTCATGACAATACAGGTAAACATGGGGATTTAGACAGATGAACTTTATCCCTCGCCTAAAGAGTTTTCTTTTAAACAATATTTCTATTAATAATGGGAAATCAAATGATTACATCATAAAATCACCGTTTTGAATGTCTGAGTGAATTAATGAGCTGAGACAATGAACAGCAACATCACCCACAGCATAAAGAGACGAATAGCCTGACATTAGGGAAGAATGGAAATTAGGAAATCCTGTTGGTGAACTCTATCATAAGACCCTCAAAATGCCCAAGCCTGTGGCACACCTTATGTTAAATGTGTAAGATTTGTCAACAGATGGACTGTAGGGTAAAAATGAAATGGCGGATAAAGCTTTGGGGCTTTTCTGAGACAACGTGTCATTCCATATCTTAAGTTAGCCTGGAACTCATAAATAGCCCAGGCATCCCTTCTGCTCTCGGTACTACCACACTCAGGCCTCCTTGGTACTGAGATTACACGTTTGAACCATCTTTCTCTCCAGAACAGAGCATCTGCAAGTTGGACAAGAAGGGGCTTCCAGGAGGAGGATGAATCTTTGCGTGTTGGCCTGGGGATGTAGAAAGCGTTGGCATATAAGTAGTTCCATGCTATGCCATTTGTTCTAGATCCATTTTGAATTTATAATAAAAACTATCCAGCTATTACCTGACCTGCTCATCACCCATGTGGGAAACAGGACAAAGGTCTAAGGGTGTTTCTCGTGTGAGCATTACTGTGGATACCTTCCTCTAAGCTGAAGGGTGCTTTCCTGTAAGTAGAACTTGTTAAATGCTTCTTATACCTCCCAAATGCACGCTTATCTCATTCTGAGTCAGATGTCAGCTTTCCCTGCGATTGAAATTATCCAAATATTTTACAGAAGTCCTGACTACAGCCAACATACAAATCTACATGCTGATAATATCCTGGTTTCTCGCCCTTTATTCTTGTTACCCTACTATCCTCTCCAATTTAAACCAGAACCGTCATTTTTTTTTTTTCAACAAATGAGAAAGGTGTGTGCACCTTGGTAAAATCTCCTACACCTTTGGAAGTATATGCCTACTTCCTGAGCCACCAGTGCTTTTCCCATCCCCTTACCAAGAGAAAAAGGAAGTATGGGCTTGCAAAAAAAAAAAAAAAAAAAAAAATTCTACAATGTTCTTTGCAACTTTATTCAAGTGGACCAAAAGTAGAGACAGTCTAAATTTCCATTGGTAGAGAAGAGAACATGTAATATGTTTATGCAATTGGATGCTAATCCACGATTTAAAAACAAAGGGGGGGGGACAAATAACTAAAACATGGAACAACGTGAAAGAATTCCAATAAGATCATGCTAACTGAAAAATACTGCTCTCAACAAAGAATATATATCTTAGGAGCATATTTGTGAGATGCTTACAACAAAATACAACAATTGAAAGTGGGAAAATGAATACAGGAGTTGCTTTGGGGCAGTGGTAGAGACTCACAGGACCGAGTACTGAGTGTACTGTGTGCAGCTGGGATGCGGCCAAGTGGGACTTAGAGGGAGAGGTTAGTAGTTATCTGCTTGTTTTCTCTGCAGACTTGCACACACCAGGCACAAGCTTCACCAGTGATAAGTTCCCCATCCCCATCCTCATCCCTACCGCCTTGCAGGCGAGGAGAATCATGGGATTTGGGGTCTGAGGCTAGCCTAAGTTCAAGGCCAGGCTGGGCTACATAGCAAGGCCTGGGCTGCAAAGCAAAACACAGACATGACATGATGGCACATACCAGAAACTATAACCCTTGGGAAGCAAAGACATAAGAATCAAGGTTTTAGTGTCATTCTTGGTGACATAATGTATTTGACATATCCAGTCTGGGCTACAGGAGACTGTGTCATTAAAAAGTGGCTGTGGGGGGGGAGTGGAGGGGGTATAGCTGATATCTCTAAGGAAATAATAGCCGCCTACATGACTATGTAGCCTAAGCAGTATAATCAATATAAAAGGAAGAAATAGAACTGGAGTATATCCTAGGGGAAGAATTTAAAGTAACACTAGCTCACTATGCCCCACCGGGAGAACAGATAAGTATAATATCACAGATGCCCAGCAACACCTACTATAGCATAAATAGAAAGACCCAGCTGGTGTACTCATGATGACAAGGCCAGAGCTTATATTGAAAGGATGGAAAAATACAGCCTACCTCTCCAATGACCCCAGGAAGCTAGAAGTTTAGAAATACTATCTAAAAAGCTCTAAAACCTTCAAATTACAGATCCTGTCCTCTGCCAGTAAATAGGCAAGGTCACACTCCTTGCTGTTTATAACAGACAGGCCCTTGAGTACGTAATCCTGATAACAAAAATGAGCTGGCTAACTGCTTATCTGACTTTGTAAACTGCTTGTGAAACCCCCGCCCCAGTGACCTATGTGTGGGCTTTATTGTAAACCCTATAAAAACTGTCTCAATTCTGCCCCCGAGGTCCTCAGTCCGATGACTGTGGACCCCAGTGCACTTGGAATAAAAATTCCTCATGCTATTTGCATCATGACCACTTCTCGTGAGTGATTTGGGTGTCACCTTTCCTATGTATGAGTGGGAAAGTCCACACTCTACAGGTCTTTCAATATCAAGCCACAGAGCTTAGGAAAGGTTGGCTTTTGTTTATTTGTTTTGTTTTGTTGTTTTAGGCTGAGTGTGGTAGTAAATACTACCTGTATGCAAACCCAGAACTCAGGAGGTAGAGGAAGAAGGAAAGAAGTGTGAAAAAAAAAAAGGTTTTAAAAAGAAAAAATGGGATTAAATTCTACTGGACAATAGCATTTCTGTAATTAAATTTACAAGAGTTAGTGAATAAAACTCATACATAACATATGCAAAGCCTAAGACAAGTATATAAATGGAGGTCCATGTGTGCCTATGAATTTAAAAAATTCTGCTAGGTTGGTATGCTATGTACAGTATGTAATCCTGTTGTTTAACAAAAAATATACTCTTAATTATAAAATTTAACGATGTATGTAAAAATATATTTAGATAGATCTGACTAAAAGTTATCAAAGCATCAGAGACCAGACTTGATCATCATTGCACATCGCTGAGTGTTTGCTCATAAGCCAACAATGCTTAACTGAGTAATTTATTATTTTATATATTTATTATTTTTCATATCAATCCCAGTTCCCTCTCCCTCCTTCCCATGCCTCCCAACCCCCTCTCTCATCCCATCCCACCCCCCAACTCCACAGGGAGGGTGAGGTCCTCCAGGAGCGGTCATCAAAATCTGTCAAGTCATTTGGAGTAGGGACTAGGCCCTCCCTCCTGCCTCTAGGCCAAGGAAGTATTCCTCCATGGGAAATGTGTTCCCAAAGTCCTTTTGTGCACCAGGGATACATCCTGGTTCCACTATTAGAGGTCCCTTAGACTGTCCAGGCCTTGTAACTAAGACCCATGTTCAGAGAGTCTGAGTCGGTCCAATGCTGGTTTCCCAGCTATCAGTCTGGGGGTCCATGAGCTCCCCCTTATTCAGGTCAGCTGTCTCTGTGGGTCAGAGAGAGGAGAGGGAGTTAGGAGAAAGAGAAAGGGAAAAGAGGAGAATATGTGGGACTAGGAAGATTGAGTCAGGGAGTGAATAGATGAGAGCAAAAAAAAAAAAAAAAGAAGAAGAGTGAGTGAGAGAGAGAGAGAGAGAGAGAGAGAGAGAGAGAGAGAGAGACCATAATAGAGGGAGTCATTATAGATTTAAAGAGAAAACTGACTTAGAGAAATGTTCAGAGGCCTATAAGGATGACCCCAACTAACGATCTGAGCAATAGTGCAGAGGCTACCTTGAATGCCTTTCCCTGACAATGAGATTGGTCACTAACTTATCCACCATCATAGAGCCCTCATCTAGTAGCTGATGGAAACGGTAGACACCCACAGTTAACTAAGTGATTTAATACTATAGGTTACGTCTATGCTCTTCGAACAATTTTTTAAATCAATATGCCGATTCACGAATCCCTCTTGAACTACAATTTAAACACAAAGATGTGTGCTCATGCACCAGCCCCTCCATTTTCCCCACCAGGAGGACTCTTCCTTCCTTTAAGCTTTACCTTTTAATGACGCTCCTCTCTGGGTTTCAAAGGGCTCCTGCACTTAGGGCCCTGCTATGCTGTGTCTGTTATATTCCCCCAGGCCCTCTCTCATGCTCTTTCCCCTCAAGGCCCTTTCTCCTAATAATCCTCATTTGTCACGGGCGGTGTGTGTCCGGTCCATCAGAAGCAGGAGTCCCAGCATTTCCTTTTCCTTTCCTTAACGACGCAGAAGAGGGAAATGAGCTCAACAGAAATCAAAGTAACCCTGGCGACCAGAAGAAGTACTTCATTTAACCTGAGCCAATGACATTCATACTGAGAGCAAAGGCTTAACAAGAACCTTGTCTTTTCTCTTACCTAAGATTTTCCACCTCTCACATCCTTACTGACCTGCAGACTCGTCTGCTCTGAGACTGACAAGAGGACAGTCCACAGAATCATGCATTTGGACATAGATGATTCGAATTCAGATTCAGGCAAGAATGACTATGAAGTACTGTCCTAAGCAGAGAGTGGTGGCGGGAGGGCATACTTAGGACTACAGGGAGCACTTGGCCAGAATAGCATACCGCATTACAGAAATGATGCTAGAGCAGATTAGGAAAAAGTATACACAGAGGGACAGATAAACACAAGATAGAAAGAACTACCACGATGGTATACCACAAACCAAAACACTTAACCTCCTCCACCTTGGTCAAATAAAAAGGGAATATAAAAAAGGAAGAGAAAAATGAGGCAGACGCTGATTTTGAGTCTTTTATTGGTGGCATTTTTCTGACAAAGCAGGACACCCTATGCATTAGATTTGTACAGGTGAAGTAAGCCTGCATTTTGCCTCATTGTTTTCCCAGGCGCCTTTCTTATTCCTTTGCTAGTGAAATCGCCTTTTAGAAGTATTGATTACTCGCTGTCTGATAGGTCATTGCCATTCTCCATTGTTAATTGTTTTAACTGCACTAGATGTGCTTTTTTTTTCCCTTGAATTGGGAAGTTCACCACTGTGTTCATCAGCTGTATGCAAGCCTGTTTCTTGTAAGATTTCAAATTTCACTTTGTGGCCGATTTGCCTTTTCCTGTAACATGCAAAAATTAGTAAGGAGTTGCAGATGACTCAGGTTAAATGGCATAATCTCCAGTGATGTCAACAAGAAGGAAAAGCTTAGTAAGGATTAATTTTGTAAGCAGAAGTTCCTTTGTTACAGGGAGTCCACTGGAGATAACCACTCCTTCTAACTGATTGCTGGCCAGTTAAAAGTCTTTATTCCAGCCAACTGAGACTACACTCAGGTATCTAGGACCCAAATACAACAACAAGTGTTTAGAGTCAAGGGTTTTCAAAGACAAAAACCAGATATGAGTGAAACCTGGGAACACAGGTTTAGGTTACCCTAAATTCCATTTTCCAATGTAGAAGCAGTATCATGAAGTTTTTACAGTAATGGAACAAAGCATGCCATAAAGCAATACACATTTAAGCATATTGGTAGAAACAGTAGGTAAGTTAAAGTAAATCAGGAGAAATATCTGTTATAATCCTCAGATGTTATCCAACATCCCAAGGGGTTTACCTCATGATCACAAAACTGTTACGTGAGATGCAGAGGACCATATATGGTTATTAAGAGGTTAAAGATGGTCCAAGATAATTTGGCTCTGGACCTGTGACATTCCAAGCTCTCCACACTTGGTGACATTCTAACCAGTTACTTTAACCTTCCAGAAAGCTCAGTGGAAGGTGTAGCTTCTTCCAGAAGCTTCTGCTTACATGTGTTATGAGGAATTTGGCCTCCTTATTGTAGATTTGTAACTTTCTTTGGGGCCTCCCTTAATGGAAACTTGGATAGCAAATAACATCTACTTTAGTGGATGTCGTGGTAGAAAAGGATATTCGCGGAGCCACACAAAGAAACGCCGAACATCAAAGGATACGTTAACAAAAGGTGAAATGGGTTTTTTCAGCTGGCCCCACCAAGGTGTATCCCTAAGCAAATACACAACTAGAAACGGAGTTAGTTAGTGCAAGAGGTTTACCAGGGGAGGAGGAAGCTAAAGGCTCTGTTGGGGAGGGGATATAAAGACAGACAGATAAACAAGGGTAAGAAACAAGAGGAAGAAGAGAGTCAAGAGAAGGGTGAGAGGCAAAAGAGGAAAGAGGAGGCAAAGAGAGGAGTAAGAGGCAAAATAGACAAGAGAGGTAAGGAAGTGGCAAAGAGGGTGAGCTGTCCCTGGTGGCACTTCTAAGAAGCACACTTGTCACATAGCTGACTGCTGAGAGGCACCTGGGGACAGGTAACGATGTAGCAGCTTTATCAGCAAAGGCAGGCTGATGCTGCTGCCAAAACTAACAAAAGTAACCTGGGAAGGCTGGATCCTCTTATAAAAAGAGTGTGCCATATTCCCAGACCAGAACACTGAGTAGCAGCATGGCTAAGATGGCCTCTGTCTTTTTTCCCTAACACACAGGGAGCTTGGCTATTCCCCACTGACTACGTTCAACCTCGCGGTTAGAAAGCATCAAGGAAAGGGAGAAAGCTGATGTAGAATGAATGGGTGACAACGTTTAGATGGTGAAGCTTCTCAGGAATTCTACACCTGGTCAAACAAGCTTATCTAACAAAGGACCAACAAAGGGGACTAACAAGGAGGGCTCTGGGGTAAGAGGGGACACGAAAGCAAACACACAGACCTAAGTCTGTTTATAAGAAAAGGAATGACTGGGTTTCTCATTGTTAGAATATTGGGCTGTGAGTCTGGTTGAGCTACAGAAGTATTGATCTCCTTTAACACGGTCATCTTTTACAATCCAACTGTTGCAGCTCTTCTAGTACTGCTAAGTTTGGCAAAGTAAGAGTGTTTTAAATAAGAGTGTCATAGGCCACGGAGTTTGGAAGGGAACAGGGTGGGAAGGTCAGGTAGGGTGTAGGAGGGTTTAGAGGGAAGAAAGAGGGAGGGGAAGTGATGTAATTATACTCTCAAGAAACGAAAGGAATAATTCCTTGAAGATGATTGCTAAACCAACACTACTGGAAGAATTTCAAAGGACACAGCCTAAAAAGTAATCAGATGTGTGACTTGGTCTGGGGAAGGGGTCCATGCTAACTGCGTAATCAAAGGGAAGCCATTTAACCTACTCAGAAACACCGTGTAGGACCATGCATGGACCCCCGAGGCACCTTGAGCAAGCCTGAAGCTCTTGGCTGGAACTCCTTGCTCCAGAGTAGTTCATGGTCCTTCCTCTTAATTTGCTAACACTCATCTGCTCGGGAGGAACTAAGCCTGAGAACTTGCACGCTTCACTATTGATTGTTTTCCACTGTGCTGTGAGTCAGTCTATAAGCCCCCACCTTCCCCTCAATAATCTGCATTCAGCATCACCCGCTGTCTTGTCTTTTATTTAAATCTCTAGGCCTTCTCCCGATTCGTGGAACAGATTGTAGCACTGGACCCAGGGTTGGGATATAGTAGTGTATCCAGATGAAAATAAGGATTCCCACTACAACTACAAAAGATTAAGTGACCAAACAAACACTTATTTTCTAATGAGTGCAGATTTAGCCTTTTGTTTTTCAATCTTGCAATCTGTATAACTTTTACAGAAGAAAAGCTGGCCTAACTCCCCCGGTCTTATTCAAGTCCTATTTTCCCATTTCATTTCATTACATTACACTACTGTGAAATATTCAGACATTATTGGGCCTGCAAAACACTTGTCTTCTGGATATGGCACAGCTGCTATAGTCATGGACACACAGAAGCCATGAGTGCCTGCATTAGAAGGTGAACAATGAAAGGAAAAAAGTAGTCAAGAAGAAGAGGTCTGGACTGTAGGAATGGAAGGGGACCAAAAGGAGGGTCTGAATAAATTCAAAAGTACATTGCATACATATGCAAAAATATCAATAATTAGATTTTGAAGTGTTCATTGTTAAACTGTTGGTTATATAAATAGCTAGATTTTTCTAAACTTCCTTGGTTATTTTCCCTTACATATGTTAGGCAATTCTTTCCTGAAATTTAGATGTATAGGAAGGAGCCAGCCAAATTGATGAAGTAAAAGTTTTATAAAACAAACAATTTACTAGTGTGTTAGCATTCTCCCAAGAAACTGAAGCAATACAATGTATACAAGGAGAGTTATTTTTTTTTTAAGCTACCAACTCACAATACTTTCAAATTTTACAGATTAAGTTGCAGGATAGAAACCTGAAGGACAGAGGTCTACAAGCAATCTGCTCCCAGAATTTTCTCTCCTCTAAGGATTGAGTTAACCCAATAGTTAAGACCTATCTATATCATAAAATGTAAATACCTACTAAGTTTAACTAAATACCTGAGTACTGTGGACTTACCTACATTTATGCAAAAAGTTATAATGCACAGACAAATAAGTTATTTCAGTTGTGACATAATATTCAGGAAGATTTAATGCTGTTGGAGGAACAGAGGCACTTACATCAGGTTTTAGATAAACTTCAATCAGGAAATCACCTTGTTAGTATTCAGGCATCTGTATTGTCCTGTCCATGGGGTTCTGACAGGATGCCCTTAGACGTGGTCTTCCCTATAGTTCATTAACCACTAAAGGAAGAAATAATTTTTTTTTGCTTCTTAGAGTTGTTGTGAACATTAAATTAACTAATAACATTTAATAAATTGTGGGTACTCTATAAATGATACCCGATCATTATTTTAGCTGAAATTTATTGAACTTCTCTTAACTCCTATATTTTTCATCATTAAAATACTAAGGAAAGAATTGTAAAGTATATGTATTTTCCCTCAAATAGTCTTAGCATAGTTACATAACTCTTTAAAATATTTTTTTAAAAAGAGTACCTTTTTTTTTTTCTGCTGAATAGTACTCCATTGTGTAAATGTACCACATTTTCTCCATCCATTTTTCAGTTGAGGGATGTTTAGCTTGCTTCCAAGTTCTGGCTATTACAAATAATGCTGCTATGAACATAGTTGGACAGATGTCCTTCTTATATATTCTTACAAGATTACTGGATCTTGAAGTAGATTGATTCTCATTTTTCTGAGGAACCGCCATACTGATTTCCAAAGTAGCTGTACTGAGTTTGCACTCCCACCAGCAGTGGAGGAGTGTTCCCCTTTCTTCAAGTCCTCTCCAGCATAAACTGTCTTTAGTGTTTAGACATTCTGAAATGAGTAAGATGATATCTCAGAGTTGTTTTGATTTGTATTTCCTGATGGGTAATGATATTGAACACTTTCTTAAATGTCTTTCGGCCATCTTAGATTCCTCTATTGAGAATTCTCTATTTAGTTCTGTACCCCACTTTTTAATTGGATTATTTGGTGTTTTGGTAACTAGCTTCTTGAGTTCTTTGTATATTTTGGAAATCAGCCCTATGTCAGATGTGAGGTTAGTGAATATCTTTTCCCATCCTGTGGGTTGCTATTTTGTCTTGTTGACTGTGTCCTTTGCCTTACAGAAGCTTTTCAATTTCAGGAGGTCCCATTTATTAATTGTTGATCTCAGTGTCTGTGCTACTGGTATTATGTTCAGGAAGTGGTTTCCTGTACCAGTTTGTTCAAGACTACTTCCTACTTTCTCTTCTAAGAGGTTCAGTGTGGCTGGATTTATGTTGAGGCCTTTGATCCATTTGGACTTAAGTTTTGTGCGTGGATACTCTCTCACCTAGACACATGGGGGAGGGCGTAGGCCCTACTCCAAATGATATGACAGACTTTGAAGACTCCTTCATGGAAGGCATCACCCTCCCTGGGGAGCAGAAAAGGGATGGGATACGGGTTGTGGGGGGGGCGGGACAGGGGAGTTACGGGAGGGTGTAGGAATTGGGAATGACATGTAAAACAAGCTTGTTGCAAATTTAAATTGAAAAAATAAAAAAAAGAGTATTATAATGTATGGAACCATTTCATAAGTTGACAGCTTGGTTTCTGTTAGATATAAGGCTTTCTCACTGTAAAGCAAAAATGTTGTTAATGTTATTATTTCTTTTTGGTTTCTCTATGTAGCCCTGGCCATCCTGGAACTTGCTCTGTAGACCAGGCCTCGAACTCAGAGATCTGCCTTGGATTAAAGGTGTGTGCCACCACACCCAGATTAAAGTGTTGTTATTTTAAGAATGTAGTTAATTATAAGGAGAAAATAATAATTACCATCTCAGTCCTGACTCCGTACACACACACACACACACACACACACACACACACACACACACACCAGAATGTTCAACTAGAGTCTGCAATTAAAAATCCAATGTGTAAAAGAGAGCAGATATAAAAATCAGTTAAGAGCCGGCGTTGGTGGCACACAACTTTAATCCCAGCACTTGGGAGCCAGAGGCATGAGGTTCTTTGTGAGTTCGAGGCCAGCCTGGGTTACAGAGTGAATGCCTGGACAGGCTCCAAAGCAATACAGAGAAACCCTGTCTCGAAAAACAACAACAAAAATCAGTTAAGAGACAGGCACAAGGATATACATTTTTTAAAAATGCTACTCAAGAAGTTCATATGCAAGCCTTCCTCCTTTCCTGTGTGGAAAAGACTGGACACGTCTGGAGAAGACGCCTGGAAAAACTCCTCGGACAAGAGGTTCACAGCAAGCCTTGAAGCTAAAATCACAATTCAGGCCCCCAGCCTGCACAGCTCACTCCGGCTTCAGGTCTGCCTGCGCCCACTAAAGTTATTACGCTCCACATTGATCCTCTTGCCAAACCCTGGATTTAGTTCTCTCCTGGTTGAGTGGCATGCCTGGGCCACACTCACAAGTGGCAGCACCCTCACCACGGTAGCGGCTCAAACCAGCATTACCCCCTTGAAGCCCATAATCCCCTGGGGGAGAGGGGGTGAATCGGTGTCTGCTGTGGGATTTTGTTTTCTTTCTTGTGTTTTGACTTGTTTTTGTTTTTGCAGTGGTGAATCTATGTAGGGAAGAAAGGGAGCTGTTACGAATTTCTCTTTCCTTGATCGCCAGGCCTGTTAGACCGGCAGAAAAATGTGCAGGGCCAGGAGTCAGCAGGCTTGAGGGCGAGATCAGCTTGCAGCGGAAAACTCAGCTGTCACTCCGGTCATCTCTGCTCATGAAGCACTTTTTTAGTTAAAATAGGAATAGATGTGGTCTACTGTAAGGATAAAATGAGGCAAAATTGTTTACCGACGTCTTCCGTAGGGAGGCTCGGTTTCTCATCCCTTCCAGAGTATGAGGTCTGGGCATACCTTTGCAACACATTAGCCTACCTACCTTAAAACCCACGTTTGCTGTCTGCCTTTCTTCCCTTTGACTGTGGTTGCTTTTTCTTTCTTTCTTTCTTTTTTTTTTCCTTCTTTCTCCCCCCCCCTTTTTTTTTTTCTTCTAACTCAAAACTGCAGTTCAAAGTGCTTTTGGATGAGAGCATCAGTCAAAATTCAACTTCAGGATTATCATAGTTGGACATTAGCTGGATCTGGCTGAAAGCCCTCTAAGAATAAATTACCCCAGTGGCCCTCAGGAATCTTAATTCCAGTTCTCCAACATATGTCATCTTTTCCAACAAATTCTTGTAAAATGCCTGGTACACTAAAACATTCTGACCCACAAGCTTAAAATGAAATGTTTACCCCACACTGCCAGGTGACCTGGGAAGTCTTGTCCGGCAGCACAGAGCTTACTCTGAGCTCCCACAAAGAGGATCCCATGAAAGCAGGCTCTAATCCACTTCTTCTGTGCCTTCTCCATTCAGATAGCTAGCATCCTGAATGCTTCCATTTTTATTATTCCCCTGTATCTATGCCTAATGTGCAACAAACAAAACAAAGTAAAATCCCATCTCCCTTGAATAAATAAAGTTCAAATGAGCCACAGCTGAGCATCTGTTTCTTGATGAATTATAGCAGCACTACCACCAAAACATTAATACCCTCTCTCTGTTTCTCTCACATGCATTCTCTCTCTCTCTCTCTCTCTCTCTCTCTCTCTCTCTCTCTCTCTCTCCTATCTCACACACACACATACACACACTATCTCTCTCACTCTCTCTCTCTCTCACACACACACACATACACACACTATCTCTCTCACTCTCTCTCTCTCTCTCACACACACACACACATACACTCAAACACTCTCTCACGAACACACACACACACACTATCTCACACACACACACACACACACACACTATCTCTCACACTCTCTCTCTCTCTCTCTCACACACACACACATACATTCAAACACTCTCACGAACACACACACACACACACTATCTCACACACACACACACACACACACACACACTATCTCTCACACTCTCTCTCTCTCTCACACACACACACACACATACATTCAAACACTCTCTCACGCACACACACACACATACATTCAAACACTCTCTCACGCACACACACACACTATCTCTCACACACACTCTCTCTCACACACACACACACTCACACACACACTATCTCTCATCTCACACACACACACACTATCTCTCACTCTCTCTCTCTCTCTCTCTCTCTCTCTCACACACACACACACACACACAAGCTAAAGATGCAATATTAAGGGCAGCATTTGGACACTTTAGGTAAGAGGCTAACACTGTTCTTGCCTCTTATGTATCAGCTTTCCAGAGAGCATGCTCAGTCTTACTGCCCCCTCAGCGGCTACACCAGGCAGGAAGCGTCATGCTGGTCGTGCCTTGCATTGTGCTGGGAAAGAGCAGGCCATGCCGTCCAGTGGCTCCAGTATTAGGTCAGCCACTCACAGGGTTTCATGAGTGCTATGTAACCTCCTTGTAGCTTATTCCTTCTATAGTTCACCATTTAGAAGATTTCCAAGACCCACGACTCTGAACATGAGATCCTTATATGGAACAGTCACTAACTAATAAGCACATCAAAAGGTCACCTTTGAGCAAAATAGAATTTGCTCGGTTTTCTGCTGGAAACATTTTCGCGTATTTTCATAAACTGGCTCTCCCCTTGCCCCTCCCTTTGAGTTTTGGTCATCCCAGAATTGAGAAACATAACACATATTTCCTGAAAATGGCTGGACCACAGTCAAATTGCACAAACTTCAAAATGCTCGGTCCACTTGGGTCTAGGAACTTCTAGTATTGCTTCATCGCTCATTCCCACCCTTTTCACATTCCTTCAAGACCTGCCACCTGAAACTATGCAGGGAGGTTATTTATTACATTTGGTCCCAGCTGTGTTCCCCCCCCCCTTCCTTAGGACATTTAAGCTCTTCCCAGTTGTCAGCCACACACCCCTGTCACCTTCCTGACTCCACTGAATCATAAAACCCTAATTCACACCTCCACGGTGAGCACTCTAGTTCCCATAAGCCCTCGACTTGAGCTTCGCCTGGAGACCTGATAGAAAGGGTCTGCCTGCCACATTGGCCCCAGTGCACCGAGGGCTTGAGAAGTGGGAGGCAATGAAGACAAATGGGTGACTGAATCTCATTTTTGCTCTTAGGGATATAAGAGTCCATTAGAGGGATCACAGTCAGGGGTGGGTAAGTGCAGGCAGTGTGAGACGTGATCACTTCTGGGGTATAAAGCAAAATGTAACATCCATCTGGCTTTGCAGAGCAGAACTGGAGACCGAGGAAAGGAACTAGGAAAAGCTTAAAACTGAATGCAAACTGCCCACCAACCATTGCATGAATTAATGAAAGTATGTATATGGCACAAATATATGGCCATATACTTCTCAACAGTCAGAAGAAACTTCATAAAGCAACATGGATAATAAATACAATATGCTAAGTAAAAGATGCCACACAATCATCCGTGTGGTCCTTCAGAAAACCACGGGATAAAATTACTCTATCCAACCTAACTGGCAGAAAGCAGGTCAGCGGTTGTCAGGAGATATGGCAAGGGACAGGGAAGCCCAGGGAAGAGGGAGGCAGCAAGGTGACAGAGGATTTGTGGGGTGGGGTTAAATTTCAGACCACAATTGTGGAAATGATCGCCTGCCTGCCTGCCTGCCTGGATCGCCCAAAAGTTACCATAGTTAAAAATCGACAAATTGTAGTGTATATTCTAAATTACTAATCAACACAGCTTTGCCATGGGGTGCGGGGCAGCAGAAACAGGTTGTGGTAATTGTAGGTACGAACCACCAAGGGTGGTGAAGTGTGGGTCAGCACTGACTGATTGGGGAGAGGAGTGGAAATGATTCATTATTTCTGGAGCTGCAACGCAAGGGAGGCAAAGGTCGAGTGGGACTAGACTGCAGAAACTTTCCGTTGCCATGCCACCTGTGCAAGATGGGCAGCTCCAGCACTGAGAGAGAACAAAACAAAATGGGGGTGCTCTTTTTACCTAAGGCACTGAGATCTTGTTTAATGGAGTCATGTGTTGACTCCGGACACATGAACGTAATCATTTCCATGATAAAATCGAAGCCCAGATGGCATTTTTTCCCAGCAATGGTGCTTCCGAGAGCAATTCAGGAAGAAAAGCACTTCAAACTGGGAGTGAATGTATCCCACCGGAATTTAGCAAAGTCCTGACCGCGCCACCAGTCTCTCGGAGAGGCCCTTTGTCTCCTATGTAAGCCTAATTAAAAGTTGGTGTGGCGCTTACAACTACATACACTGAATGGGGAAATTCGCCATGATGAGTAAACCAAAAAAAGATTGTGCTTGACCCACCACAAAAATAGACCTGAGAGAAGATGAAAAAGGCAGAAAAAGAAAATTAGAAATAAAAAGACAAAGTGAGAACTGGAAATCTACCTGCAGAGGAAAGAAATTAGGTCTAAATTTTCTCACCCTGCACAAAAGTCAATTCAAAGTGGACCAAAGAACTCAACCTAAAACCTGAAACTTGTAAAGAAAAGAGCAGGAATAGACTTCAAGTTACAGGTACAGGCGATGAATTTCTGAATAGAAACTCTTCAATAATACAGGGAAGAGCCCCGTCCCCTAGTTGACAAATGGGATGACCTGAAATTACAAAGCATCTTCACAGCAAAATAAACTCTCACAAGGAAGATTCCACTGTCTACAGAACGGGAGAAAACCTTTGGCAGCTGTATTCCAGACAAGGAGGTAGTAGCTAAAATATATAAAGATAGGTAAAAAATTAAGTCTGCACACCTGCCAACAAACAGACAGTGCTCAAAAGAAGAGATAAAAATGACCAGTAAATACGGGGAGAACAAGTCAACATTCCTCAGGGAAATGCAAATTAAAACCAGGGATTCTGTGGCACACCGGTTAGAGTGGCCACCATCCATAAACTAAGTGACGGGTGATTCTGTGGGGGATTTTCAGAGAGAGGGGATGAACCTTTGCACACTCTTGGTGCAAGTATAAACCCGTACAATCACCCTGGAAATCAGTCAGAAGGGTTCTCAAAAGCACTAAGAATAGAACTACCAAATGACCCGGCTGTACCACTCCTTGACATTTACTAAAAGAACTCTGTATTCTGCCACAGATACACTTGCATATTCATGTTTATTTCCGCTCTGTTCACAATGACAAGGAAATGGAAACAGATTAGATGCTCATCAACAGATGAATGGATCATAAAAATGTGATATATTTATACAATGAAATTTCACTTAGCTATAAGAAATTATGCAAT
The DNA here is from genome assembly GCA_030556225.1 of Cricetiscus sungorus. Classification (NCBI taxonomy): domain Eukaryota; kingdom Metazoa; phylum Chordata; class Mammalia; order Rodentia; family Cricetidae; genus Cricetiscus; species Cricetiscus sungorus. The sequence goes on along the minus strand of JANBXA010000141.1, from coordinate 37,596,043 downwards.
TTGCAAGACAATGGATGAAACTGAAAATTATAATGTTAAGTGAGGTAACTCAGACTTGGAAAGAAAAAGATGTGTTTCCTCTCATATGCGGATTCTGGTTTTTAGCTGTTATATGTGTATATTTATGTGAGAATAAGTGTGGGTAGAGGTCAGAAAACTTTCAAGAGGCGGGGAGTGTAATAGCATGCATGAATACAATGGTGAAAGGGGGGGGATATGGGTGAGGAAATGACAGGCAAGAAGATTGGGGCATAATCAACCAAAACTAAACAAGTATGAAAAAAAGTCATAAAGAAGCATGTTACTTTGTAAGCTAATTAAATAATATAACAATAAGTAAAGGGAATTTAAAAAGAAGCCAAATGATTAATTTTATACGAAAAACCCTTGCAGACCCAATTCAACTGTTTGAAGATTGCCCCGTTGCCCCGCCTCCCAAGTATTCCCGCGCGCAGACTACACCTGGCTGTGTTCTCTCCTGCAAGAGCAGACCAAAGGAATCCAGGGTCAGGGCTAGATTGTACGCTGGGTCAGCTGAACACGATAATCAATCTCCTGCCTCCACACACACTTGATAGGTGTCATTTGTCTGCTCAACACTCACAGTCCAGGCCTCCTGCTTCCCTGTCTGACTCCAGGAAAGTATGCGTAAGCACTGTTGTCTGCCCGTAAGACATTTTAGAATCCTGATTTCACCCTGCTAGAAAAATAATATACAAGTTTGGCGATTTTATGGAGAGGGCTCAATTTAGGGCAGATCTAATTTTTCAAAACATTGACAAACCATGCATGGAACAGCACAAATGTCCTCGCCTTCTCCTTCCTCCGTTGGTCTCTTTCCTCTTCTGCAGCCTCGACCCCTTTGCTTTATTTTGTGCCAACAATGTAGCCCACACCAACAAAGCAGCTCTGAAGGACCACTGGTTCAAACCCACATGGCTAGACATCACCTTCTCATTCATTCTGCAGAAATGACAGTCATAACAGCTCTTACAACAATAGGCCCACTCTAAGCACCCACAACTTGTTGGACACCCTACAACACTGGTCTTTCTGACCGCGTGCAGCAGATTCCATGATTCTCGAATTCTAGACGTAAAAAGGTTCTTCAAGTTGAAGTGCAGATGGTAGATATCTACAGAATCGAGACTGAACTCCATACCATGCATCTTCCAATGCACGGAAGGGAGATGTACCTAGTATGAAAGAATAGGAATGTTGCTTTGTGTCCTAGGGGCTTTGGGGGTGGGTAGTCCCAAATTGGAAAAACAGACGTTTACTGTTACCTGTAAGACATGAATAAATTATCTAAACTCTTTTAATATCCATCCATTTGAGCCTTGGTGGCTGGATATAGAAAAACTTCACGCTTCTTCTAGCCAGCGATTATAATGAAGGAAAATGATATGGACACAGAGGTTATACCTAGTCTAACCCTCCAAAGTGAGTTGATACCAGGCAATTGAGAGAAATGACAATCCAGACACACACCTCCAGGTATTACAGAATTTTCTACATGTTACTACATTTGACACTCAGTTATTTTTAAGGTGAGGAAAATGGTACTCTCATCATTACACCCATATTAATAACAGACACATTAGAAATAGAGGGCCAGTCAGCATCTCTTGATTCTCATGACGCAATTGGGTAATGGGTGCCATAGAGCACACTGAATAGTAAAATTTTGTGGGCATCAAAAGCTTTACATTTTATTGTCTCCTTTGTTACTTATAATATTCTACTATTTAAAAATTTGCTAGGTTAAAAATTCTCTCTCGGAATGTACGTGAGTATGAATGTGATACACCCTGTTAGCATAGGGCAGGGGCAAACACAGCAAGAAAGCGACCTCTCATCTGTATCTCATGCCAATTCTTTTACTTAACGAGGGTTGATTGGCAGGTGGGCTGAGTGTAAATATTTGAGCTGAATTCCTAGAGGTGTAGAACGAGGCTAAGGAAGTAAAACATTTCTTAAAACATCAGGCAGGTTGCTCTGTACTCAGTGCTAATTGAGAGGCTCTGGGAACCTCCGTGCTTCCTTGAGTTCATGTCAGTCATCTAAGCAAGCCACCAGAAACAGGACACTTGAGACAGACTCAGCTATTTGGGAAATTTTTCTGAAGAGTTCAGAAATATGTGAGATGGCGAATGGCAGCGTGCAGGCCAGGTAGACCTGAAACACCACATCGGGTTCAGGAAAGGTTAAGATTAAAGGAAACTTGCAAAGCAGTCCATTGAGACCCACTGATAGGGGGCTAAAGGACTATGATTTAGAACAGAAACAATGTAATAGGTATTTGTTAGGGTGCTAAATTAAAATTTATTAGGCATTACTGTGCATCAAACATTAATGCATTGCAGCTTTAATTTTTGCTCATTATGTTTCTGTAAACAGTTTATTATTATATTCCCTTTTCTGGTAAATGATAAAAGGGTGGGGGACTTACTTAGCCACACCATTCACTGGTTGTGATCCAGACTGTTGACTCTAAGGACCAAGTTCTTAGACACTCAGTTATTTCTGTTTTGCAGCCTTGTCTTGGCACGAAGCAGTATTCACCTCTCTCCAGATCACCTATTGCTGCTGCCAGTTAGCTCCTTCTCGGATTCCGAAGTTAGACTATAACCTTTCATATAACTGTGTTTGGAAACTGAGCATTTGAAGCGGTAATTAAAGTATGGTGCCGTGTGGACTAGAATAGGGCCCTACTCTAGTGAGAGGGACAATAGGGATAACCACACAGGTAGGGCTGCCATGAGCCATGAGCCAGCCACCTATATGCCAAGAAAAGAGGGCTCGCCAGAAACCAACTCTGCTGCTACATTGACCATATGCTTCCAGCCTCTAAATGGTGAGGGAATACATCTTCTTTATTATTTATTTATTTGCCTATTTATGTTTGGTTTTTCGAGACGGGTTTTCGTTGTGTGACTGCTCTGGCTGTCCTGGAACTCACTTTGTAGACCAGACTGGCCTCACATTTTTTTAAAGTCATTCATTTTCTACTATTTTGTTACACAGCCCTAAGAGAGACAAAAGTTGGCCTAAAAGACATAAAACTCAATCAATTACAGATATGTGATTTGAAGAAAAACCAAAGTTCAAAACAGAGTCCTTGGTTTTGGGCCTCCACAGAGGTTTTTGTTTTTGTTTTTGTTTTTGTTTTTGTTTTTTCCAGAGTTACACCATAACTTTGGAAAGCAAATAGTGAGAGAAACCCATTCATTTAAGAGGAATCTATAGAGATCAAGCCTAGTGAGACGGATGTGAAGAATTCAGCACATCACTAGACAAAATGTCCGTGTAAGCAGATAAATGTAGACTCATGATAAAAGCTTAGTAGCTAAGACACGGAGCTAGAACCAGGTAAACCTGTTTTGAAATTTGCTCTACTGGTCTCTGTACCATTATGAACTAGGGAGAAACCATCTAGTCTCCGCTCCAAATCCAGATTTCCTCATCTGTAACATGAGGTAGTAAACATGAAATTTAGTGGCCTACAATATGTAAAATAAATTTGAAGTATATGGTTCAACTAAGTATAGATAGTATCATTATTGCAATAGAGAAGTACAAAGTCTAGTTAGAGTAACCATGGAGGGACAGATAACTCCACACAGGAATAATAAGGAAGGTATCCCAGGAAATCCAAATAATCTTCATTTTATTGTGTTTATGTATTTGTATATGTGTATAAGTATGATGTATATACATGTATATATGCAGATGCATGAAGAAATCAAGTATCTTCATCTACCACTATCCATCTCGTTCCCTTGAGACAGGGTCTCTCATTAAATGTGGAGCAAGGCTGGCATCCAGCAACTTCCAGCAATCCTCTAGTCTTCATTCCCCCACAGTACTGGGATTACATACATATTGACATGTGACTTTTTACATGGGTTCTGAGGATTTGAGCTCAGACAGACCCTCACATCTGTACAACAAATGTTTCTCCCCACTGAACCATCTCCCCACCCCTTTGCTCTCAATTTTGCAAAAGAAATAGAAGAGTCCCACTAGCCTAGCTCAATAACTCTGTTTCCCAATGAATAACCCTTGAAAACTCTTATAACATATGCTAGGTGTTTAGGTCAGACTCCATCATGGGGAAGACAAAATTCCTACAAGTGAACAGGTCCCCCAAGTGCTTCTTATGTACAACATAGGTAGAAGCCATTGCCATTACTGAGCTGAGTCCTGGGGGAAGACTATACCTTCCATCCTAAGCCCATTAGTACCTGAACATGCAGGGATCCTAGCATTCAAGGGATGGATGGATGCATGGATGGATGCATGGATGGGTGCATGGATGGATGCATAGATGCAAGGATGGATGAATGCATGGATGGATGGATGGATGGATGGATACATGGATGGATGGATACATGGATGGGTGCATGGATGGATGCATGGATGGATGCATGGATGCGTGCATGCAAGGATGGATGGATGCATGGATGGGTGCATGGATGGATGCATGGATGCATGCATGCAAGGATGGATAGATGCATGGATGGATGGATGGATGGATGGATGGATGGATGGATGCATGGATGCATGGATACATGGATGGATGGATGGACGGACAGATGGACAAACAGACAAAAAGATAGCATTTCCTGGTCTCAAGGTACTTACTATCAATTTTTTTAAAGTACAACTTGTTTGCAGATGCATGATTCACACTATTATTTCACAATGAAGATTACAATCTGAAAGAAATCTATTTAAATGTCTAATAGGCACTTTAATTTATAAGCACAACAAGAAAGGCTTCAATTAACTTGTTGATTAGCACTTAATTTTAGAAGCGAAATAAGGAGTCACCACAGAGATCTAATCATTTGGAAAAAATGAAAGGCTGTTCATAATAAAGCAGGAGACTGAGTCTTGAGAGTGGGTCCAAGGCTCCCTTCAGCCCCTTCCCAGTAGTTTTCCTAGTGCTGACTGTGGGTTTGGTTGGCTTGGGTTTTATGGTGACTTTCCTCTTCTAATGTTTCCAGATCTCCCTGCCACTGCACTCCCCTTTAATCCACAATCGGAGCTTTCATCTAGCTAACTAAGGCAGTTCTTGGATAATGATCTATCTGCGGCACTCAGCCAACATCAGTGTTACTTAACTCCACCACACCCCAGTGTCACTCACCATCTACACCAAGACTAGACACTCTATACCAAACACTTCGAACAGGGCACTGTGTAAATTAGGCAACTCATCACAAACAACAGGGCATTCAGAACTAGTATCCCTTCTGTTAGCAGTTAAATTAATAAGAAAACTAGAGAAAAAACATTTTAACAAAAATTCTCTTTATGATGGCTTCTGTATGTATGTCCAATGAGGAAAGAGAAGAATCTATTAGAAAAAAATTGGGATACTTTCTACCATAAGATTACATAATGTGTCTAATCAAACACATCCTTAAATACATAGGAGCATCTTGTCAGAATCAAAAGTGATTCTCAGTCAAGCCACCCCACTGGGTAAATGGAATGTAAGCACAGAAATGGAAAGACTGGTATCATTTAAAGCAAACATCTTAGAGTCTTTCCCAAGATGCAAGGATCTGCCTTTCCTCTCATTCTCAGGAAGGAAGCTCACCTCGGGGATGTCCTAACTCCAACTAGGAGGAAGGGACTGAGACCACTCAAGTATAGCCTTTAGCGCCATGTCAACAGTGCCTTTCCACTCATCAAGGCTAACAGCCACCATTCTTAGAGCTCAGCCTAATGTGTGATCACATGTGACCTAAGCTCTCACAGAATTTCATCAACCACCAAGGAATAGCCTCAGTATTTGACATTTCTTCCTCTCCAAGGAGCCTAACCTGCACTTCTCTTTATAGGCTGCCACTTCCACAGCGATTGGGACTCTGTCCCATTTACTCATCCTTTTTAGGTAGCTTTCTCTTTAAGTCTCCTCTTATGTGTCCAAGTCTCTAAAGCAAAATTCGCTATCATCTTACTTCCCCAAATGGCCCCTTCTGTCTTGCCCATCTCAGCTTTCCGGCCTAACTATGCCTCAAGTTGTCCACATTAATGGCTTTCCACGTGTTCTTGATCACCCTTCAGAATGTATCCCATCCTCTCTTGCAGACTCTATCAGAATAGCTCCCCATGAAACAGACACATAGGTCTACCTTCACTTTGCATCAGTCTACTTTAATTTTTTGAAGACAACATAGATATGTCCTATGTCTTTTTTTTTTCTGACAGGGTTTCTCTGTAGCTCTGGCTATCCTGGAACTCACTCTGTAGACCAGGCTTCCCTTACACTCATAGAAATCCATCTGCCTCTGCCTAATCAGTGCCGGGCTATACACTGTGATCTTAAATCTGCATTCACCTTGGGATTCCCAGATGACCAAAAACCTCAAAATCCTTGAAGACAGACCTCCCCTTCTATGAAGGCACCCTTAAACCATGGTAAATCATCTTATGATTGATCCCCACCACAGATGTAGGGATAAGAACTTCATTTAAGTATTTGCAAGAGCCAGATGGGAGATAGTGATCAACCAGAATATGCCTTGAAGGGGGCTGTTGAATTTTGTGCACCTCTTGTTTCACAATCCAAATTCTTCTACTTGAACCCAAAGCTCATGTAGATACTTGAAGATGGACTTGGGTGGTCACTAAGTTCCTTTTTCTGTTTCTTTTCCCAGTGTGGCCATGTTGATAAATCTCTGCTTGCCTCATTACTTGTCCTTTTAATTGGTGTGCTGGGAACGAGTTTTTCACAGCTGCTGACTGCTACATTTTACCCTAAGCTCCCTGGTTTCTCCTCTATCCTCAGCATCTGACATCTACCCTATTCTTTTTACATATCGCTTGTTCTCAAACTTCCCTGCAAAGAAACAGCCTCAAGCTCAAGATCAGATACCAGAGAGGTGTTAATGAAGGAAGCATGGAGGAATTCCAGTCATTGGACAAACAAACAAAATAATTAAGACCCAGGCAGTGGGATAGTTGAGTTTGAAGTGTCAGAAGAGCCACAAGGAAAGGCCAGATAGAAGATAAGGTTAAAAGGCTCAAGAGTAGAGAGAGGAAGTGATTAACAATATCTATCTGGCTGAACCCAGGCTGGTAGATAAGAGCCCCCTTCCATCACATAAGTCTTTTTAAAGTAATGTCCTGTGTTACAATTCACCAGCCCTTTTAAAGAAAGCCATCTTACCTTTGTTTGTTTGTCCCTGTTGCATAATCTCCTCACCCCAAGCACCTGACATCATGCCCGTTGCTTGGCAATGCTTCATTATAAATACCTTGTGATACAGAAAAGTCTGGAGTGTGTGTAATGTAAAGACATGAATGTTTGTGCAGAAGGTCAGCCTCACTGGTATTACCCCAGCAACGCTGGCTTCGGGGTGAAAGTTCATAGCATCAACTATTAAGTGCTATGATGGAGTCCAAATCACACATGATCTCTAGAAGTTTCTAACAGCTTTTTACAGTCCTATTTTTAGAGTAGTGATCCTGAATTTCATGTCCCAGTTTGAGACGTTGAGTATAATAACATTTTACCTTTAGAGAATGAACAACTGTTCTCGGTGAATGAGATATCTAATTTAAAAAAACAAAAACAAACAAAAAAAAACTTTTTTGTCAGACTCAGAATACAGTAAGCCTCATTTTTAAAAGAAATACTTACTCAAAATTATGGGTGATATAGCCTTAATTTAGCTTTTTGGTATTCCTCTGGTACAGTGGTAATTGTGAGCTTCTGAGATAAATATTTCCTGTGAAGAAGCCATAAATTCAGTCACTGCATACCAAGATATGAAGCCTGTCTTTCCCTCCCTCCTTTTTTCTCTTTCTCCCTTCCTTCTCTCCCTCTCTTTCTCTCTTTCCCTACTTCCCTCATTTCCTCCCTCCTTCCCTCTCTCCTGGATGGGACAGTACAGAGGGGGTGATGCTACATGACCTCCAAGATTCATTAATCCCCCCCCCCAACTATGGCTTTTGCTCTCTCTGTTGGAGCCATTTAAGCCAGCATGGAAGATTTTTGACTTCCCTGAGAGCAAGCCTTCCGTGCACCATTCTAACTGACCCTGCTTCAGCCATCTCAGCCCAGAAGGGTGTGATGGGTGAAGAAGGCTTCTGGAAGTAAGAGCTCCTCCAACAGCAGTCTTTCGGTCAACCCACCAAGTGAACCAGCCCAGCTGTACTGCAGAACCTTCTCTGCTTGGACCTGTTCAAGTTCCTCGCCATACCCATTCCATGCTTCAGAGTTGCCATAGCAATGATTTGGTATCTGTAAGAAAATGAGGGAGTCCAGGTCCAGATGAGTCTCCGAAGGTAAGACCCACAGGTCTTGATCTGAGTTTCCAGAGTCTTCAAGACACTAAGATGAACAAACTTGACACTGAGATCTGCCCCAAAAGCACCTATCTGATCATTTTTGGACACTGATAACATCGCCATCTTCCCCTGTTTTTTTATATTATTTTCTCTTTGTTCTCTCTTTATCAAGTAATATCTAGGAATTTTCTGAGCCATCTTAATTTCAGAGGGATTAAAGCAAGCTATACATACATAAACGTAGTAAAAACAATTCTTAGTTAATTACCTAGCTGGTTAACTAAAAGTTAAAACAAACGTCACCAGGACAAATGCTGCCTTGTCTTTCTTGTGACAAGACACTGTTATACTCTAGTATGATGCTCTGTTACTTCATGGTTTGAAATTCTAATTCCCAACATTATGGCATTGACAGTAAATAATGGAGGGGGCTTTGGTAAGTGTTTAGGTCATCCATGCCTTGCCAATTCATTCATTTACCGGGTTTATAAGGGCATAGCACACCCTTATAAAAGGAACACAGAGCTCTCTCCTAGACCTCACACCACCTGAGGACTCACTGAAAAGGCCCCATTTATGAAACAGAAAATATCTTGAACAGACATGGATTTTATCAGCACCTTGATCTTGAAGTTCCCATCTTGCAGACCCATGAGAAATAAATGCTATTTATATGCCACCTGTGGTAGTTTGAATGTAATTGCCCCCCCATAACCTCATAGGGAGTGGCAATATTAGGAGATACAGCATTGTTGGAGTGGGGCATGGTCTTGTTGGAGGAAGTCTGACTCTGTTGGGGCAGGCTTTGAGGCTCTTGCTCAAGCTTCACTTAGTCCTCCCTGTTGCCATCTGATCAAGATGTAGACAATAATGTCTGCTTGCACGCTGCCATACTCCCCACCATGATGCCAATGGACTGAACCCCTGAAACTATAAGCAAGCCCCAATTAAATATTTTCCAGGAATTTTAGTGGCCATGTTGTCTCTTCACAACAATCGAAACCCTAAGACACCACCCAATCTGTTTGTTTGTTATACCATCCCACATCAACAAAAGTAAGTGGTAGCAACAGCACAATGATACGTTTTGTTTTTCAGATTGATGTAAAGAAACGGAATAGGTAAGGGATATCCAATGTAACTATGATACATGGGCAATACAGACTATTAAGGAACAAGAGAAAAACAGGTTGTTGACCCAAAGGGACCTTCTAGAGAAGTAAAAAATAGAAAACGGTAAGCTGTTGGCTAGTGCAAACAATTTAAAAGAAAAATAGCAGCATCGTAAACACATTCAAAGGCAGCTTAGCATGTAAAAATGTATGAAAGGACGCTCATCAAGTTAGCACTTGCCTTACGGAAACACTGGTGAGGAAAGGCAAGGGACAGCCAAGTGGGAAAAGGTGCCCCACATTTTTGATGCTATTCTAATTATCTCCAGGTTGGCATTGCTTTTGCAATTTTTGAAAATTACTATTTTAGTATTTTACTTTTAATTACATATCAGTTTATCTTGTGTCCATGTATATCTGTACACTCATGTCATAGCACTCGTGGGAGGTAACTTGCAGGGGCCAGTTCTTTTCCGCTAAGATGTGGGTCCTGGGAATCCATCTCACGCTGCCAGCCTTTGTAGCAAGTGTCTTTGCCCACTGAACTATTATGCCAGTGCTGTCTTTGTTTTTTTACAACCTTAAAACAGGCATGCTTTCTTTTTCATTCCCCACTCGTCCCACACTCTCATAGTGATGCCTCGGCGTCTGTCCCTTGCATTCCCCACACTATAGCTCATGGGATAGAGTTTGCCATTTCAACAAAGATGGCATGACATCATTGGAAAAAGGAGAAGAGCTGTTTTGTAAGTGAGTGAGGTATGACTAAGTGTGTGTGCTCAGTCCCTGAGCACTCCTTTTTCACACAGATGCTTGGTTTGTAACTAGGAAAAAGGAGACTAGACGACATAGGAATCTATATTTTAATTAATGGTACCTTTCTTTGATGGTCAGATGAAAAATTACACCATTTGTAGTTGTTATAATTTATAAATACACAACTCTCAACAATCTCATTGAGATTATCAGAAGCTGAAATATACCAGTCTTAGCTTTATAACGCAAGTATAATTCCCCTTGCCACAAAAAAAAACAACCCACCATTCAAATAAAATATTCTGTGATTATACTAAACTGCATCCACAATTTTGCCACCATGCAACCAATGAAAGAAAATTTGCTGAAGGCCCATGGTCTCTAAACAAATTCACATTTTTAACAGATTAGCCTCCAAGTTTTAATTGGCTTATATCTAACAACTCTAAGTAGCATGACAGTAATTTTTATAGTCAGGAAGACATTTCACAAATAATTTTACCTCAGAGGGTCACCAAGAGTTCTCAACTCCTGACATTTCACAACTGAACATCTGAGATTTTTTTCCTGTGGGTAATGCAGCTTTAAAATGTTTCCAAGCTAAAGTTGTCAAAGGATGGCCTGTGGCACTGAACTTGTGAATCTTGATGATTAGTTTGTCCTTACCTGGAGCACATCCAGAATTGATTTCTGAGAAAAAAAAAATCTACACACTGTCTCCAGCACTCCTCAGGCCTCAAGGCAGAGGTGGGTCAATTCTACCCTTGGACAGACTGGATTGGAAACCTTTTCTTCTGTTAGGAGAGAGTAATATGTTTCCTCTTTGAATTCTAAGTACATATTTTAAGTATGAGTTTTTAAACTGTATCTACTCTAAAACAAAAAACAATTGTTCCAATGCTTCTGACAGGTAACAAAATATGCATCAATCACTCTCTGATTGTTATCAAAAGTCAAAATACAAGAAATAATATTCATGTATGACTAATTAAAGGATATAGAGTCTACCCAGCCCTGTAAACAGGATATGTGGTGTTGCTGAAGGACATGTCCCCCTTTCAGGAAGGGAGAGACCACTTTGGATGCAAACTGGTGGAAAGAGTTGGGCCTCTGGAAGTCTTCTAGTCCATTTGTCGCTGTAAAATGCTCCATCATTAAAGAACTTTAGGTAACTAAGGTGTTATTACATAAAACCAGCTGATGGGTGATTAGCTGTTGGTGTAGCGTGGTGATTAATTGGATTTAAATACAATGATTTTGAAAATTAGCTGTACGGTGACACCCATGGCATAGGCTCTCAGCAGAGAATAAAGGAGAAATAGGCTGGGAAAGAAATGGATGAGCAGGAGGTCAATAGCACGGGTCACCCATGGAAACAATGAGGTACCCATAACTCCAAAGCATGGGAGATACTGGGTAGAGATACAAGCTTGAGAGTCAGCATCAAATGGACAGCAGCAAAAACCGTGATAGCTCTCCAGCTGCATCTCCTTAGTTGAGTCACATAAGTCTCATTGACTCGTTTTCTCTCTCCCTGTGTAGAGATTATCAAATGGATTTGAGAGTCGCTTGAAAGTATTATCCCTTCTGCTTAGTAAGCATTTGCTTAAATAACGAAATTATCACTAGGATCACTTTGGGAAGACAAGAGATAGGTAACAGTGGTTATTAACCTTTTAGAGAGAATTAAGCGACTGAAAACAATTATAAGCTGTAGACTTACTCACTGAAAATCATACATAACAAACATCCAGATTTAGTACACAATTTCAGGAGGTCTGTGGATCCCTAAAAAACACCTGCCTTACACTTCTTTAAGGCATTATTTTATTGTATGTGTATGAGTGTTTTCCCTGCATGTGTGTGTGTACCTTGTCATTGAAATGAGGACATGACCCCTCCAAGGAATACTTAAATTATAGATATGAGGGAGAGTCCAGCCAGAGGTACCTGGGGGAGTCCAGAGCAGAGAAAGAAAGTAGTAGACTAAACATGGCCAGCAGGCTACACTGGGCCATGAGAGGAGAGGAGGAGGGGGATGAGGGAAGAGAAGAGAGAAGAGAGGACAAGTAAATGAAGAGGGCAAAAGGACATGACAGCACATGGCCAAAATGACAAGGTTATATAAGAATGAGAGGCTGAGGAGAAGAGGAGCCCCTAAGATGGAGGAGTTTAGGGCAAAGGGAAGCCAGAATGTCAGTCACCACAGGACTCTAACAGATACTTACTGAGAGAGACTGGAGGCCAACATATGCATTGGTATGCTAATAGGCACCATAGTTAGCCATTTATCCACGTTTCTTTAGGTCATGATACCATATTCATTTCAGGTGTCTTCAGAGACCAGAAGAGGGCATAGATTGTGGTTATGTATAACCCAATCTTTTCTGTCTTCTACCTGGTCCTACTGGACCAGTTTCTCTCCTGCCTACCAGTCCCCTCAGCCACTTATAAAATAATCACACTGAGGCTTAATATTAATTACAAACTGTCTGGCCTATTAGCTCAGGTTTATTATTAACTAGCTCTTACAACTTAAATTAATCCATTTCTACTAGTCTATATTTTACCACGATGCTCGTGGCTTGTTACCTCACATCTTGCTTCCCCTGAAGCTGTTGGTGTCTCCCAGGCTCTGCCTCTCTTCTCCCTGCATCTCTGCTTAGATTTCCTGCCCAGCTATATTCTGCCCTGCCATAGGCCAAAGCAGTTTATTCATCAATCAATAAAAACAACACATATTTGCATGCACAAAGGACATCCCACATCATCTCCTCTTTTCTAAGTAAAAATTAAAGTTTTAATTTTAAAATTGTAAAATTACATCTCATAAAACAGGTATCAAGCAAGAATTACAGTTAAAATACTTAGCCTATTTGTATTTGGTAATATTAAATTCTCTATCATCTCTCCTATCTTTGTTAGTCTAAAGTTTTATATCTAATTTATCCTTTATCATAGCTAAGGAAAACTATAATTATAACCATCTAGTCTTCAACTCCATCCCAGAAGGATATAATGTTACCTGAGTCAACAGGAGATGCACCACAAGCCACTTCCAAAACTCTAGAAATGACAGAGACATCAGCTGCCTGGATAGTCACCCAAAGTTCTTCTGTAATGTTGGGGCATCCATCTTCAACCTAAAGCCTGTAGTATCTGGCAGACTTTTTAATGAAGCAGGAAATTTGAAAGACTGTCTCATCTCTAGTGCCTCTTTCCCCTGTGTCCTGAAGAATGTCTGGCAGTTTCTTCTGTGAAGCAGGAACCCTGAAGGACTGTCCCTTGTTTTGGCAAGTTTAGACCCATTTGTCTGTAGGTCCTGCATGTCTAGTTTATACAGCATATTCTCAAGTAATCTAGGCAAGAGCAGTTTCTTGACCAAATGGCTAGCCTTGCCACACTGCAAGCAAACTCAATAGAAAGATTCTCCAAAGTCCATCATCCTCTTGAAGTAATTGGTGCTGCCAGGAGCAGACATGTCTCACTGTTGAGAAAAGTCTGAATTCTTAAAACATTCTAAATGCCATATTCTGTAGGTCTTTGAAGTGTTTGAAATATATCTAATTGAAATATATCTTTGTATACAAAAAAACCTAACTAATGACTGTAAGTTTGACTGTTATAGATGACTAACTACTAATCTGTATTTTAATTAGATATTATATTTTTAAATGAGCTGCAAAAATATAATACCTTAAACAAGAGAAGAAATACACATGTAGTATAACAAAATTGGACTTAAATTTGTATCAGTAAACCAAAATCCATATCAATGTAAAGCATCCATTTCTGTATCATAGCCCTCTTTTTTCCTTTAGAAAGAGATTTACTATGATCATTAATTATTTATAATCAACCCTCTTTAAATTAAAACATACATTTATAAATAATATTTTGGGAATTTGGACATAGTTTTCTATACTACTTTCTGCTGATTGGGAGCACTGGTAATCTCATGGGGATCCTGAGAAAATTTAGAATATGGTCAAGCCCTGAGTGGGGTATTTTGTGTGGTTGGTTCATCTCAGCTAGTGGTCCTGAAGCTGCTGTGGATGTTGTATCACCTGGGCCATTGTTCCCATCGACCTTTCAGGGGGTCTTTCTCAATCAAACCAAAGCTGGGAGGGAATGAACAGCCAGCAGAACCTCTTTTCCAAAGCAACGTACCCTTAGAGCCAAATTTTGAGGTCAAGATACCTTTATGTTGGTTTAGCTTACCAGTCCCCATAATCAAATGTTTCTCTGTAGTTAGCTCAGTAACAGTCCAAAAATTTAAAGATAGCACAATAATACCCATAATCCAGACTCTGTGTATTTTCTATCTTTAGGTGCTTTTTTCATAATGCTTTTTTTTTCTCTTTAGAGACATTGTTTTATTTTTAAAAACTATTTATTTATTTCTATAACTGCATATACCCATTTTCTTTTCTTTTCTTTTTTTATGCCTCTGTACATATTTTAAACACACTGTGACCCTTTAGAGGTTTCTTTGTGTCTGAATCTGTGAGTCATATAATTGTTTGCTTATTTAAATTTATTTAAGTGGCCATGAGCCAGCATGTGGGTGCTGAGAACAGAATCTTGGCCCTTGGTAAGAGCAAAGAGTGTTCTTAACCACTGGGCCATTTTTCAATGTTTAGAGGTAGAATCCAGGAAGCAACCAGAAAATTTAATGAGTTAAAGAGAGAAAGGAAGGAGATAGGAAAACAGGTGGAGGGGGGCGGTGAGAAGGAGAATAGTCATGGACAAAAAATGAAGGATTAAATGGGAGGCAGAGAATCTGGGTCAAACATGATTTATTGGGTTTTGTCTATTTTTTTTCTATTAATTGTTTTATGTCTATTTGGGGTTGAGGAGAAATGATTATGAGAATCTTGAGGCTATTTATTTATTTGTTTGTTTATTTATTTATTTATGGCTGTTTCTTTCTCTGGTTTTCTGGGGTTTGTTGTTGTTATTGTTTAGTTGGTTTGGCTTTTTGATGAGCGAGACTAGAAAGAGCAGAGGAACACGTTCTGCGTGTGAGACATACAGAGAGAGATGAGTGACTAGCAACATTCTGGGGATGAAGACAGGAAGGAAGAGAATCAGAGTTGCAGGCAAGAGTTTGTCTTCGAAGGTAAAAAGCAGCAAGTGGTCCTCAACTACATACGGGTAAGGAGGTGGGAAAGTGTGGAGCAGGCCTAACAACCAGCAGATAATCAACTTTCCAACTAAGTAAGAAACCGTGTGCCCTGGTAAGAACACGAGAATTAAATACTCATAATGATGAGCATCTGAGGTAGAAAAAAAAAGAGCTGATAAGAAAATAAAATTGAAGCATGTAAATTTCTACTGCCCTGAGATAAGCTGTAGGACTGCATTTCTCAGGAGAGCTACCAACAGCATAGAAAAAAAAATTATTTTGGCAATTTGCATTACTGCTCCATTATCAACAGATGTGTTTCCCATAATTACATCTTCACCAAAAATGCATTTGGCACACAAAGTTTAGGCACTATAGTAGGCATCATGGGTGGGATGTGTTTCATCCTTAGAGAGAGAGAGAGAGAGAGAGAGAGAGAGAGAGAGAGAGAGAGTGTGTGTGTGTGTGTGTGTTGAAAATAACTTCCAGAATTTCATTTGATGTTTAGATATGCTTAGTATACAACTGGTTTTTTTTATTACTATTGCATTTATCTAATTATTTATCTGTGTTTTGGGGATGGATGGATGGATAGATGTATAACACAGAAGGCAGGTAGAGATTGGAGGGTGACATGCAAAGGTGGCCTCTTTCTATCTACCAAGTGTGTCCCGGGTATTGAACTTAGATCAGGCCTGGGACTTCCTTTGAACCTTGGTTTATCTCATCCTTGTCTCTGTGAGGAGCAGCAGTTTCTTCCCGACTCTGCTTATTAGAGTAGGTGGAATGAACTTCACTTCCCAATCTTAATAGCACCACCTTTGAGGTTACTAAAAATCAACTGAAACCTAAAGCATCACATAGAATAAATCATACTGGCATGTTTTAAAACCCCCGCTAAAGTGAACAGGAGATCCAGGGTTTCAGCACCAGATGTTATGTTTAAATGGAAACCGCCGCAGTGATACAATAAGCCAATCAGACCAAATTAATAGATGCAGGATTAATCTGAGCAAAGCATTCCAAGGTGGCTCCAGGGGAAGAGAAAACTGGGAAGCAGATGAATCCAGAGGTAGGGAGTTTTAATGTCCTGGGGGGGGGGGGGAAGGATGCAGAGCTGCCAATGGCAGCTTTTTAGGGCAGACTCCCAGGGGAGGGCCTGCCCTTGGCAACCTGAGGGCTGGGTTTTTTATTTTTGGACTGTGAGTCCCATTGCCTTTAATCTTCATCTTAGCCAAATTTACTTGTGATGAGGTAGGTTTTCTTACAAAATAATAGAAGCTGAATACGGCTGCACTTTGTAAATCTAGTAAAACGCTGTTGTAATCACGTAAACATTAGTTTGGTCTAGTTGTTTTCCTTTCTTCTTTTGGATGTGTGGGGGAGATGTTAAATCTTTCTATTGTGTACTTATACTAATGCTTTAAATCCTTTTCTTCGTGTTGAGATAGTTTAAACTATATGGGAACAGTTGGGGAGGGTGAAGAAAACATCTACTCTGAACTATTTAAAACCTGAAATCTTCAAAATTCGAGAGTTAAGTCAAAAGTGTTTAAGACTCTCATGACTCATCAGGGCTAAAAATTAAATAAATAAATAAATAAATAAATAAATAAATAAATAATTAAATAAATAGGAACTTGAAAGAAAAATAATGTTTTTGCCACATTTAACGAATTTAAAAAGTAATCAAGATGTTAACTATTACTGGCTGAGCTGTCTTATATGTTCATGTCCATAGTGCCACCTAGCGTTGGACCAATCTTACAAACGTCTCTAAATACAGTTACCCAGTTCGTTCTCTGAGTAAGGCATGAGGTGGCGATAGAGCTCTTCATAAACGGGCCCTGAGCCCCTTTATAATGCCAGACACTGTACACTCTCCTTCAAGGGCATCCACTCCTTTAAAAAGAAAGAAACCTGGAAAAATTGTAACCTTGCCCTAAAGTAGAGAAAATTTACTACCTTTTTAAAAATATTGCTTTCAACATAGATCGAGTAAACCTTTGATGATCGTTTTGTTCTCAAATAGAGGCAAAACAGTAAAGTTAGCTTCATGGATTTCCTCTGCATCAATGAAAGTCCCGTGAGTAGTGCAGTAAAGTCTACAGGCATTGTCTATATAAATAGCTATCAATTCGAAACTTTGCTAAGACTTGGAGGCAGAGAGAAAAAAGAGAAACGTATACAAATCTCATTTACATACTGCCCCCAAAAGACTATATATATATATATATGAGATGGGGTGCTCCTGGGCTAACAGTTCTTCTAACTATTTCACTATTTCTCTTGCTGAGTGGAGCGCAGTGATCTACACTGAAACACACATCTGTGATGTATCATTTAGGCGGTGTCTCGGGCTCTGAACCGCAGTGCTACAACATGGATGGGAATGCAGTCCCCAGGACCTGCTGTGTCCCTCAGTCAGTGAGCGGCGGGCTCACTGATCCTTATGTTCTTTGAAAATAAGATGGATGGTGAGAGACTCCCAGTGTCGACCTTTGACCTCCACAAACATGTATACACACACACACACACACACACACACACACACACACACACACACCACTCACACACTATGATACCAGTATCAGCTTCTGACCTCCACAAGCATGTACACACACAGACACAGACACAGACACACAGACACACACACACAGACACACACACACACACACACACACACACACACACACACATATATATATATATAACATCTTAGTTGGGGTTACTATTGCTGTGATAAACACCAGGACTGAATAAGCATGAAGCATGTTGGGGAGGAAAGGGTTTGTTTCCCTCACAGTGAGGTCAGGGACTCCCACAGGACAGGAACCCAGAGGCTGCTCCTTACAGGCTGGCTCAGCCTGCTTCCTTATGGAACCCAGGACCACAAACCCGGGGGTGGCACCACCATAATGGGCTGGGCCCTCCCATATTGATCACTAAGATCTCACATTGAACATATAAATAACTTTTAAAGGTCTTTACAAATCCAAATGCATTGAAAGTCCAGTGTCTTTAAAATGGTTGTTTTAAAGTCCAAAGTCTTTAAAAATTCCAAGTCTTTCAACAATGTGCTCCTGTGAAATAAAAAATAAACACTTCCTTACCTCCAGAGGGAAGAATCAGGGCACGGTCACAATCAAATTAAACCAAACCCAAACTCCAAAAGTGGAAATAGCTCAGTGTTCAATGATCTGGGTTCCACTCTCGATCTTCTGGACTCCTCCAAAG